>JAEAOA010001380.1:0-10000 GCA_016746295.1 Potamilus streckersoni | reverse complement strand
TATGCTCTTAAAGCAACAGAAAAGAGTGAAAACAAAACAAGCTATGTAAAATTTGGCATATAATTTAGTTCCGTAATATACCAAAAAAAATGAGAAAACAGCTTATGGTTTTGCGAATATATGGGAAAATTTTTTTAAAAAATCTAAGAATTAAAGACACAAGTCTTGGAAATAAAATGTCCTGAACAAAATTCAGTTCAAGTCACGAAGATAAGTAGTATATGGGGGTAGTTTAGCAACAATGGTTGTTATCAAAAAAAATGTGGCCCGCGGCACTTTGGCGACAAGGGGAATTTAACATGGAGTGAATGGAGAGATGAACACAGCGACAAGAGATTGGGATAATTTAGTATTAGCACAACCTGGAACTGTATAACGAGAAAAGAAATGGACCAGGTGGCATGACACCAAGGTACTGAACAATTGGTAACAGTGTAGCAAGGAGCTGACCTAGTTGTCCTAAATACGCGCAGCTAGCACTAGGATTCTAGGGAGGGACCTATAAAATATAGACAAAGAGACCGACATATATTACTATGAAACTTAGAGTTATATATAAAGCATTACATAGACTTGAAATATGTTGATGGTGTTCATAAATTTGCATACTCATGATGATGCTATAAATAGTTTCAATCAAGGAAAAGACTAACACCAAAATGGAAGTGACTAAAAGTAACTCTAAAATGACGAAATTGTCCCAGAACTTAACCGCGACTAAACATGTCCCTGAACATTAAGTTACGTTGGTTAAGACTAAAATTAATACTAAAATTACGACATTGTCCAATACTACAGTGGAAATTAAGAAAAGCTGCAACATTAATATTCAAGTGACTGTGACTAAAGGTAACGCTAAACATACGAAATTGTTCCAGAATATGACGGAGACTGAACTTATCGCAGTAGATTAAGTTATATCAGGGTTCCTGCAGGTTATGGAATCCTGAAAAAGTTTTGGAATTTAAAAAAAAAAAAAATTTCAAGGGCCTTGAAAAGTTATGGAATTTGTCAAAACCTTGAAAAGTTTTGGAAAAGTCATGGAATTTGTGACAATGGAGTTAAAGAAATTGATCACTTCAAATTTTATAGAGCACCGAGAACCGATTAAATAAAATGATAAAATTACAATCGATAAATGGTTTCAATTCATATAATAAGAGTAAGTTCTCCTACTGGAAGTATCACATGATTTCCGGTGTAGTTCACTAAATAAAAGAAATCAACTGAAAAGTAATGTGTTTTATTAGTATTGTAAATAGGAACACATACAAAGACTACTAAGAATTGTTTCCTTTTTTCCTTTCAATACAAATTACATTGATCATTGGATTATGACATGAATTACTACATAAAGTCAAAGTGTGCTAGCCCATTTAAATTTAAAAAGTACATATCAAGTATATTTGTTGTTAAATTATTTCTTATTTAAATTGAAAGATGTTATTCTTTATGTTCATTTACTTGACAATGCAAGATAGCGCGGTCCTTGAGTTTTATGAAATGGCCCTGGATAAGGTTTGGAAAAGTCATGAAATTTATTTTTGTTACGTCTGCAGCAACCCTGTTATATTTGCTTAGTAGGGGCCCCGAGTGGCCGAGTGGTCTAAAGCACTGTCCGTTACGCATCACTGCCATCTCACCTCTGTCTGCGTGGGTTCGAGTCTAGGATTCGGCGAATGTGGATAAGTGAGAAAGCTTGCCAGTAGCTTCTCGTGGGTCGGTGGTTCTTTCCGGTGATTTCCCGGTTTCTTCCTCCACCATTAATACTGACCGCCATGAATAGCCTATCGTGTGCTGAAAAATGGCGTTAAGCTCAACAACAACAACAATATTTGCTTAGTATAAAAGTAGAACTAAGATTACCAAATTCTCCCAAACCATAGTAGAGACTGAGAAAAACTCTGGAAGATTGTATTCAGATTGCCTTGACTTAAAATATTCCACTAAATTTCAGAAAAATAGCGGAATTGATTGGAAACTAGTAACTAGTCAGATTTATTGGTTGTTAGAAATAGTTAAAGACGAAGTGTAGCACTAAATTCTGAAATTGCACCTGACTTTAGCGGAGACTGAAAATAATCCATAGATAAATTTTTAAAATGTTAGCAAGACTTAAAGTAGTACTGAAATTATTTAAACTCGTACCAACCTTCGTGGAAACTGAAAAATTGTAAATAAAAATTAAATTAAGCGATAATATTGCATCCATGGTAATTAGCATTATGGGACCCTACTTTTTAAAATAGAGCGTCAAAATTTATAGCGTCAATATTAGCATTAAGTAACCCTACTTTGTACTATAGAGTCAAGATTTATAGCGTTAAATGGCACACCCTGGGACACTAACGAGAAGTTTGTATGGGATCAATAGGAATGGAACAGGTAAGGTAATGTCACGGTAATGGACACTTGCAACCGAGAAAAATGTTTTTATGAGTTAAACAAAAATAATACAACAACTAAAAAACTTTTCAGGCAAGAAAGAATAAGTCTTTTCGAGACGGTGGAGTGGCCCTCTAAAAGGATTTTTTTTTTAAATCGCGAATGCATGCTATCCTCACCACTGAAACGAGAAGCATAAAACACAACATTTACCATCTCATCAACGAAACGAACAGCATTAAACACAAAATATACTATCTCACCAATGAAACAAGAAGCATTAAACACAAAATATACTATCTCATTTGACATCAGCAACAATGTGTCCTATTATCCTTACCACTGTTCCTACACCTACAACGGCGATCTTTCTTAAAACCAAAGTATGAAACAGCAAGTAAGTTGTGAAGTTGAGCGAAGTTGTCTAAACAATAACTGTCAAGCCCCTATGTTCCAGTTATGTTTGTGATAATAACTTGTGATACTTCACATTTTCTAAAGTGGAAATGTGTACAAGCCGTACAAAAGTCATGTGACTAGATTTTGACACTTGCAAAGACTCTCCACTGTACAAGTGTCACGAGAATAATATCTATCCGAATTTTACCATTTTCAAAAACACGCACACACTAGCAACTTGACCTGAAAATCTATGTCTTTATCTGTGGATATCCCATTGACCTGTCTCAGCGGATAGAGCTGATTAAGAACTAGAAATATCCCCTCATTTTGTATACATAAATATCAAAGGTTGTATGTGTATTTTCCCTGTTTACCATTATTAGTGTTTAGGTATGTTCCATAAAGACACAAACAATTTGGAACAAAATTAATTTTGAATTAAGGTTTCTCTCTTTTTAAACATTTTTTTTTTCAACTTATTGGTGCATGGTAGATCACATCCAAATACCTTCTCAAAGAGAGTGGCATTCCTACACATGGCATTGCCTTTGATACATTCGGGTTTTGTTTGTTTTTTGGTTAATCATCGCTATTCTTGAATTCTTTTTTTGATGTACTTCTTTTTTTTTCTTCATTGAAGATGTAAGATTGTCAATTGATGTCACAGAATTTATGTTGTTTAGTCTGTTTACTGCAAAATAAATATCTATAGCAAAGTGCTTAAGTTTGTTCAGTTTTATTTCAGGCTCTACAAAAGGTATTTATTTTATTTTTCTGGTTAAATTGTTTGTTACAAAAGGTAGTAATATTAATTTCGGCATATCAGATAAAAGTGGCGTTTTGCACTGAGTACTTCTGCGTCTGCTTATGACCCCAGGCTGGGCCACAGTCCCTTTAAGAGGGCGCTTGGCCCCGGTCTGGGCCTTTCAACAACTTTGACCCGTTATTTTGTCTTGCAAGGGGATTTAAACTTTAAATTATCCGGACGTGAAAAAAAAACAACACCTTTCTTAATACAGTTTGCTCTCTTTGTGTTCATTGTAATCATGCTTGCCTTTTATCTTTGTGTTTTAGAGATATTATTTCTTCTAATTTAAATACATTCATCAATGGACAGGAGAGCTTGGGTTATAATCCTTGAGGTTCACTGTACTTTAGTTTATTTATTTCATACAAATCTCAATTCACTAGTTTAAAAAAAAAACAACTAGTACTATATCAGTTCTCTCTCTACCTATGCGAACGTGTGTATGTTAAAATGTCCAAGTGAGAAAATATTTTTTGGACCAGTTTCAAAATGCGAATAATAATGGTACAGTTAAGCATTTGATGTGGCAAGAAAAGTTACGGTATACAATACAGGATTGTAAGTTCACACTCCAGTCCGTTTTTACTGCAATGGTAAAAATGCAAGAGCTTAGGCAAAAGCAATGCGTCAGTCGTTAGAAGTAATTTTATTGGCTACACTTATTTTCTACCACCTTAGCTTCGAATCTGCTTCAGTCGCTCTTCGCACAGTGACAAGATCAGACG
Organism: Potamilus streckersoni; assembly: GCA_016746295.1. NCBI lineage: Eukaryota > Metazoa > Mollusca > Bivalvia > Unionida > Unionidae > Potamilus > Potamilus streckersoni. Next base: position 5,680 of record JAEAOA010001380.1, on the reverse strand, counting down.
TGATATTCTGTCCCTGACCACTACACTACCTGCCTTGAATTTTGAACCAAACAAATGCGTCACTCATTGTAAGTGACTTCATTGGCTAACCGATATTTTCCACCGCCTTAGCTTCAGATCGGTTTCAGTTGTTATTCGCACAGCGAGAAGATCATACGTGTTTTTTTGTACCTGTCCACTAGTCACTTTACAAATAATAAAGCAAAGGCACAAACAATCGTACCATGGGTGACTTGTGGAAAGTAAAGTTTTACTGCGAAATAAATTACGGCATGTTTGGATGTACTACTCTGTGAGAACTTTACATAGACGTTTTTGACAGAACAATTTTAGTAGACTGTCTCCAATCCACTCTAGTGATATTTTACAATAGTGGGTTTTGTCCTATAGGAGTAATTATTTCAATGAGATGTGTATTTTTGAAATTTCGTAAGGAAAATAAGTTATACAAACGTAAAAGTCGTGATATTTATAAAAGTAATAATAAAGTCTCTCTCTCTCTCTCTCTCTCTCTCTCTCTCTCTCTCTCTCTCTCTCTCTCTCTCTCTCTCTCTCTCATAATTTTTATTGAAAACAAATGACATCTGTTTCGTTTGAAGATACCTCGGCAAAGTTGTGATCAGTAGTCACCATAATTACGTGAACTGTTCCGTTTTGTCATGTAATTTTATTTTCCTAAACTGAACACCCTAAAATTTTAGAACGTTTTTTTTTTTTTTATTCCATCAGCAAATCGTTAGATGAAATTAAAATCATGAGTTGATCTTTGCTTGTACAATTCATTATCCTATTTTGGCACTGCATTGTGTCACGGAAAAAATTTCTAACATTAGATCTACCCTTTTTTTTTTCTTCAGAAAGGCAACAAACATGGCTTTTTCAGGAATTACCCGAGTGACATTGCACTGTATAACCCAACCTATGGCTAACTATGAATTCTAAAACCAAAACATGCGTTCAAAAAAAAAATGTAATAATGTTTGACCTATCTTTTCTCAGTTTAGACTGTCGATGAAACAAGGCGCGTTTTGGTGCTGCTTTTTTTCTCTTACCTTACATTTGTGAAAACTTTGCAACATTGTTGGTAGCCTGCGCTGCGAAACACTGGACATCTCTTAAATCTAGGATACACAGCAAAATGTTAAGCAGTCAATCGACAATAACTATCACACAAACATTTTTTTTTATATAAAATTGATGAATAAATGAAAATAATGAACATTTATTGCATAGAATGTGCGGTTGTCCTATATTACCGCAAAGAAACAACAGACCCAAAAATAGTGTCCTACTTTTTGGGGTGATTTTAATTCATTCTTTCTTTCAAAAATGGTAATTCTGTCTGCCCATCTCTCAAAACACTCCAGACTAAAGTACCGCCCGTTCTACTCTCACCCAGTGCGTTATTACTTGTGTGCGTGCTTTCGCATATCGTGCGTCATTAAAATGATTGTCACATTAGAGATGCAAAAACACTTCCAAATTATTGAGAACGAATACTTACACTTACACTTTGAGATGTTAAGAGTTTAACTAGGGTGTAAAACTTAGTCAAAGTGTGTAATCAAAATGAAACGATGACACATTTTCAAGGAGAAAAGAGAATGTCATTTGTCAGTGTTAAGATGTTAAGAGACAAGATGTCACGGAAAAATGACATTCTCTTTGCTCCTTAGAAATATGTCATCGCTTCATTTTGATCATAAACTTTGACTAAGATTTACACCCTAGTTAAACTCTTAACATCTCAAGGTGTAAGTGTAAGTATTCGTTCTCAATAATTTGGAAGTGTTTTTGCATCTCTAATGTGACAATCATTTTAATGACGCACGATATGCAAAAGCACGCACACAAGTAATAACGCACTGGGTGAGAGTAGAACGGGCGGTACTTTAGTCTGGAGTGTTTTGAGAGATGGGCAGACAGAATTACCATTTTTGAAAGAAAGAATGGTTTTAAAATCACCCCAAAGAGTAGGACACTATTTTTGGGTCTGTTGTTTCTTTGCGGTAATATAGGACAACCGCACATTCTATTCAATAAATGTTCATTATTTTCATTCATTCATCAATTTTATATAAAAAAAAATGTGTGATAGTTATTGTCGATTGACTGCTTAACATTTTGCTGTGTATCCTAGATTTAAGAGATGTCTTGTGTTTCGCAGCGCAGGCTACCAACAATGTTGCAAAGTTTTCACAAATGTAAGGTCGGAGAAAAAAAGCAGAACCAAAACGCACCTTGTTTCATCAACAGTCTAAAATGAGAAAAGATAGGTCAAACATTATTACATTTTTTTTGAACGCATGTTTTGGTTTTAGAATTCATAGTTAGCCATAGGTTGGGTTATACAGTGCAATGTCACTCGGGTAATTCCTGAAAAAGCCATGTTTGTTGCCTTTCTGAAGAAAAAAAAAAAAGGGTAGATCTAATGTTAGAAATTTTTTTCCGTGACACAATGCAGTGCCAAAATAGGATAATGAATTGTACAAGCAAAGATCAACTCATGATTTTATTTCATCTAACGATTTGCTGATGGAATAAAAAAAAACGTTCTAAAATTTTAGGGTGTTCAGTTTAGGAAAATAAAATTACATGACAAAACGGAACAGTTCACGTAATTATGGTGACTACTGATCACAACTTTGCCGAGGTATCTTCAAACGAAACAGATGTCATTTGATTTCAATCAAAATTATGAGAGAGAGAGAGAGAGAGAGAGAGAGAGAGAGAGAGAGAGAGAGAGAGAGAGAGAGAGAGAGAGAGACTTTATTATTACTTTTATAAATATCACGACTTTTACGTTTGTATAACTTATTTTCCTTACGAAATTTCAAAAATACACATCTCATTGAAATAATTACTCCTATAGGACAAAACCCACTATTGTAAAATATCACAAGAGTGGATTGGAGACAGTCTACTAAAATTGTTCTGTCAAAAACGTCTATGTAAAGTTCTCACAGAGTAGTACATCCAAACATGCCGTAATTTATTTCGCAGTAAAACTTTACTTTCCACAAGTCACCCATGGTACGATTGTTTGTGCCTTTGTTTTATTATTTGTAAAGTGACTAGTGGACAGGTACAGAAAAACACGTATGATCTTCTCGCTGTGCGAATAACAACTGAATCCGATGTGAAGCTAAGGCGGTGGAAAATATCGGTTAGCCAATGAGTGACGCATTTGTTTGGTTCAAAATTCAAGGCAAATAGTGTAGTGGTCAGGGGCAAAATAGCTCGTCTGATCTTGTCACTGTGCGAAGAGCGACTGAAGCAGATTCGAAGCTAAGGTGTTAGAAAATAAGTGTAGCCAATAAAATTACTTCTAACGACTGACGCATTGCTTTTGCCTAAGCTCTTACATTTTTACCATTGCAGTAAAAACGGAATGGAGTGTGAACTTACAATCCTGTATTTGTGTACCGTAACTTTTCTTGCCACATCAAATGCTTAACTGTACCATTATTATTCGCATTTTGAAACTGGTCCAAAAAAAAATTTCTCAATTGGACATTTTAACATACACACGTTCGCATAGGTAGAGAGAGAACTGATATGGTACTGAGTGTTTTTTTTTTAAACTAGTGAATTGAGATTTGTGTGAAATAAATAAACTAAAGTACAGTGAACCTCAAGGATTATAACCCAAGCTGTCCTGTCCATTGATGAATGTATTTAAATTAGAAGAAATAAGATCTCTAAAACACAAAGATAAAAGGCAAGCATGATTAGAATAAACACAAAGAGAGCAAACTGTACCAAGAAAGGTGTTTTTTTTTTTTTCACGTCCGGATAATTTAAAGTTTAAATCCCCTTGCAAGACAAAATAACGGGTCAAAGTTGTTGAAAGGCCCAGACCGGGGCCAAGCGCCCTCTTAAAGGGACTGTGGCCCAGCCTGGGGTCATAAGCAGACGCAGAAGTACTTAGTGCAAAACGCCACTTTTATCTGATATGCCGAAATTAGTACCTTTTGTAACAAACAATTTAACAAGACAAATAAAATAAATACCTTTCGTAGAGCCTGAAATAAAACTGAACAAACTTAAGCACTTTGCTATAGATATTTATTTTGCAGCAAACAGACTAAACAACATAAATTCTATGACATCAATTGACAATCTTTTATCTTAAATGAAGAAAAAAGAAAAGAAATACATCAAAAAGAGAATTAAAGAATAGCGATGATTAACCCAAAAAAGAAAACCCCGAATGTATCAAAGGCAATGCCATGTGTAGAAATGCCACTCTCTTTGAGAAGGTATTTGGATGTGATATACCATGCACCAATAAGTTGAAAAAAAAATATGTCTAAAAAGAGAGAAACCTTAATTCAAAATTAATTTTGTTCCAAATTGTTTGTCTTTATGGAACATACCTAAACACTAATAATGGTAAACAGGGAAAATACACATACAACCTTTGATATTTATATATACAAAAATGAGGGGATATTTCTACAGTTCTTAATCAGCTCTATCCGCTGGGACAGGTCAATGGGATATCCACAGATAAAGACATAGATTTTCAGGTCAAGTTGCTAGTGTGTGCGTGTTTTTGAAAATGGTAAAAATCGGATAGATATTTTTCTCGTGACACTTGTATAGTGGAGAGTCTTTGCAAGTGTTAAAATCTAGTCACATAACTTTTGTACGGCTTGTACACATTTCCACTTTAGAAAATGTGAAGTATCACAAGTTATTATCACAAACATAACTTGAACATAGGGGCTTGACAGTTGTTGTTTAGACAACTTCGCTCAACTTCACAACTTACTTGCTGTTTCATACTTTGGTCTTAAGAAAGATCGCCGTTGTAGGAGTAGGAACAGTGGTAAGGATAATAGGACACATCGTCGCTGATGTCAGTAGTAATAGGAAATGAGGATTTCAGCACACTTTATTTTTTTTACCCTCCAAACAATTATAAATTAAATGTGGGTTTTAGCTCACTTTATTTTAACGCTCCAAACAAGTATAAATTATAGTCCTAAATTATCCCCCACCCCCTCATAGGAAAATGAGGGTTTTGGCCCATCACCCCCTCCCACACCTCCAACCACACCCCCGCCAAACCCTCATTTCCCTATACTACTACTATGTAGACAGATATTTTGTAACCGGACAAAGCAACAGGTGTTGGAATGTGATAAGCTCTGTCAACAGAAGTGACGAATTTGCTAGAACAGCGCATGCGTGGAATACGATTATTCTAAAGACGGCAAATAGGTTTTACCACAAATTTTTTATCAGATAACAGGATGAAAATTAAACTGTGCATTAGAACGTTTCAGTTAACAAGGCGGAAATTAAACTAGCATTAGAATGAAAATGATATGATTTTAGTTATATTATATCTTAAGTTTAGATAAAATTTTATGTTGCTCATACTTTTTGTGATATTTTGTTTCATACTTGCTAACCCTCATTGGTAGAATATCTGTTAACATATTGTCAATAATACAAAATTCACGTAATAAATCAACCATATTATATTTAACTCCTCGTAGGTAAGACCGGATCTGATCAAGTAGTTTCTTGTAAGTTTTAATTGATGTTAAACAACCGTGCTTCTTTATCAAAAGTCTTGGTTCTACTTTTTTACACGCCGCTGTAAGTGAAACACCAATAGCGGATATGATTAACAAAAAAAGGATTTAATGATAGCCCACTTGAATTA
>JAEAOA010001379.1:0-20598 GCA_016746295.1 Potamilus streckersoni | reverse complement strand
GAGGTATGCTTCCAACACCTGTTGTTTTGTCTGGTTACAAAATATCTGTCTACATAGTAGTAGTATAGGAAAATGAGAGTTTTGGCGGGGGTGGTGGGCCAAAACCCTCATTTTCCTATACTACTTGTATTTACTGGAGCAGACATACTAAGGTGATTATATACTATTTCACGTAAGTCTTGGCAAAAACGGAAGACATAATGATGTCATGATTTGTAAGTAACATTTTAATCGTTTGCATACAGAATTCACTGACTTGTACGTTCTAACCAAGTTGCAGATGTTTTTGAGTAGCTTATAAATTAGCAGGCTTGCTCTCAAAATGTCGGCTTGTTAGATCTTGTTTTGAAGAAGGTCGGTGATTTCAAGGTGACTGCTGGATAATTGTTAATTATACATTTATTTGACTGATGTGTGTTGAAAAAGTGGAACTCTCTCTTTTCTAACAATGGTCTACCTGGAATTTAAGAAGTGCAATCAATGTATCAATATTATAGTCCTCAGTAACGATGTTTACCATAGATTTTGACATAATAATTACAAGAGACCAACCCACGCTGTTCAGCAAGCCACTAAATGGATAAAAAATTGTTCGCGAATCAGTCTTACAAATTGACTTTTAAAAGATTGTTTTCATGCATGTCGCTGATCTGACCGTGACAAAGTGATAGCTGTTATGTAATTGGATAAACATAAAAATTCTCAAATCAGTCTCAAAAGTCTGCTTGTTATTATGCATATTGGCGTTGTAACCGATCTTAAGGTGACTAGGTGATAACCGTTAAGTAAATGGATACAAATAATAGTTCTCCAATAAAACGTCTCGCTTTCAGTATTGTCGTTGTTACCCCTACGGAAAAAAAAGACAGATAAAAATATAACCAATCAAGTACTAAAAACAAATCGAAAGTAGATACATAAAATGGTTATAATAAAACAAAATTAATATAAAGTTCTCTTCTTTGTAATTTTTCATTTCAAGTCTGGATTCAGATATATCGTCATATAATGCGCTGTCAGATCATTGTTTACTTAAAATCACAAGTAATTGAACAACTTCAATACCATATATATATATATATATATATATATATATATATATATATATATATATATATATATATATATATATATCTCTATATATATATTTGTAGATATATATATATATATATATATATATATATATATATATATATATATATATATATATATATATATATCGATAGAGAGATGGAAATATATATTGAAAGATAAATAGGTATTACGCTGTCATAAATAGGTTCAAGCTTTACTCTCCCAATCTGTAAAAGTATTGTTATCTTCATAAACCATAAATACGATGCAGATAACAGATTCAACTCCATAGTCACGTAATTATTGCTAATGTACTAATGAATGTAAAAGATATTTGCAATTAGCAAATACCCAAATCTCTCGTCACATATTTACAAAAGTATAAAACTTTTACCTAATTTATGAACACCATAGACCCAAATCTGCCGTCACTACCTATTTACTATCGCACTAATGAATGCAAGAGGTACACCCTGCTGCAGCCACTTACAATCAGATGAAATAAGACACACAACAGGATAGTCCATGTTCTCCTGTCACATAATATTTACATCCATATTAATCAAAATAAAACGTGCACCTCGCAAACAGTATGGATCCAGATCTATCGTCACATAATGCGCTGTCAGATCGTGGTCTACATTGTTTACTTGAAATCACAAGTAATTGGACAGCTTCAATACCGCTAGCTTAATGTGATAGCAAGTATGGTTCTTCGCTGTTCAGAGTTGGACCCCTACTGCACACTAATAAATACAGAAGACGTGAACTTTACTTTGCAAACTGTACATTATTTCATAGCACATCATCCCCGGGTGCTTTTATTGCACTCTGCTCCTTCTATTAATAATAAAGTTGTTAAGTTTAATAGCAGGAAACATATTGGAAAAGAAACCATGGGAATTATAACAATATTTTAATTTATTCGTATCTTATTGTTGCAATGCGATAATGAAGCAAATTAGAAATAATGTTCGATTTTTGGAAAAAACTAAGAAACACTCGAGCTTCCATTTCATATGTATACAATCTCAATATTAACTAATTATAAAAATTACGAAAGATCTGTAAGATGATTTTTAATAAAAACAACAAAAAACGCTTGTTTCATAATGCTTCACTCAAAAATGAAACCACATTTTGTCAAACTTATTCAATGTGGTTTGTGGAAATATTTTTCACGAGTGCCTGAGAACATTTGGCAAATATCAGGGACCAAAGAACATATACATGTTTCGTCCAAGAAGAATTACATTTCGAGGAGGTCGTAGCGTTTTGCAATCGCATACTTTTTCTACGTTCAAGAAATGACCCTACCTACATTGTAGGTCATTAAAATCTGGTTCTTATGAAAGATTTAGGATCCATTGAATAACTTGTCTAGTGCAACAAAGCTTAAACTTGAGTGACTTTGCCCCTTTCGCGGAATATGATACAGAATCCCAAAGAGGACTTTCTTGCGAATAAAATTTCATTGCCACCTAATTATAAAAGAGAACGTTCTGTGGTGGGGTTAAAGACTATAATAAGAACGTACATGGAAATAGGTGAATGCATGCAGACCAAGACTTATGTTATGTTCCAGAGAAGAGTATGATACTTTGTTTATTGCTGTTTAGAATATAATTTCACACAAAGATGGATCATCAAGACGAAAATATAATACAGATTTAATGCTATGAAGTTTATCTCTGCTTTATTTATTTGATTGTATATCGTTATACAACTCTGATAAATGCACAACTTAAATTATAGAGATATTATATGAAGGCCATGAAGTGGGTCTTCATGTTGACATTTAGAAATCACACTTTCATATGCATTGAGAACAGAAATCTTGAATATTTTGTTCACCTTATCAATATCACTTTCTTTAATTAAAAGACGCGGATTCATCGTATATTCGAAGTGATAGTACTCTAACAGCAACTACTACTACTGCTGTAAATAATACGTATATTCTTCCAGGTGAGGATCGCAGCAGTTTACTGTTTTTGTAAGCATGTTTGCATTTGACTAGTGTACTTCCTTCACCTCCTCCTCCATCATTACCATTGGTTCACGATTTCATAAAAAAAGAAAAGGATTAATCGGATAATTTATTGCAATGACAGAAAGAAGAGGAAGTGATATTTATTGAAGAAGAAATAATCAAGACGAATAGGGGAAGAGAAAACTTTTAATTGTGAATGAAGAGAAAACTAAAGGCGTTGTTTACTACGGGGCATTGTCAAGCAGTTAAAATATCCGAGAGAAATGCACCCTACTTCTCCATCTCAACCTAAGAGAAAGAAACCTTGATCCAGATTTCTATAATACCTCTGACTATATCGACGTTCACCGCCACCCCACCGAGATAGCACCAGCGGCAACAGTTACGAATTCCAAAGCAGTAACATCAGCATGAAGAGTACAAAGTTACCATTGACAGGGTTGGTTAGTTCTTATGAGTTTCACACTATTTTCCAGTGGCTATTACGATATACGCGGTGGGTAATATATTTTGCTGAGGAAGTACCCAGAAAACCCCGGAGAAGAACCACTATCACATGGGAAACTACTGACAAGATTGTTCAGCTATAAATTCCAAACACCAGAGAAAAATTGCTAATTTTAAAGTTTTATCAACTGGTTCAAGTATAAATTCTTCTTCAGAATTTTTATTTATTATTACAGATAATACTCCAGATGAGTCATCATTTGGATGACGAAATAGATATTTGGTAGATATTCTAAACTTTGCACTGCTAAGCACTGACAATCTATACACACCGGTAACTTCTGCAATATAGTTGATAGAATTATTTTTTGGTGTCCACCCAGTATAACCAGTATCAACAGTATACACAATATTTTTAATCTGTTTGTGAGGAATTTTAACCATACTCGTTTTCTCAACAATATTAGGAATTCCACTAATAATATCATTGAGTTTTGTGTTAATATCATTGAGTTTTGTGTTAATATTAGCGAGTGTAATGTTATCAATTGATGGATTTCCAAAAAATCATCTTTAAGCGTGTTTATGTTTCTACGAAAATTTAAAAACGTTTTTACGTGACCGGTAAATTCATTTTTGAGCCCTGTTTTTTCATTACTGATTGGAACGTCCTGATCATCGACATATTTCTTAGTTACATCGTCTCCATCTGTAGTTGGATATCCAAGATCTGTAAACTTGTTCTGGTTCATAACAATATTCCCATTAAATAAATCACCAGCTTTTTTAACAAAATCATTTACTGACCTACCAGAATCTTGTATCTTACCTTGATTGTTAAAAGTCATGATATTATCAGCAACCGCATTAGGAATTCGTACAAGTACATCTGGCAGTTTTACATCACTCGTTTTTAATCGTCCTTCTTTGTCCTGGAAAATGACGACTTCATCTGGTTCTACACTGGTAAGATTTAGTAAATTATTGATTTTATTTTAGAGCTGATCAAGAGTTGCATATTTGGATAAGTCACCTTGGTAACCTTTTGTGGATAAATCTCCTGATAGTGTTCCCAATTTTGTATAGTAACTTATTATTTACTGTCTTAGATAAAATTATCAACCCTAGTTTAATATTATACAAAATGGCAAAATCGTCGATATTAAACTTTGATACAGAGAAGCTGGTGAAACACAAACATAACAAAGAACTTCCTGATTGTCATTATCTTATTGTTGGGCGAACTGGATCAGGAAAAACAAATTTGCTTATGAACTTGCTTCTTGGTGATAATTTTAACTACGATAGAGTCTATATTTACACAATCAATCCACAGCAAGATAAGTATGAGTTATTAAGCGATTATAATGACAAACTTCGTGATGAACTTAAGGCTGGTGAAGATTTTTTATAATTAGGCAGCCAGAAGATCTTATTCCAGTTAATCAACTTGATGCAGATGAACATAAGATAGTAGTTTTTGACGATATTCCGCTAAATAACATGGAGATGAACAAAACAAGATCGTATTTCTCACTGTCACGTAACAAACATTGTAATTCTGTTTATCTCGCTCAAGGATTTTATAATGTTGACAGATTTATTCGGCGAAATACGGGTTGTTTTATATTATTTCCAGGACTGGACAATGTTGACGTTAGAAATATTGCAAGCGAACAATGCGGTGACGTGACGAAAGATAAGTTTATTGAACTTTACCGTCATGCTACAAAATATAAATACAACTTTTTCTGATTTGATAAACTTACAAATGATCCAACTAAAATGTTTCGCTGTTGTATTGACACTTACTTACAGTAAGGGTTTCAATTTTATAAAATTTATAATAATAATAATGGACAAACGAGCAAGATACAGACAACACATAGAAGATCTAAAACAACTTGCTCAATCTCAGACATCGCTTAAGCAAAAAGTACAACAAGCACGACGTGGGCAAGTAACCGCTACAGAAGCAACAGCTACAATTTTCAAGCCGGTTACTGAAGCACTATTAGGCAAACAACCTGAAACTAAACCACTGTCAGAAGAAGAACTTAAACAACTGCAGGAAAAAGGCTTGGTTGGAATTGTTAAAGAACAACAGGAAGTAGCTGCTGCAAAACTTGTTACTAGATCTGATGAAGAAAAAAGAAAACTAATTGAGGCATTTACAGCAAATATAGCTGATCCTGCTGCTCGACAAGCTGAAACAGATCGATTGATAAACAATCCGCTGGAACTTGAGCGAAGATTAGCAGAGTTAACAACGCAAGGAATAACAAATATTATAAAAAAATTATTAGGAGATATAAAAGATATCAAAGAGGAGCAACAAAGAGTTGGTGAGCTTACTGTAAAGTTTATGGAAGTTGGAGATCAAAGATTTTATTTTACAAAAAGAGCAAATGATGAGATAAAAGGTATTGAATATGATGAGTTTTTAAAGAATGAAAATATAAGGGGTATTGATGATATAAGCAAGTGGACTGATGTAGAATATCAAACATTACTCGATAGATTAGATGTAATATTTAAAGACGGAGCTGCTGCTAAAGATGAATTAAACACGGTTACAGAGATTGAGAATATGATTCCACTTTATGAAATAATGAGAAACGGTGTTATTGTTCTCACGTTTAAAAAAACAGCAGAAAATAGTAGACCAAAACCTTTTGGTAAAGGGTGGAGTTTTAAAAGGAAATTTTTTACTTTTGATAAAACTCGTGTAGAGAAAAGTAGAGAAGTAAGAATAGGAACTGGTATAAAAATATTTACATCAACTACTGAAATGATAAGTAGATTAGTGTTATTAATATCATCAAAGGAAGCTGGGAATGTTAGTGTTGAACTTGATAATGAAATCATTGACATACTTGATCATCTATGATCGAGTGAATTATTAACATCTGACGAATATGAAATTTTACACCGCGACTTAATCGCGGCGACTTAATTTTGTAAAATGATATAATATTAAAGGAATGCAAACAACATTATTACTAAACTCTAGTGAGTCTGCGATAGATAGCGCAAATTTTTCAGTAAATTATATTCCACCTATCCAACTAGATTCTACAAAACAATATGAAATTGGATTAATTTCTTGTACTTGCTGGAATGCTATACCTAACGTGAAAAATGATGTTAACGATGAAATGTATTTTACTATGATTACAACATCTCCAATATCTACAACAAAAAAAAATAAAAATTCCGCAAGGAGCTTATAATATTACTGATCTAAACAAGACAATCAATGAGCTCATCACAAAAGCTGACGGTGTGGCTGATAATTTTGAATTGTCAGCAAATTATAACACATTGCGAACGGGGATAACTTTGAAAAATATAGTAATCAGTCTTGAACCAAGAGAAAGAAGTATTGCACAACTGTTAGGATTTACTGAAAAAACTTACACTGCACTTGATCAGCCTATTACATATGACAGTGAACTGCCAGTAAATATATCAGAAGTAAATACAATATTAGTAAATTGCTCTATTGCTTCTGGCTCTTATACATCAAAAGACAGCAAAGGTCAAACGATTTACAGTTTTTCACCTGAAGTTCCGCCAGGTTCTCTCATGCAAATAACTCCACGACATATTATATATTATCCTTTAAACGTTGAAGATCAAATATCAAGTATAATAATGCAGTTGACAGATCAATCAGGAAAACAGTTTCATGTTAATAATGATGTTGTAACTTATTATTTACATCTATGCGAGCAAAAGTAAAAATTATGCAACATCAAATATAATGAAACAAAGAAAAAAAGTTTATCGAAGAAAAATAGTAGGAGGATTTTTTAGAAATATTTTTACTAAAGTTATTGAAAATATTACGGGTATAGCACGTAAAGTTGCACCAATTGCTATTGACGCTGGTAAAGCTTTTGCAACTGGGGCTGCATCTGCCGCTGGGACTGCGGTGGGACAAAAAATAGCTAATAAAATAAAAAGTGATCCACCGACTGCATCTGAAATAAAACAAGCTATCTCAGAAATCGCTCCAACAAAAGAAACTCAAAAAGCTATGATAACAACAACAAAAAAATTAATATCACCAAAGGGTGAGCAGATCATACAAAAATTAATATCTAAAGTAACAGTGCCGCAATAAAATTTTATATAATCTAATAAAATAAAATGTCTGTTAAAAATTATCTCGAGTTAACAGAAACTTATGACATCGACAACGATGTGACAGAATTCGAGTTTGTTGAGTATCTTGATGAAAATTCTAACGAACCAAATAAAGCTGGTATTAGAACCTTTAGCACCAGAGACGAAGATGTATTTATACTGCCACATAAGGCTATGTTAGAAGTTTGTGGTCAGATTATGACAGTAGCTAATCCAACTGCTGCAATTGCAGTTGGAGCAGAAGTAGCTCTTATAAAAAACGGCTGGTGTTTATTCAAAAGTGCTAGATATCAACTGGCCAATCAAACTATAGAAGATATTTCAGGTCATCTACAAGTTGCAAGTACAATTTTAAATATTATTTCGTTTTCCGACGATTACTCGAGATCAACTGCAACTAACATGATGTGGTTTAAAGATACTGGACGGGGTATAGTTGAATCAACAGAATTTTTAAAGAGAAGCGCTATAGTACATGGAGCTGATGCTGATGCAAATGCTGTAATTGTGAGAAATTTTCTCATTGCTAATGCAGACTGGCTAGGTATTGCTGCACCAGGTTCAGCTGCTAATGCAGACGCTACAAGAGTTTCTCTTACAGCAGCTTTTAATAATCTAAATATAACGCCACCAGCGGCAGATGCAAATGGTACTGCGATGTTAAATTTACTTCTTAACACACTTGACGTGAGAAATCCACGCTATAGCGAAGGTTTTGCTAGGCGAACAAAACTTGCAGCAGGATCACGTCAAATTACAATGATGCTTCCACTAAGTATGATTTTCGGCTTTTGTCGCGATCATGATAAAGTATTTCGCGGAGTAAAGCATACTCTTATTTTAAATCGAGCAGACCAAAACGATTGCTTGTTTAGATCTGGAGGGGTTGATGTACAGTTTGTCATAAACAAACTTGCTTTGTGGATGCCACGTATAACACCGTCGATCACTAAAATGTCAGAACTATATAGCATGCTTGATAAGCATACAAACAGAATTTATTTTAAGCAGCATAAGATATATCTGAGAGCGGTTCCAAATACTACTGACTACACATGGAGGGTCACAACAACATCAAGCGAACAACTGCCGAGAAATATCTTTGTCGTATTTCAACAGCAAGCCGGACGAGGTAACCAACAACAGATAATGCAATATTTGATCACTATGATGTCAGACGAATATACGCTAGATGAAATTCAAAGCATATCCAGAACGAGCTATCGAGTGCAATTTTGCTGATGACGTTAATAAAAATATTTCTCGACCGTACATGTACCTGTTTGACGCAATACAAAAATATCAAGATGTTGAAGATGGAATTCAAATATCAGCAGAGGAATTTCGTACGCTTTATCCTATAATTCATTTTGATGTTAGTAAACATAGCGAGCGAGCTGTAGACAGCACAGCGGATATTGAAATTACCTGGACACTTGGGGCGGTTCCAAGAGCACCGTTGGACGTATTCGCAATAGTGATTAGTGATAGATTTATCACAGTAGATTCTTTTAGAGGTAAAATGACAGTTCAAGTTTAATCTGCAGTTGTTATATAAAATGACAAAATATATTGTTAAAGAGGTATATTTGACTGATGGTCAGGTTAGAAAATTAGTAGCTGCTATTGAAATGCGAGAACAGGTATCATTAAAAATCAATCCTAATATTTCTGATGGTGTTTTAACAAAATTAATGCTAACAAAAAATCAAGTAAAAAAGTATGATCGTAAAAAAACTTTTGTTTTAAATTTGAGTGCTGCACAAATGACAGCGCTGGCAAAAGAAGGTGGTTTTCTTGGTACAGCATTATCAGTATTAACTAGTACAATAATACCTAAACTTTTACCAGTCTTAGGCATATTAGGACTAGCAGCAGCGTCTGGAGCAATATCTGGCGCAACGAAGAAAGCAGTCGAAGGTAATGGTATCATTCGTGGAAGTGGAATAAAAAAAAATTGTAAATTTTATGTAAATGATATATTATAATGCCACAAAAGAAAAAGAAATCGCCAACAACAAAAAAAAAGAAAACAACAAAAACAAAATCGATAACACCAAAATGCAAATGCATATGCAATCAACCAAAACAAGGAGAATTATTCCGTTCGCTCCACTTTTGGCGGGACTAGCGGGAAGTCTGCTGCCAAATCTTTTAGGAATCGGACGTGGTCTAACATTACCGGGAACTCGACCACCCCGCTGAGTAATTTTGATATCATTGATAAGTTAAAAGCGGTTCCTGGATTTCACGGAGTTTATTCTAATGATGAACTCGCAGCAATAAAATCACCATCAGCTGTAAGTTCGTGTGTTATTAATATACAAGACTTTAATGACGGATCCGGCACGCATTGGGTAGCAGTTTATAATAATAATTATTTTGACTCGTTTGGACTTCCTCCAAGCGATGTAATAGAAAAGTATATGAAGAAAAAATTAAAAAAGATATATTATTCATCAAATCAACTCCAACCTGTTGGAACGTCTGCTTGCGGATATTATTGTATTATGTTTATCCAACAGATGAGCAGAAATCTTAATTTTTTAAAAGTTATTTTACAGTTTGACAAGCATCCTTCTCACGCTAATGATGAGATCGCAAAAAATTTTATCTAAACTTAAAAATATAATAATGTCAACATACTGTCTCAAGTGTAGAACTGAAACAGAAAATATTAATGAAACAACAGAAAAAACAAAAAACAACAGGATAATATTAAAAAGTTTTTGTGCAGTCTGCGGAAAAAGAAAAAATGTTTTTAAAGAAAATGTCCCCAGCGACAGTATCCTGAGAGATGTCGCTAGGATCTGGTTATCCTGATATTATTTTAGTCGACGACTAAAAATATAGAATGATATGCAACTGTGATTCTGACAAAGATTTGTTTCTTGAGCAAAATAAAATTGTCGCATATTGTCAATGTTGTAACAACAGAGAAATAAAAGGGTCAGGTATAGATATACATAAAATTATTGGAAAATAACCAAAACCAAAAGGCGGTTGGACATTGCCAGGTCATCGGTATACAGGACCTTACAATCCGCTAGATCAACAACTAGATGAAAACGACAATCCATTGCCAGGTCAAGAGCCTTATAATCAAGTGGATGCAATAGCGATGCGTCATGATATCTGTTATCGTGATCATGAAAACTCGAAAGCAGATTGTGATAAAGTAATGTTAGACGAATTACGTGATATGGAGCCAACAAATCTACGAGAACGTTTTGATAGAAGATTTGTTCAGGGAATGATAGGAGCAAAATATAAACTCGGACTCGGAAAAGAAAAGTATACGATGATCTTGCAGTCGAGCTGCACAGACCTAAAAAAAAAAAATTTCCACGACGTAAAGTTGTCACTAATGGTGTAGATGATATCTGGGCAATAGATTTGGTGGATGTATCCAATCTAGCTCAGTTTAACGTTGGCGCTGATGGTGCTCCAAAAAGGTATTTGTTTAATGTTATAGATGTTTTTAGCAAATACGCTTTCAGTGTACCTGTTTCGGATAAGACAGGAACTTCAAGGACTGATGCGCTAAAACAAATAATAATGAGTACAGAAAGAAAACCAAACAAAATCTGGTCTGATCACGGATCCGAGTTCTTTAACAAAAAGTTTGAACAGTTTCTAAAACAAAATAATATAAAAAGGTATGTTACAGGAAACGAAGGTAAAAGCGTTGTTGTTGAGAGATTTAATCGCACGCTAAACGAGAAATTACACAAACATATGACAGCTAAAAACACCAACAGGTACATCAATGCCCTTTCTCAAATCGTAGGTGAAAATAAAAACACAAAACATCGAATCATCAAAATGACACCTAAAAAACTTTTAAAAATCCAATAATAGCAAATGAAAACATGTACCGCAGACATAAATTTAAGGTTGGTGATAAAGTTAGAATTTCTTTGACAAAATAGGTATTTGCAAAAGGATTTACTCCAAACTGCAGCGAAGAAGTTTTTGTGGTTGATAAGGTACTTTTCACAATACCTGTAACATACGTTTTAAAAGATCTGGCAGGGGAACCGATCGTAGGTAGTTTTTATGAACAAGAAGTACAAAAAACTGAGTAGGATGTTTTTGTTATCGAGAAAGTGATTAGAAAAAAAAAGAGATAAAAGTCTAGTCAAATGGCGTGGGTATAGTGATAATTTTAACAGTTGGATCCCAACTAAGCAGATTATGATATAATGTTATTATAAATTAACTCATACTTTTGTTTGACAGATTTACATTTTACTGCTTTACATAACGATATTAGATACTGCCTACGATCGTCAGAGATCGGCATTAGATTACAAATCTTGACAAATATGATATCGAATTTGATATTTTTCTGTCGGCCTGGAATCCTGATGTTTAAGAAAGGTTTGATTAACTGCCAAAACAGTTGTTGTTCGGCAACGGTAAAATTAAATTTCATTATTTATTTGGTAATGTGATACTTGACATTATATCGTTTAGTTGTTGGTCTGCTGTAATTAGATCTGTCAGCAACAGTGACTATTTCACCATCATCATCAGATTCGCTGTTATATAAAATATCATCTTCATTATAACCAATAGATTTGTCTATGAAATCTTTGGAAAATGTGACCTCATCACTGACGACCTTATCGCTGGCGACTTTGTCGCTAGTACCTTGTTTGTAGAGTTCAGCGAGTCGTTTCATCAAGTCCATTATTATAATACATTTTTATCTAAATTGTTGTTATAAGATGACTGTTGAGATAAAATATCACCAAGAAGTTAATATATTAAATTACAACGAACTAGCCGAAGCGGTAAGAAAATGTTTGTTGGGTTATAGTGTTGACGTTATTGTAGTGCAAGGTGATTCTCATAAAATATTGCTAACAGAAGCAGAAAAAAATAAAATTAATGAAAGTGCAGTAACGACGCTAAAATTTAATCACGATGATATCATAGCATTTGCTCATCATTGCTTGACTAAAACCGAGCTATCAAATATCATATCTAAAACCAATCCTAGCATCGTATTCTCTTGAAAAAGCTGATTTCATTACTCCATCAGCTACAATTTTACTGCTCTGGAATTTATCTTATAATGCTTTGCCGCAGCTGTAATCGATTTGAATTCGATCTCCTCATCCGTTTCAAGGTTTTTTGAAATAACAGGTTTTGCTGGACATCTACAATTAATACCACCACCTCGTCCTTTTCTTACATTTTCCTGCTGGGTCACTAGCTCCAGATTTCTCAATCGATTATCAGTTTTTACGTTATTAATATGATTAATAACCAGATCATTGGGTATAGATCCATTGAACACCTCGTAAACAAACCTATGACCAAGATAACGAACTTGATTTGTCGATGTTCCTCTAACAGTTACCCTGATATATCCCATATTGCTAATAGTACTAAGAACGTTTTAGTTTTTCTGTTTCTAATAATACCGCGATCGTTAGCCTCGTATAAATCAAAGACCAGATGCGGCTGAAACCCATCTTCTAAGGATAAATTTTCAATGTTGTCATCAGTGACTTTATCGTTCACATGATATACACGCTGTCCCTCTGGAATATCATCGCAAAACAACGTGTAAATAAAATCTTTTCTAAACATTGCAATCCTCTCGGCATTATCTCCCTTTACACTAATCGTATAACCCGCTGACGTTAATTTGCCAACAGATATTCTAGTTTTGATGTTAATAACTGAACCTAATGTATTTCCAGCGTATAAGTTGTATTTTGGGTGAACATGATAAATCTCTTGCTCACGTGCGTTTGTCAGATTTACTGTCATTATATTATAGGTGATATTTTTATCTCTATTTGATTTTTAGCGCATGTGCAGTGTGAGATAAAGTTATACTTTGGGTGAATTTGATATGCTTCTTGCTCACATGTGTTTGTTAGATTTGCTGTCATTATATTATAGGAGATTTTTTTAAATCTCTAATTGATTTTTAGCGCATGCGCAGTGTGAGGAAATTATCAATTAGATATTATATTATAGTATAATAATGTTAAAATTGCGTGAAGTCTTCTGGGAGAACCTACTAAAATAGCGACTGCTTTTGCAGGTTTTGATAATAATTATCAGTTTGATAATCAAATTGTTTTAGTAAAATTTAATGCAGCAAAACTTTACCACCTACTACAGACAACTGTAAAACGTGAGCTCGAAAAACACAAAAGTATCAGATTATTTATGCAATATCATGTTATATTTTCAAAGTTAGTTATAACGGAAGAATTAACTAACAAGGAAATTGCAGAACCTTATATGAACGCAAAATCAAGACGTGTTTTGCTTGGGACTGATCTGTTATCACTATCTGATGAAATACACCAAGAAATCTGGAAAAAAATAGAGGAATTCACTCAATTAGGTTCGGGTTGGAAGTTTGAAATGATCAAAGAAATATTGTTTCACACGATGAAATATAACGCATTACGAGGTAGTTCATACATCGACCTGCCACCAAAAATAAAAAGTAAAAGATGTTCTATAAACATCAAAAACGTAGATCACAAGTGTTTCCAATGGGCTGTTCTTTCCGCACTATTTCCAGCAGAAAAACACGCTGATCGCGTTGAAAAATATATCAGTCACGTGTCTAGATTAAATTTTAAAGATATTAACTTTCCTGTGGCAGAAAATCAAATACCAAAATTTGAAAAGCAAAATAATGTTTCAATTAACGTTTTCGGACTAGATGAAAAAGAGGATGTATACCCAAGATATATTTCAGAAAAAGCTTCACAATCGACTATAAATTTACTGTTTTACAAAAATCATTACGTTTGGATTAAAAACTTTAACGGACTAGTTGGTAAAAAGTACAATAAAAATAGGAACAAAAAGTTCTTTTGTTACCGCTGCTTGCATGGTTGTGCTAACAATGAAACATTACAAAAGCATTTGCAGTACTGTAATGATGTGCAAAAAATAACAATGCCATCTAAAAAAGATAGTGTGTTACACTTTGTCCATCATAATCACAAACTAAAAATTCCTTTCGTTATATACGCTGATTTTGAGTGTTAACTTCAACCTGTATTTGGCGTAGAAAATAATCCTAATCAATCGAGTACAAGAAAAGTTCAAAATCATGTTCCGTGTGGAGTAGCGTATAAGGTAGTTTGTTGTACTGATTCTAGATTATCTAAACCAATTAAATTATATCGTGGTAAAAATCCAGCTGTCTACCTTCTCAAGCAGTTGATTAATGAAGTTGATAATATTACTTATCGTTTGAAAATAATAACGCCAATGTTAAAATTAACACCTCAACAAGAATCCGATCACGAGCAAGCAGAAATTTGTCATATTTGTGAAAAGCTTTTGATACTGACAACAAAAAAGTACATGACCATTGTCATTTGACTGGACAGTATCGTGGAGCTGCTCATAATCAGTGTAATTTAAAATTTCATGCTCCAGATTTTATTCCGGTTATTCATCACAATTTTCGAGGATATGATAGCCATATTATAGTAGAAGCTTTTGGTGATCCTGATATAAAATCTCGTCTAAAACTATATAACGTCATCAAATGTATCCCAAATAATTTTGAAAAGTACATGTCAGTTACGCTAGGTAAATTGCGTTTTATTGACAGCCTGCAGTTTATGGCAGCCTCGTTAGATGAGCTAGTAAAAGGTTGTAGTAAATTTGATAACCTAAGAGACTGTTTTGGAGATAAATTTAATCTACTAGCTAAAAAAGGAGTTTTTCCATACGAATACCTCGACGACTGGAGTAAATTTAATGAAACATCTTTACCTGGCAAAGATAAATTTTACTCACAACTTAAAAATGAAAATATAACTAATGATGAGTACAGGTATGCACAAGATATCTGGAAAGAGTTTGATTGTGAGACTTTTGGTGATTATCATGATTTGTATTTGAAAACTGACGTGTTATTATTAGCAGATGTTTCTGAAAGTTTTCGAGAAGTGAGTTATAATAATTACGGACTAGATCCTTGCTGGTATTATTCTGCCCCTGGACTGTCATGGGATGCTCTGCTAAAGTTTAGTAAGGTAAGGTTGGAATTACTGACTGATGTTGATATGTTCAATTTTATTGAAAAAGGTATTTGAGGCGGTATTAGCGTGATAACAAAAAAGTATGCTGAAGCAAACAACAAATATTTGAAACAGTATAACCCTGACCTTCCTTCGAAGTATATAGTTTATCTAGATTGTAATAACTTGTACGGGTATTCGATGGCAGAACCAATGCCTCTTGGTGGATTTCATTGGATCACGGCTGATCGATTTCTATCGGAGACAGAAAAAAAGATACCCGAAGATGTTTCCTATTTCGTTGAAGTTGATCTTGATTATCCAAATTCGCTACACAAATTACATAACGATTACCCTTTCTGTGCGGAATCGATGGTCATAGATTATAGTTTGTTATCAAAAGAACAACAAGCGTTAGCATCACCAAGGCAACATTCCATGGTCAAGAAACTAGTACCAAATTTACTTGATAAGAAAAATTACGTTTTGCATTACAAAGTTTTAAAACAAGCAGTCGATGCTGGTCTTGTGTTGAGAAAAGTTCATCATGTACTAAAATTTAATCAGTCGCCGTGGATGAGAGATTATATTAACTCAAACACTTCAAGAAGGGCTGCAGCGAAGACAGAGTTTGGAAAAAACTTCTTTAAACTGATGAACAATTCCGTTTTTGGTAAGACGATGGAGAATATTAGGAAACGTGTAAATATTGAAATAGTTAATGATGTCAATCGCAGAAACAAACTTGTGTCAGACGATGATTTTGTGAGCATGAAAATATTTAATGAAAATCTTGTTGCAATACAAAGAAGAAAAACAAATCTAAAACTAAACAAGCCGATCTATGTTGGAGGTGCAGTGTTAGATTTATCAAAGTGGCTGATGTACGATTTTCATTACACTTTTGTTAAAAATCAGTGGCCGGCTAGTAGATTATTGTTTACTGATACTGATTCGCTCGTATATGTAATCGAATGTAGGACATCTATCAGGACATGTACAATAATCGACATCTGTTTGATCTTTCTGATTATCCACAAGACAGTAAATTTCATGACGACACAAATAAAAAGGTTATTGGTAAGTTTAAAGATGAAATGAACTCAAGCTCTATCAAATACTTTATCGGATTACGTAGTAAAATGTATGCCGTATTATTGGACAATAATAAAATAACGAAAAAAGCAAAAGGTCTGCCTCGTGATTTTGTTAAAAAGTTTATGAAATTTGATGACTACAGGTATGCGCTTGATGGCGGTGTTAGTTTTATGAGAGCTATGGCAATTCGAACTAATCATCATAAACTCGAAACAGATGTCATTATCAAACGTGGATTGTATAATTTTGATGACAAACGCTATTGTAAAAATGGGGTAGATACATTTGCCCTTGGGTATTGTCATGATAATAGATCTATACTCGACATTATCTTTTCTAACTGAAATTTTATCTAAACTTATAAAATAATGTTTGAAAATTTGACAATGACAAATAGCTACAATAGTAACATCAAATATCTAATGATGGACGGTAAACAATTGACAGTTGAATTTAATAATGAAACATCAGGTATATGTTTTAATGGAACACGTGACAAGTTAAAACTTTCGCTCATCAGATCTGATAACAGCGTGTATTTCAATTATCTCGAACAATTGTATCAAAAGTTGCTAGCGGAATTTAAAAACTTTCACAGCCCCGTTAGCCAACAAAACTATACTAAACTCACAACTGATCTCGATCGGTCAAAGATATATTTTATCATTAAAAAATATACTCTGAACAAACCAGAAATGAAAGATTTGTTTGAGTCCCATCGCTGTGTGAGCGGTAAAGTAAAATTTAGTATCTATAGTCGTGATAGTGAAGTATTTTTAATATCAACAGTTGAAACATTAATCATTGGTAATGAGATATAAAAAATATCATTTTCATTCTGATGCTAGTTTAATTTCCGCCTTGTTAACTGAAACGTTCTAATGTACAGTTTAATTTTCATCCTGTTATCTGATAAAAAAATTTGTGGTAAAACCCATTTGCTGTCTTTAGAATAATCGTATTCCACGCATGCGCTGTTCTAACAAATTCGTCACTTCTATTGACAGAGCTTATCGCATTCCAACACCTGTTGTCTTGTCTGCTTACAAAATATTTGTCTACATAGTAGTAGTATAGGAAAATGAGGGTTTTGGCGCGGGTGGGGGAGGAGGTGTGGGAGGGGGTGGTGGGCCAAAACCCTCATTTTCCTATACTACTTGTATTTACTGGAGCAGACATACTAAGGTGAATATATACTATTTCACGTAAGTCTTGGCAAAAACGGAAGACATAATGATGTCATGATTTGTAAGTAACATTTTAATCGTTTTCATACAGAATTCACTGACTTGTACGTTCTAACCAAGTTGCAGATGTTTTTGAGTAGCTTATAAATTAGCAGGCTTGCTCTCAAAATGTCGGCTTGTTAGATCTTGTTTTGAAGATGGTCGGTGATTTCAAGGTGACTGCTGGATAGTTGTTAATTATACATTTATTTGACTGATGTCTGTTGAAAAAGTGGAACTCATTTCTAACAATGAGCTACCTGGATTTTAAGAAGTGCAATCAATGTACCAATATTATAGTCCTCAGTAACGATGTTTACCATAGATTTTGACATAATAATTACAAGAGACCAACCCACGCTATTCAGCAAGCCACTAAATGGATAAAAAAATTGTTCGCGAATCAGTCTTACAAATTGACTTTTAAAAGATTGTTTTCATGCATGTCGTTGATCTGACCGTGACAAAGTGATAGCTGTTATGTAATTGGATAAACATAAAAATTCTCAAATCAGTCTCAAAAGTCTGCTTGTTATTATGCATATTGGCGTTGTAACCGATCTTAAGGTGACTAGGTGATAACCGTTAAGTAAATGGATACAAATAATAGTTCTCCAATAAAACGTCTCGCTTTCAGTATTGTCGTTGTTACCCCTACGGAAAAAAAAGACAGATAAAAATATAACCAATCAAGTACTAAAAACAAATCGAAAGTAGATACATAAAATGGTTATAATAAAACAAAATTAATATAAAGTTCTCTTCTTTGTAATTTTTCATTTCAAGTCTGGATTCAGATATATCGTCATATAATGCGCTGTCAGATCATTGTTTACTTAAAATCACAAGTAATTGAACAACTTCAATACCATATATATATATATATATATATATATATATATATATATATATATATATATATATGTATATATATATATGTATATATATATATATATATATATATATATATATATATATATATATATATATATATATATATATATCGATAGAGAGATGGAAATATATATTGAAAGATAAATAGGTATTACGCTGTCATAAATAGGTTCAAGCTTTACTCTCCCAATCTGTAAAAGTATTGTTATCTTCATAAACCATAAATACGATGCAGATAACAGATTCAACTCCATAGTCACGTAATTATTGCTAATGTACTAATGAATGTAAAAGATATTTGCAATTAGCAAATACCCAAATCTCTCGTCACATATTTACAAAAGTATAAAACTTTTACCTAATTTATGAACACCATAGACCCAAATCTGCCGTCACTACCTATTTACTATCGCACTAATGAATGCAAGAGGTACACCCTGCTGCAGCCACTTACAATCAGATGAAATAAGACACACAACAGGATAGTCCATGTTCTCCTGTCACATAATATTTACATCCATATTAATCAAAATAAAACGTGCACCTCGCAAACAGTATGGATCCAGATCTATCGTCACATAATGCGCTGTCAGATCGTGGTCTACATTGTTTACTTGAAATCACAAGTAATTGGACAGCTTCAATACCGCTAGCTTAATGTGATAGCAAGTATGGTTCTTCGCTGTTCAGAGTTGGACCCCTACTGCACACTAATAAATACAGAAGACGTGAACTTTACTTTGCAAACTGTACATTATTTCATAGCACATCATCCCCGGGTGCTTTTATTGCACTCTGCTCCTTCTATTAATAATAAAGTTGTTAAGTTTAATAGCAGGAAACATATTGGAAAAGAAACCATGGGAATTATAACAATATTTTAATTTATTCGTATCTTATTGTTGCAATGCGATAATGAAGCAAATTAGAAATAATGTTCGATTTTTGGAAAAAACTAAGAAACACTCGAGCTTCCATTTCATATGTATACAATCTCAATATTAACTAATTATAAAAATTACGAAAGATCTGTAAGATGATTTTTAATAAAAACAACAAAAAACGCTTGTTTCATAATGCTTCACTCAAAAATGAAACCACATTTTGTCAAACTTATTCAATGTGGTTTGTGGAAATATTTTTCACGAGTGCCTGAGAACATTTGGCAAATATCAGGGACCAAAGAACATATACATGTTTCGTCCAAGAAGAATTACATTTCGAGGAGGTCGTAGCGTTTTGCAATCGCATACTTTTTCTACGTTCAAGAAATGACCCTACCTACATTGTAGGTCATTAAAATCTGGTTCTTATGAAAGATTTAGGATCCATTGAATAACTTGTCTAGTGCAACAAAGCTTAAACTTGAGTGACTTTGCCCCTTTCGCGGAATATGATACAGAATCCCAAAGAGGACTTTCTTGCGAATGAAATTTCATTGCCACCTAATTATAAAAGAGAACGTTCTGTGGTGGGGTTAAAGACTATAATAAGAACGTACATGGAAATAGGTGAATGCATGCAGACCAAGACTTATGTTATGTTCCAGAGAAGAGTATGATACTTTGTTTATTGCTGTTTAGAATATAATTTCACACAAAGATGGATCATCAAGACGAAAATATAACACAGATTTACTTAATGCTATGAAGTTTATCTCTGCTTTATTTATTTAATTGTATATCGTTATACA
>JAEAOA010000138.1:1782500-1806917 GCA_016746295.1 Potamilus streckersoni | reverse complement strand
GCGAAGAGAGAAAATCGACTAAATCCCAGTTAAATTCAACCTCTTCGGTCAGCGACATTGTATTCACTTTAGTAGCTGCTGCTATACCATCGCTTTTCGTCTCCGCAGCTGGTGCACCCCAAGTCATTGTCTTCTTAAGTTCCGTCATGTTCGACTCAACAATGTCGCATCTATTCACTGTGCACAAACGCTAGTGAAGGTATATAGGAACTGTGACGTCAAAGGGAACTCACTTCGGATTGGAAGACAGGCTCCGCGAAGTGACCGAATTTTGTAACGCGTATTGGGATTGGTCAACCATTTCAATCCGTTTCGATCCAGTCTTTCCCTATAAATACACGCAGTTCACTTCATTTCCTTCACCTGTTCTCATCACACACAAAGAAGATGTTGATCAATGCTAAATCCTCTAGTTGGTTATCGTCATTGTTTTTCGATCCGGAATTTCCCGTGTATGCGAAAACAAAATGGACTGTCATCCGGATTAAGGGTGACACTGTTTGGAAAAAGATGTTTTGTGGAAAGACAAGACTGTTTGAAGCGGACTCTCATCTTCGGACAAGAAGTGAGATGCAGTTTAAGACAAGCTTTGAGAAAGAAAAGAGCAATGCGATGTCCTGTATGTTTTACAGCATGAGGTTAACATCGTAAACAACGGCCCTTTTCAGGGCCACTTTTCATACCTCGAAAAGATTATACTTTTCAATAACAAATTGCCTGTATAAGTTATAAAACATACATTTCACTACATTCACTAACAGGACGAACGCTTGATGTCACAGTACTTGACGAATGCTTGACGTCACAGTACTTGCACATTGCTACACTGTTGACAAGTGTCCAGTACCGTGACGTCATGCCACCTGGGACATTTCTCTTGTCGCTATACGAGCCCAGGTTGTGCTAATACAAAATTCCCATTGTCGCTATAAAGGCACGGCTGTGCTATTTGTCGCCAAAAATCTTGTCGCCAAAGTGCCGAAGACCATATTTTAATGATAACTCCCATTGTCGATATAGTTTCGTGGCTAATTTACACGCATGCAAAGTGAAATACTAAAATTTTATTTAATATGTTGCGTATTTTAGCTTGAGTGAAATAAAGAATTTGTCTTTTCTTGTTTTGTCTTGTCTTGTATCGTCTTGTATTGTTTTATCTTGTCTTGTCTTGTATTGTTTTATCTTGTCTTGTCTTGACTGTCCAGAACCTAGGGGCTATGACGCACAGTCTTTATGACATTATGCCTACTTATGTCTCAAGTCTTTCATACCATTATATGGTTGTTGACTGGGATTTCAGCAAATTCCAAGTTCTGTTCCGGGGAAGCATACCCACAAGACCACCCTTGGGTAAAACCAGACAGTATAACTCAAGATACCAATTTATATTTTATAGCCCTGACATTGAAAATGAAACTAATCAAACTTTTAGATTTCCACCTAACATACCTCAGATATTTAGATTTTTGTAAAAATATTAAGCGTCCGATTGAAATTACTCTGTACATCTAAAGATTTCCGACCAGTCACATTTCAAAGTTTTAAGCCTGTGTCTTTAATTTTGTAGGAGATATAATACATTACCAAAGGAGGGACAGACACCCCCCCCCACAAACAAACAGAAGGGACAGAGGGTCATAATTCACACCTTTCTAAAAGATGAATGAAGAACAAGTTAATGTTACCTTTTTAATTTAAACGTTATATTTCTTAATGATAATTAAGGAAACTTTTTAAATAATATAAAAACTTCGAGGAAAATCTGACTAGTTGCCAGAGTACATCTTGTATGAAAGAGATATACATGAAATAATAAAGAAAACAGATTTACATACATTTATGTTTAAATATAAGTGATATTTAACTAAAGAACAGATCCATTAGTACATCAGAAAGACTGTTAACATTTTTAAATACTAAGCATACTTTCATATAAAAACAATAGAAGTTGTAGCTAAAACATTATCTTCCACCTACATTATGAAAACAATGTTCTAATTTTCTTCAAACATTTCACAAAATGTACATTTCTATTAAAATGTAAAGGACATATGTATTCAGATAGCAGTTTATTATTATTATCATTATTATTATTATTATTATTATTATTATTATTATTATTATTATTATTATTATTATTATTATTATTATTATTATTATTATTATTATTATTATTATTATTATTATTATTATTATTATTATTATTATTATTATTATTATTATTATTATTATTATTATTATTATTATCCAGTTTTATAACTGGGGAATATAAAGCTCTTAAAGTTTTGTCGTATGAAACTGTAGGTGATTTCATGTTTTCTGTGATGGCCGAGTTCCTCGGATTACTAGCTATTCAAAGATCACACATGTTGACACAAAGGAAAATGTAATTTCTTCTCTTCTGATGATAATTTTAAGAAAATGAATTATAAGCTATGTTATTGTACTATAGCAACAATATTTTGCATGTAAATATTCATACAAATTATATACTGGATATTAATATTGTCTTAATGTTTATCTCGATCCTGGTTTCAATAACACATAATTAGATGTACTTTGTAAGCAGAAATTAATCCCCATCTTTGTAAACAATGTAGATAATTTATAAAACTGTTTGGGTTAAAATATGTGCATTGTATCCTTCGCCATAAACGGGACACTTAAATCATGGTAGGTTGTTCACAATGGGTCTAAACGAAAAATTAGTTATGGATTCTAATTGTGGAGAGTAATTAGCACGTCTCTACTAAGCTGGCTTGAATAATTCTTTTAAAGAAATGTTTTAAATGTCCTTCGTGTGATCTGATGCATGGAAAAAGATAAGGAATAAGGAATATAAACTAAAACAAATTCTTAAAGTATTATACCCTGCCGAATTCATCGGCATTCCATACAATTACCCAGAAAAGAAATGTAGGGTAAAGCAACTAAATTGCAGTTAAGCAGAATCAGTTCTTTGAATTAGGCAATATTAATGACATAAGAAACAGCCATTTGCTATGTAGATAGAATGCACTGCACTAATTAACTCTGAGGTCAAAGGGATGAAAAGATATATCTAACCGGCAATCTCCACGTTAATTTTAACACTATTATTTTTAGGAAATGCATGTACATTATGCAATTATTATGTGAAGTAGTTATGCAATTAAAATTTGGCAAAATTGACTGCAAATTAATTTATCATCTAGATTCTAGAGCAATAATAATCCAGTGTTTGCATAGTGGTTATGAGATGGGCCTCATTCTCTCATATTAGCTAAATTTATTCTTTTTTCCATATAGGCTATAAGCGTTTCACATTATCGTATCTTCTCTTCTGTCTTCTACTTCTTCTTTCTCGGTCTTCTTGTTTAAATAATACATATTACATAGACAGATTTTCCACAAACATTTCTTCTTCTGGTATGCAAATTTCCTTGGATGGTCTTCTACGGTTCCAGCTGCAGTCGTTAGAATGTTTAAACATTATTCCAGTGAGCTGTTTACATAATTCAAAACCAAATTCGCCAGTTTTAAAATCTATTTTGACTTGGATTATAATTATTGATACAAATGTTTGACTTTATCAGGCCTAAAGTTATGTTTGAGTTTCCTAGAACTTTGTCATTTTTTGATTTTAGTTCAAGACTATGCATTTTTGACCAAAGTTTGTGGAAGGCTTGAAAATACCTTATAATTTCAGAGTCCAAAGTTCAAGACTATTGTGGAAAAAAATAACATGAATTTTGCAAAGAGCTTTTTCTAGAGTAACTTCCTTCACTAGACTTTGTAGATGACTTACACTTAAGTAATAATGAAACCGACATTTTCCCAGGTCTTGAAATTGAATATCACGGTCATGGTATGTGTCACAAGAAAATACTGGTTTCTGCACTACATATTTAGTTCAAGACTGCAAAACCTGACCAAAGAAACCAATTATTGAGACCACTAAATTCATAATCTCCAGAGTCAACTATGACCTACCAGTGCCTACACAGAGTCAACTATGACCTACCAGTGCCTACACAGAGTCAACAATGACCTACCAGTGCCTACACAGAGAATAATCAATCGATGCGTTTGTGTACAATATGCACTGTACGTTACAATTGACTTTATACTGTTATGGATTTAAGCTCTTGAGGATTAAACAATATTAACATCAGGAACGTAGACTGATTGTGGTTTCTGCGTTATATCTTTACAAGGTGTTTGGCAATAGTGTAAAATGACGGAATTGCTGACCTTACGTCGTGACATGTAAAACTGATATATCCTTTCAGTATGTAGCAGCATTATAATAAAAATGATGGCATCAGTAGCAGGGTTGACAAGACAATGTTACATATTAGTCATTTCTACTCCCTCTTTCCAATGGAGATCGATATAATCAATCCATTAGTACCTGCAGCCATTACATCAAACCTAAAGTGTGCATGTGGTTATCTAATACTAGCAATCCCAGTGGTAGTGATTCAGCGAAACACCAGATATGGCATATGTTGCACTGTGACTAAAGTTGGCAATAAATACATTGCATCAAACACATTGTATCTTCCATAAATTGTCATATATATATATATATATATATATATATATATATATATATATATATATATATATATATATGTATATATATATATATATATATATATATATATATATATATATATATATATATATATATACATGCATATTATTGATGAATGCTCATATTTCGTCTAACTCAAGTTATTTAATAAAAATTATTAAAAAATATGGTGTGCATAATATTTATAATCATAAATGAATATTTTACAAATAATTAATAATAATATATTCAAAATTAATTTTAAAAATGCCATTTCGTTGTAAAGAATTATGAAACTTGTATGATATTAGTTTATTCTTTCACTAGTCAAGTTATTTAGTAAATTAGAATAACATGAAATTATTCTTAACTAAATTGTAGACATGGGACATATTTTAAGAGAAAAAAAAACATTGATCACTGAATATTGTAGAGTGTTGCGGAATTTAGAAGCTTTGAATATACCGTATTAATAGAGTGAATCCAATAGTTTTTGACACATATTAAAGGGAATTTTTAAAAAAATTAATTCTGGATATATTATGATTAATTATTTATAAAATACTTATGTATTTTATGATTATAAATATTATGCACACCATAACTTTTTATAATTATTTTAATATAACTTGAGTTCAGATTAAATATGAGTATTCATTAATAATATATTAATATCATATACAGAATTTGTAATTTTTGTTTACGTCATTGCTAAGCTTACAGATGGACAAGCATGTTGTTCGCCTTTGTTTTCTTTTCTGACACTAAATCGCGTGCACGTGATTGAGCCGAGCCGTTCGTGAACAACAAACCCTGATATGGCGTACTCAAAGATTTTACCGAAAAGCCTCAGTCAACAGATAGGTTATCCTCAACCACTATTGATTTATTTTCTGAAGTCGATGGATCTACTGTCATTGAGGACCTAGGAAAGAGAGCTATTAATATTATTGTGTACGATGATATAATGCTTGAACACCAAGACATTTCTGCGAGAATATTTCCCCGACATCGACGTAAATAGACGTGATCTCTGTGACTAAGTGATGTGCACACGTGTTGAAAATATTTCGTTACATTAAAGCACATGGTCTCACAAAAATTCATTGGACATTGTGTGCTGCCGAATACTCATGGGACGACTTTTAAATACATTTGGTGTGTCACATGGCATCCATAGAGTTTCCGCCGTATTACCTTGACTGGTTTCACTATTTAATTCACGAATGCCGCACTGAAAACATCAATTATGTATATTACAATACCGATGAGTTCTGAAGCACTTTCCATTGAAACATCTAATAATTTATATGAAATGTATGTTGCGATGCAGAATGTTGCTTTAAATATAACTTCAGAGCAGTAACTGTTGGTCCGGTTGACAGTTTTAACATTAAATAACTCTTTTGCCCAGACTGATATACTTTCAAAATGTCGGCGTAATATTTCATTCTCCTTGTGTGATAGTTTCGTGCTCAGAACAAAACTATACTCTAAAGGAGACAAAGTTGTCGGCAAGTTACTCGTTTCTGAAGTTTGTAAGTACTGGCTTCAATTATTGCATAAAATCAACATATTTTATATTTAGTAGTAATTTATATACAATGAAAGCTCTACAAACTTAGAAACATCAAACCAATCACTCGAGAGTGTTATCCTTAAATATGGAACATATTGTCGAGATGAGATAGTATTGTGGCGATAGCTAATGGAAACACATAACTGACTTGTGCACACCTTATGAACGGTGAAAGACAACTTGAGTGCCTTCTCTGCCAGAGGAACATTGTGTATTGACTTTCACGCTGTTCAATAGACATTTTGATGTGAAATCAGCTTAAGAACTTTATAATGATGTATCACTAGGAAAAATCCTGGACTTGTTGAGCGCATGCGGTATTTATAATGAAAACGTGACCATATGCCTTAAGGATTTTATATTGTGCACCTTTATCTTTCATTTTATATAAAGACATTCTACATAATTTTAGCATATTTATCTGTTATCGTTTAGTACATCATTTGATCGATTATTGGAAAGGTTTATTTGATAAAGATTTGTGAGCACTTATTTATAGTGAAAGTTGTAGTACTTTGCTTTTAATTGGCTTAATATAGCCATTATTGTGTTGACGTGCCTTTGAACACTAATATGTACATGTATATCTGCTGGAGAAAATAAACTGGTGGTCGTTCGCTCAATGCTGGTGTTTCTCTGATCTGTTCGGTTTCCTCCGCTCAATGCTGGTGTTTCTCTGACCTGTTCGGTTTCCTCCGCCCTGTTTCGTCATACTCAATACCAACTTAATGTTTCATATTGGCTGTTAAAAATACTGCAGTCCGTCAATGATGATTTTCTCTTGCTTTACAAAGGCTTATTTTGTCTCTGAGATCTTTTAGAAAGTTCATAAAAAAGGTTAAATATAAGATTTTCATGATTGCATTTAAAGCAAAAATCAAAGTTCTCTCTCCTCTTATATCCGTTTGTTTTGAAAAATTAAATAAAATCATGGTACTATATAAGACTATTTGTGCTGAGATGATTCCTAACCTCATGCAGGTTGACTACAACCGCAATTTTACAAGAACAAAAATCTTTAAATATGGCCAGTAATAAGAATTATATGAAAAGAGTCTTGAAATTTATTTTTTTGTTGTTGTTTTAGTCTCAGCGCTATTATACTTTCTTTCTTTTTTTTCTTATTCATAGGAGAAAGGATTCTACATAGAGGCATATCTATCTATCATACTTTTTTTTCTTTCTTATTCATAGGAGAAAGGATTCTACATAGAGGCATATCTGTCTATTATACTTTTTTTCTTTCTTATTCATAGGAGAAAGGATTCTACATAGAGGCATATCTGTCTATTATACTTTTTTTCTTTCTTATTCATAGGAGAAAGGATTCTACATAGAGGCCGGCGCTTATGATGGAGAATCAATCTCCAACACACTCTTCTTTGAGAAGGTTAGAAAATGGAACGGCTTACTGATCGAACCGGATCCGTTTGTGTTCGAAAGACTAAAGGCCAAGAACAGGAAGGCTATACTGGTTAATTCATGTCTGAATATTAAGCCACAGCCTTCCATTGTAAGTGGTTTGACAAATCTTAATAGTAATAACAATACTACTACTACTACTACTACTACTACTACTACTACTATTACTACTACTACTACTACTACTACTACTAATAATAATAATAATAACAATAATAATAATAATAATAATAATAATAATAATAATAATAATAATAATAATAATAATAATAATAATAATAATAATAATAATGATAATAGCACGGTGATGATTAAGATAATGATTTTAGTGATGATAAGAATGAAAATTAAAATTATGATCTTAAGAAACATCAATGACAAAGGCGACATTGATGATGACAACTGTATATATGATTCATATATTTGAGACACTAAGACACCTTATTTACCACTAAGACACCTTATTTACCACTAAGACACCTTATTTACTCGTTTTCCTTTTGATTTAGGACATTGCAAACGACACCGAAGGTAAACAGGGTTAGGGGATTAAAAGCTGGTATAACTGAGTATGTGCTGTACACAAAAGTCTACACATACATGCACACAGACACAAGTACATACATACAGCCATCCAGACAGACAAACGGTCATTATATCAGTATGACTTTAATGAGAGATTTAAAACATTTTCATCCTTTTTAAAACTGCTTACATGTGTATTCCAGCTCGAGTTCAACCGAGGCAATGAAATGGGACGAGTTTGGGTAGATGAAGACGACAAAAACTGGGTCAAAGAAATGAAGATGAAAGTGAATGTTATTGAAGTGCCTTGCTTTTCCCTGTATTCAATTCTTTTGGCAGTAAATCAAACTACTATCGATTACTTTAGCCTTGATGTAGAAGGTAGAGAGCTCTCAGTGCTTCAAAGCATTCCGTTTGAGAAACTTCATATTGACACTTTCACTGTGGAATATTTGAATGGCAATGATAATAACTATTACAAGGATATTAAATCGTTTATGGAGAAAAATGGCTACAAGCATGTCCAAGACCTGCCTGGATTCGGCACTTGTACGGCTCGAGACTCGTTATTCAAAAAGAAATAGATACAAGGAAATCCATTTCAATATGTGTATATGAATACAAGTTTTTAGCTATGTTCTCTCAAGAATTTTTCCATCCGACAGGCAATCATATCTAGTTTAAGTTCTTGTCATAAAACGGGATCTTGCGAGTAAAATTCCACAGAGTCATACAAGGTGAAGATTGAGGGGCATTCCTGTTTCATGAACACATTTATAATCTAAAAAGATACGGTTTGTTCAAATGTATAACCTTTTTGGAAATTCTGTAAAAATCTGTAAATTTCATTCTCTATTGAGGGCTTTAAGGTTCACTAGCTTAGTTTCACCATGATTAGATTATTTTTTTTATCTCATATAATAAATTAATCATCACTAATAGTCTACACTGAAATACATTTCAAAACTGTTTTGAATGATATTGTTGCATGTATATATCAATGTCTGTTATATTTCCTCTACGGAGGTAGGTATGTATCTATATTTTCTGTAAGTTTTTAAGCTTGTGATTAAAGAAATATCCATGACAGATACGCCATTTTGTGTTCTAATTTATAATTACTATCTGAATTAGTGAATTAATGATTAGTGAAAGAAGGGATTGGTGGATTGAATAATCGTATGACAGGTTGATGTGCTGTAGTGTTAGACCTAATATATTCATATTTTGCTTAAGAACACTTCAAACTATTGTTAGAAATAACAAAATTAAAACAACAAAATACCCAACAAAAACCCATAATTTTAAAATGATTCTAACTTAAAGCTTCATATTTTAAAAACCTTATTAACGCTCAGAAATTTGCGTACAAGCTGTGTTATGTATAATTAATTTAATTATATGTCTGTTAGTTTTAATTTTTTAAATTTCATTACATGTTATTATGGTGTAACATTGTTTACAGGACTTGATCTTGTCCAAAATTGAGTTCATTTCTGCTTGACCTGATTGATATTTTTTATTTTTTTAATTACATTTTTTATTCAGGTAAACAAAGGAATAAATATGTTGCTCAGGTCCGGGTCCGGGTTTTGGAGACTCCTAAGTGAAATTTATGAGCTGTTGTGTTGTAAATGAACAAGACTAATTAGATCATTATAGAAGGTTATTTTCCATTAAGTAATAGTTGTTTTTAGAAAATGGTAATTGTGACCTGGGATCAAGCAGAGAACTATATATCTTGTGACTGTGAGTTTACCGGTCATGCTGTAACATCTTGCACTTTAAGTTGTATTATGTTGTTGTTGTTGTTGTTATTGGGCTAAACGCCATTTTTCAGCACACGATAGGCTATTGATGGCGGCCAGTATTAATGGTATAGGAAGAAACCGGGAAATCACCGGAAAGAACCACCGACCCACGAGAAGCTACTGGCAAGCTTTCTCACATATCCACATTAGCTGAATCCTAGATTCGAACCCACGCAGACAGAGTTGAGATGGCAGTGATCCGTAACGGACAGCGTTTTAGACCACTCGGCCACTCGGGGCCTCTTGTATTATGTTGTGACCAGTTTGGTCTGAATTTTGTTTTCTTCAAATTATTGAATTTAAGTGATTATTTGCTCTGGAAATTGAAATTCAAAGGTGCTCTGACAAAATTCTTAAATAAAGACATTTATTGGAATTTATACCGACTTTATACCGAATTCAAACCTGGAATAACATTTGTGTGATTCAACAAGATAAAGCTGACACATCAGCACTTTGCAGGCCATAATAGACAAGTCATCGCCTTCGTTTCTGGATCTCTTTGGGATCTGAACTACATTTTATTCAGGACTTTTTATTACTAGGATTTGCGTCTTTAATTCTTGGATTATTTTTGTATTTAATTCGTAATACTGTCAGTTCTTGTTTTTCTCATTTTTCGCTTTCGTATTCCAGGGAAATAATGATGCTGAAGAAATGCAACATTTAATATAAATATAATCAGTGTATACAAATGTAGCATGATCATAAAACAAAATCACAACATAAAAATGAAATGATAGAAACATGAACAAAATATGCATTTTTGAATAATCATTTATATTCATTATTGATTTGAAATCGAAACATTAAACATACCCAGTATTCTTGGGGCTAACAGACTTGGGGTTTTGTAAGCAAAAACACTTGGGTGTGAACGAGATTTGTAGACGAAATGACGTAAATTCAGCAAATAATCTAACTACAATACTGCGATCTATCCTTTGATGCTTTTCTTTAATGCTCTAATATTTCTCTTCAGAATTAGAGTAACAATATTCATTGTCAGAGTAAAAATATAATTTGTTTATTCCTTAAATACCCATGCATGGAAAACATCATTTTTACATTCTTATTACATGCATATGAATTTGTTAGGGATTTATGTCCTTAAATATGTAAGAAAGATGCGAAACCAACAATTTAAGTAAAATCAACACGCAATGTGTTGCTCCACAAAAAGCAAAGTGAAAATTCAAGCGAGACTTACAGATTTGTGAATCAAATTTCGAAACAACATAAATGTCGTGTGACAAGTTCAATAATAAACAATGTTTCGAATGCATATTCTAATGTACTACAAAAATGCAATCCATAATGTCTTAGAATAATTTCATAATAACCTCAAAGAATCTTATGTCCAAATTCAATTATATCAATAATTCAAATAATTTCAATCGAATCATATTTGAATACAACTGCATCTGATCAATGGTTTCCACAGATTGACCTAAAACGGGAAAAAATAATTTGTTTAGAAATTCTCTATTTATATACAATTCCACCTGATCTACGACGTAGTCATTTCTAACCTAGTCTAATTGTAACGAGACGAACCTTGAACTCTTGCTCCGTAAACATGTTGTTTACATTATATACAACTTGTAATGGTAGACAAAAGGTAGCTATTTAAACATTTTGTTTACAACTCATAATCAATGACAAGAGTTAAGAAAAACTATTATCATAGATCACAATTACTTACAGAAACTCCCCACAAAAATATTAACATTTATGCAATAAAAGTTTCTAATACATATTGGTCAAATACGTATATCACCTAATAATATAATGATTAGTATTACATACCAAAATATCTTATGGATGCCACCCAGCTAATCACACAAATAAAATCAAGATCTTGTATAATTCTATACACATTAGAATGTCTATGCGATTGTTTGTTTAACTGGGTGTGAGGCTAGAAAAATAGCACTAGACGATTCACAATATTTTTGTCTTCTTGAATCAATACTCCACATCAATTGTATCACCAGACATTTCAAATAATTGACTGAAATTTGTTGCTTAAGGAACTGATACTTTTTCAAATAGGGTATTAAATTTGTTTAAAGCCTCTTGACACATTTTAGGCAACTGAAACTTGGACTTCTTACTCAACAAATATTCCAAAGGCTAGATAGTTATAGCACGATTTGAAACATTCGAATATTATCACACCATACCCAAAAATCGCATCAGGTACTGGGAATTGATAGAGATAAAACTAACCTTAGCTTATACAAGTTTAACTTGACCTTGTATCATAATGTCCTACAAATGTGACAGACATAAACGAACTCACTTTTACGTAATTTATAGTCAGATTTGCATCACTAAATTCAGTAAAGAATTTCCGAATGGTTTCTAAGTGTTCTTTCCTCGGATCATTGTTGTTGATGATGACGTCATCGATGTACGCATCACAATTATCTAGACCAGATATTATCATGTGCATTGAGATCTAGAATGTTGACGGAGTATTAGTCAAATCAAATGTCATCAGTTTATACTGATAAAGTTCATCTGGATTTGCAAGTGCCGAAACTATTTGTTCTCTTCTTATAAGTGGAATTTGCCATAATCCTTTAAAAAGTCAAACTTGGTGACATATATAATATTTCCAATTATGTCGATTTGGTTTTGGTGACACTGCTGACAATCATATGGTGACACCACATGCGGAATGTATGATGCGGTATAGGCATAAGACACAACGTAAACTCCATGTGCTTTTACTTGATTGTCTAAAATCATTCTTCGATAAATATTGAATCTCGGTTTTGGAATACTCCAGCTCGAGAGGGTGGTTTCATTCTGTGAGTATGATGTTTCATGGGTAAAGAACATTTATTATCAAGGTCATGAGAGTTTTTAATCGTATTGGAACATCTGGACACACGTGCTCATATTCATATAAAGCTGTTTTCATTCACTCACTCATCATTTCCTGTACTGGTATGAGTGAAAGTTTATGGTCCAGATTATTCAATTCCTGCTGAATTCCAAAAGATTGGGAACACCAAAGCAACCAGAGACGGATCGTATTCCATCGTTCACATCCTCACTGAATGAATCATACATAAAAATAATTGACTTACTAATTAACATGGGAATCTCTCTCAAAATAATTTTTTAATATAATTATACGAATGTTGTTTTGTCTCCTACTCTTATACGTTATAATGATGTGATTAAAGTCATTCACAAGATCTACAGTATTTAGACAAATTAATTTTAAGTTTCACACACTCGAAATGATTTAAACTGTTATGATAAGGTTTACTGACTTCTAAATTACCAGCCAAAGGAGTTTCAAGGGCTAGACCAAGAATTTCTCGTCGATATTGCCCCTCCCCACACACACACAACGACAACTTGATAGCTCACTGACTATTCGTGGTGATCTCCATTGATGATGACATAAAGACCCCATCTTTCACATAGCAATAAGCTAGTGCATGTGTGGATTAAGTTTCGCTAACAGCCTTCGGAAAATAGATCTCAGTATTTCGTTCCTGTTCAACAGCGAGTGATTATTTTGGACACCTTGATTAAAAGAAGGAGAATGAATAGTAAAAAGCGGATCACTATGGCCTATTGATTAATTAATACCAGCAGCATAGGTATTCGTCCAAAGACTAATCAATAAGTGCGGCAGAAAAAGTAATAATATCCTAATCAACATTAATCTCAAGACTTCTTTATGTCATTGGATTAAAGCAGGATTAAAGTCAGTGGTTTCACTCCAACGTTTTGACTCAAACAAAGCTGGTGAGCTACTAGTAAATCAGCCATATCCTCAGCTCCAACTAGGTCATTATATTGTAATAAATGAATACCTATATAAAACAGATTGGTTGAGTGGTATAAGATCAAGGGTTGCTGAGTAATTTATAGGGCTCACATGCGACCTCATATTCCAAGAATAAAGTCTTACAATGCATTTTTGAAATTTAGACAAAAAGTATACCTTTTTCCAGCTTTGTTTCTGATTTACATTATATTATATTGATGACAGAATATACCTGGATGTACAACATTTTACACGTCAGCAGTTTTCGATCTTTAGATTTTTTAATCTTTACATAAAATACCCTTGCCCCTAAGAATGGACATACCTAAATTTGTTCTTTTTCATGCACTGCAATCTTTTATACCGAAGGTGTCTATCACAGTGAATGAAATTCTGTTTTCTAAGCATTTGTACTTTTAGCCAGACGATTATTTTCAAATATTTCTTTAAAAATGATGACCAACGGATCATCATTACACGTCAAATTTGGTTTCAGAACAATGTAGCGTACTGACAACCAGGCATAATAGCTCCATATGTTCAAAACACATAACACAGTACAGCGATAATTAGGCGATACTTAGGCATAATTCACTTGATATGTTCAAAAGATATTACACATTGTATAATAATTGCCAGTCATAATTCACTTGATATGTAGATTATATCAATATTCTTGCTGAATCTAATATCATAATGGAAAATTATATGCCTCGTTTGCTTCTCTCTCTCTCTCTCTCTCTCTCTCTCTCTCTCTCTCTCTCTCTCTCTCTCTTTCTTTCTCTTTTTTTTCTCTCTCTTTCTCTAAAGAATGCGAATATTCAGTAAATTTTATTTTCTATTTGCTTTCAACTGAATAAAATCTATAGCTCATTTTTACATTTTAGTTTTGTGAAGTTGAGACTGCATACCCCACACTTCTTTAGCCTACTACATTCATTTTTCTCTATTAGTATTTGCTCTCTCCTCTCTGGTATATTGTGTTTCAATTGTACCTCTTTTCCCAATCGTTGTAAATTCAAAATTATAAAATTCATTTTTAAACGTCACTCAGTATCATTCAATGCATGTCCATCAACCGCTCAGAAAATGATATTTCTTTCTTTATTCATCTTTCCATGCTCTGACTTTAGCCTACTGTTTACTTTTTGAAAACATCAGTGTTAATGTATTAGCATATATGTATGCAAGACCATCTTCGCTAATAATCGACGCTGATATCAATGCTTGCTTGTGAAGACAACAATGTTTTCGCCAACACATTCTTATGAAGAGAAGTACGTGTTACTTATAGAAGTTCACCACGCAATTGGTTAAAACAGTGACGATATATTTAACTGTCTTCAATATACCGAATTGTTTATATAGATTTGTGCAAAACAGTTGCATGCAATGTGAAATTATGAATACCAAATCATGATGTGTTACGTCGCATTTTAATTTGACGTGTCACTCATTCTCTTCTTCCTGATATTCTACGTTTCATGATACTGAGACGGCAAGAGCATGATCGTACTGCTATAGCCATCAAGCACACACACACACACACACACACACACACACACACACACACACACACACACACACACACACACACACAGACTCACATCCATTCTGAACAATGCCGATCATCAGAAAGCAATCTACATAAACTTCGCACTTGACAACGCTGAAGCAATGGTGCGGATCCACGAGTGATGTCATATTGTCTCGAGTCATCGAAACTGCCAAAATTCCTCATGGATTAGAGACAATACTTTAACATGTTCATTTAATCTGATCGATCGATTTGAAATCTTCAGATATTGTATAAATTATCGCATCGAGTCGATATTTTCATCATGTTAAATAATTTAGTGGTAAGTGATATGGTGGTCCCTGGTCTTCCTCTAAGGATACAAACATTTAATAGAGCAGGTAGATTGCAGCTAATTTATTGCTTATCGTGTAACGTTTTAGATTAGGATTTGGAATATAATCTTTGTCTCTCCAAATTTCTCTCGATAAAATGAAAATTTATGAGGAAATTCAATTGTGATACACAACATCATCTCCAAACTTTGTATTGAACTCATTATAGCGCATGTAAATTCTTAATGGCATGGCATATATCATTTTTCTATAAAGTATGTTTCCACAGATACCATTTTATTAAACTGAGCTGATGTATTGGCAATTAAAGGATGAATTGCAATTTTTAGACAAAATAGTATCATGCAAGATAAGAAATTTTCAGTCGTTTGTATTGAAAAAATTTATAAATGTGAATAAATGCATGCTAATCTAAATTCAAATCAGCTATATATACACACAAACAAATACATACCACATTTAATGTATCTAAAGCATGTATCTTCAGTGACTTGCAGGTCTCCAAGCAAAGTATGATTGTTATAGTTTTATCCTTCTTAAAGTTGACACAAACTTGTCAATACTGGCTTCCACCATTCTCGTAATTGGCTCAATTTTTCTGTCAAAATAATACATATTTTTTTTTATCCTATACTCACTTGAGATAAAGTTTCATCTTTTCCTTAATTGTCTATTATTTATTTATTATTTATTTTATTTCAGAAGATCGCACAGCATAGATAATACTGTGATATAGAAAAGCTCAAGATAAAAATAAGTGCTTTTAAAAAAAAAACTACAGCTATACACTCAGACAACTATGGTCCGGGCGATGCATCGTTCTGTTTTCTGTGCTGGATTCGTTCTGTTGATTTACATACCGAATGGGTCATTCTGGGGCATCTCAGAGCCAGTCGTGGATGTTTCTACTGTGCGTAATACAAAAATTAAGAGGCTAAATAATTCAAGTCAAGAAGGAGTCATGTATATGAATTGTCAAAAAATGAACAGTAAGAACAAGTTAGCTCAACCAGAGGTCAGGGATTCGAATAGGCACAAAATGAACAGTCTCTACAATTTAAGTAAAATACTTGTTCTTGTTGTTGGGCTTAACGCCATTTTCAGCACACGATTGGCTATTCATGGCGGCCAGTATTAATGGTGGAGGAAGAAACCGGGAAATCACCGGAAAGAACCACCATCCCACGAGAAGCTACTGGCAAGCTTTCTCATATATCTACATTAGCCGAATCTTAGACTCGAACACACGCAGACAGAGGTGAGATGGCAGTGATCCGTAACGGACAGCGCTTTAGACCACTCGGCCACTCGGGGCCCTAAAGTAAAATAAGTCATTGATATGAATAATCAGAAAATGAACAGTCTAAACAATTATGGTCAAAAAGGAGTTACTGATTATTCAAATAGACAAATAACAGTACGCGGTTAACGTTACGTCCACAAGAACCCACTGATGGGTATAGCCAAAAAAATGTAATTTGAAAAATTTACTTCAAGATGGAGTCTCGAATGACGACCCTAAGTTAATTCAACTCATACGAACAGATTTTATTTTTCACCCGAGGCAAAACCCTACAACTTGAAAAATTCCGATGTGCATGATTATTAATACGGTCAAAGCATTGCCATTTATAATGTACTTAGTCAAAAGGTAAGTGAATTTAAGCTTTTAACTTGTCAGCTCGAGCAGTTACCTCTTTCTCGCCCTCGGCGCTGACCTTAGCG
Source organism: Potamilus streckersoni (assembly GCA_016746295.1). NCBI lineage: Eukaryota > Metazoa > Mollusca > Bivalvia > Unionida > Unionidae > Potamilus > Potamilus streckersoni. The sequence goes on along the minus strand of JAEAOA010000138.1, from coordinate 1,789,629 downwards.
TCCCAGTGTATTTGAACATTTGGGGAAAGTCATTCAGCTTTCCGTATATCAATAATGTTTACTTTTTAATTTGCTTTGAACTCACTTATTATTTAGAAAGTGGTAATGTGACCATCTGGCCAGACACATTGATATCAGTTGGCAGAGCAAGTACTTTATTTATGCAAGCAACCATCTAAGACCACATGGAAGGCAATAAAACCGCCACCAAATATTCTTAAACATAACAACGATCAAGATGGTGGCAGTTGTCATATATCGCCCGGTATAGATAATATCACGTCGACGATTTTGTAACTCTTGTTTGTGACGCTATTAATGGTACTTATCTGGTGGGATCTACCAAGTACAGAAAGAATATGTTCTTTATAGCTTTTCGCCAGCGGTCCACTTCGCTATTTGATTGTATCAGTGCATCCTAATTTTATTTACTGACGATGTCATAATTCGTCGTTGTCACGAATACCATTTCATCTGACTGATCAAGAGTAACATTTGGTAAATATCTAAAGTGAAGAATCAATTGTTTGTTTGTATGTCAGATGGACCTTAAGCAACTAACGGTCACGAGGATGGTCTCGTAAACGGCCCAAGTAAGCTTAAAAGAGAACTCTGAATAAACATAAAAGTGTTATAGTTTTATATACTGGTTTGTCTAGGCAGTCTATATTTTGTTAAACTTTGTGCGTGTGTGTGTGATAAGTATTTTTAACGTAACAATGTTTTGATCATATCACTACGATGTCTGCATTCTGACAGTTTATATTGATGTCTAGCACTGGCACAGGTCGCCGCAGACATGTAGCATCATTTCCCACCCAGTCACATTATTCTGGCACCAGGCCAACCAGTCCTAACACTAACCTTTTAATGCTGAGTACAAAGCGAGGTATCTGCAAGTGCAATTTTTAAAAGTCTTTATTATGAATCGGCTGAGGCTCGAAACCGCGACCTACCGCATCCGAGGCGGACGCTTTTTCCACTAGGTCACCGGAGCAGTCCTGTAAACTGTGAACGAGAAGGAAGAGTTTTTGCCCGAACCTTACATACAGAATGCTTCGATGCCCGAATAAAAATGCTTACAATGACTGAATTCGGCACCATTGGATTCAGAACATTTAGTGGATTGCTTGCAATCAGAAAACAAATCTCAAATACAAATTTCTTTGGCTGTCTCGCACGCCTACCAAAAGCTTTTCTGTTTAATATTTTCGAGACAGCGCTGATCTAAGTATATCTATGGCCTATAATAGTGGAACGAATTCAGCAAGTTTTGTGTCATCGTTGACCCGTGCAAGGGATGCTGTAATTGCCTGCTATAGTCATTTACACAAAAACATTTTGCCGTTAATGTATATTTATCCTTCTCTCTTGTAGCATTTCAAAATCGTCATTGATTTTTTTTTTCAGGACAAGTTAGTCCATGAGCGTAATACCATAATCTTTGTGATGTCTCAATCGCAGAGATAATTGCATTAACATTTTAATGGTAATTATACAATAAATATTTGAGCTGCTACTGTGTACTGATGATGTTTCATATACTAATTTACTGCTAACAGGATTTATACTGATCACTGTTAATTTGTGTTTAGACACTCACCCCAACGAACCCCAAAGTTGCCAAAAGTCATCCTGGAAGGCCTTTTAAATACTAATTATGATTGGAAAGACGTGATCTCAGTTGACATGGAAGCTTGCTATACTGTTAGTTTGCTTGCAAAGGGAGAAGACGAGCTGTATTTTAAGCGATTTGGTCAACCAAAGCACGAAATGACCCGATCTGTAATAAACGTTCCGCTGTCGGTTGATTCAAATGAAAATCCAATTGATCTAACTGGATTTGCCAAACTTATTCATTCAGTTATTCCTGATTGATGATTTTGGTGATCATTTAAATAAACTAAATACGGAGATACATCATTAGACGGTTGCGCAAAAATTAATGGGCGACAAAGATGTTTAGTTTTTAAAACCAGAAAGCAACAATGACGAACTACGTTCGCTGTGAAATACATTTGTCACTGAAGACATATCGTTTACAAAAGATATGACCCGAAAATTTATTGACAAATTTGCTCATTTGTAAAAATGCAACGTTGTAGAAGGTTTAATCATGGATGACACAGAACTTTATTTTTTAATTGCTGATACAGCAAACAAAATGTATTTACCACCAGGGAAAGTAAAAGAATACCAAATGGAACTAAGATAGGTACTATTATCAAATACTATTGTGGTGGTTCGCCTCAGTTTACGTATGTGAGATCTTCAGTGCCTGCATATGCGTCAATAAATTTCTTATCAATGATCATACGATTTTCAAATGACACTGCTAGAGTCGCCACATATTCATTCTCAAACAGTGAATCAAATATGGAACGTTTAGATTCTGATACTATTGATACTTCTGATATTATAGCACTGCTCCGTGGGGTCACAGGAGAATAAAAACGTGCAAATGAGTAATTATAAATTTGCAGATTATAGCATACTTCCTGAGTATTACAATAATTACAATAATGACAAATTATCACAGCCGTCTCAGCACCATTGGTTTCTGATCCCGTTTCACGTCATGAAATGGTTTATCTTTATGGTCCTGGTGATTCTGGTAAAATAACAGGTGCAATAAAATTGTTTATGGGGATCTCTGGATATTCCAAATACGTGATAGTTTTAACACCCAATTACAGGTTTGATAAAGAGGTGAAAGAGAGGGGTGATACGTCTCGTACTTATCACAACTTCTTTTAATGACTCGGTGATAAATTGACTACCAAAAAATTGGTATGAATATACATTTCAAAAGTAATTTTGAGACTTAAACCCGACAAAATTCAATATGAGATATTGCGCAGTGTAATTACAGAAACAGGGATTGATAATTTCTGTAACTTATGGCTTCCTAATGATCTAATAGTTGCATCTAAGAAAATAATTCGTGATTCACTTCAGTTATTTATTAGCCATAATGATAAATTGCTAGTTACCAGTTCCCCTAGGTTATCGAACAAATCATACTCGTCTTCAAAATATTCTCGTTGATATTCCAGTAACCTCATCCTCGTAATGAAGCAAACACTTGTTCTTTATTATATTGTTCATGTTCCCATTAATGTCTTAGAAAAAGTCTGAGGGTGGGGACTCTCCTTGTGTCCACGTCATGCTGAACTCTAGGGTATGCTATAACAATCCATTTATCGCAGGGACTAACAATACATACTTGTTATATAGTTTGTCGATGATCGTATCGAATGGTCAGTTTAGTAAATTAGACAGTATCGAGGGTGTCAAAAATGTCACAGCTACAAAATATGGTTTATACTGTGGAAAATAATCAACCTCAGGATGTACCTGGTGTACCAATTCACGGGACTTTAGTCCCTAGCACGTTAAGGAAAAAATTATCTGATAGCTATTTGTGAGATGACAACAAACAAAAACAAACGCGAGTTTGATCTTGATCCTGAATTCATCATGGAGTTGACACAATGACAAATATTTTCTGCGCTCTTTGTAACACAGTAATGTCATGCCAATATTTTCCAAATTACCCAAAGCAATTTATCCTGGACAGAATTAATAGTTGTTTGGACCATACACGCGAAAATGTCATGTTGACATGTCTTGAATTCAACCGACATCGAGGAGCTCGTTCCTCAGCGCTGGTAAATTAATACCGGAATGGTTAGCGAATCCATGCCGGTAGTAATTGTGCTTTTTCAGAAATTACATGTAATTGTTCACTGACATATCCACGTTTAAAAAGCCTCCTAATCTAGTCTGTAAACTGGAGGTCTATAAGTAGATCTTAACACACTGGACATTATATGTGTGGTTACACTCCAGATAGGATCAGTTCCTCTTTTGTTTAGCCACGTTAAAGTTCATATACAAAATACCTGTCAGTCACATTGCCACCCAGGTATGGTTTCTGTGAGCGACTCATTGGCGCGTCGTGTCGCTTAGCCTCTCTGTGTTTCTTCAACTTTGCATCGATGGGTTTCATAGAAATTCCGCTTGTGACTTCGTTGTTTATCGTAGCTATTACACTTGGCAGTCTTACAACCCATTCACAAAATCGAGCGCGTCCTTCATCAATAATTCTTGAGCATACTGATGTCCAACTAATCGCTTAGCATGTGTTCAATTAAATCGTTCGGCGATTGCATGGATCACGAGGTTTATGTCTATTTTTACATCATGATTATGTATCAGTGATGATACTGGACCGATCAATTATTTGCCAAGATCAACCTGTAGTAATTGTGACCATTATAAGGTTCACGCTGATACGTTCGCTCAAACGTGACCGCGACTCCACTTGCTATTTTCGTCGATAATGGTTTCGCTTCTTTGGATATACTTGCAGCGTCGACAACCATCAATGCATAATTCTATGTGCGTGAACGACTTTGTCGTTCGTGTTTACATGCCGTGCCAGTTGTAATAGCATCATGGGATAAAAAATAAGATATCTGTGTGATGAACTTCTTTGGGAATGATGATATAAAACCATCCAAATAGACTTGTTTTAGGTGGTAGTAGATAAATTTACCATATTGCCTGTCGGGACAACCAAAATGCAGGAATGTCAAGCTTTATGAATGCTGCGTTAGCGAGTTTGCTAATCACCGATGTGCTTTTCCAGTATCCTCTTGGACTATAATAAATTGATTCCGTTATTAATTACCAGTCAATTAATTGTCCGCCCTAGACCCCATCCTCGCCTGCTAGTTTACCACTCATTGCAGGTCTTATCAACCAGTTAGCGAATGACTCCCTTATATTTTTATTTGTATAGGCTTCAGCTTGTGAATCAACTTGACATCAGCTAGATGTCGTTGTTGCATATCTTTATTTTTATACGCGACGTCATGAGCATGGCACGCTTAATCAATTGCACTGACTGGAGATTCATCAGATATTGATCGGTTCTCCTTGTCAAGCCTGATACCAAGTCGGGTCCAGGAACATAGTAATTATATCCCGGAAGACGTTTTTTTTTTACTTGATTACTTAGCTCAGGAAGTTCGTGGTAGTTTCCCGAATGCCGCCACGATATCACCACCATGATTTTGCCCACTAGAACTGTTCACAAATTTATACATTTTTAAACGCCATGTTACGCATAAGTGCTCGGCAACGATTCTTGGTCGTTGTTGCTCTTATTCCAATAATATAAGTGGCCATCTTACATCAAACACAGTCTAGACTTATAGTTATAAGTAATATTATAAGTAATATAGATTTTTACAATATGAACGTGACTGACTTTTCAACGAACAAGAGCAAGCACCCATCAAGTATCATCCAGCGTCACGAAATTATGTTTTTGCCATTATCATTGTCCATCCTGGTTTGGTAAAACTCAATTGTTTCTTAACCTAATAATGAGATGGATCAAATGGGACAAACTTTACTTTGTAGCGCCATCCGCAGACGACCAGCGAATTTAATGAAGCCGCAAATGATTACGTATCGTCAGATAATGACGTTGCATTTATCATTGTAATCACTAATAATCCCTTCGTAGGAATCATGTTAGTATTAATAATCTTGTGGTTTACGTCGATATAATGCTTGACAAAAGAACAATCCAGCCAAAATATTTTCACGAATGTTATTTACGTTCAACAGCGATACGCTCCGATTCCAAAAATGAAGATAGATAACTTTTAATCTCTTGGTTATCTTTAATGGAGTTGGTACACATACGCTAATGAATATTCATCAGACTTAGTGTCCCGGCTACATATACATAAATAAGTTTAAAAATTTCTTTGCACATGCCCAGAGAACCCAACATGGATTCATTACAATGAATCTACAAGATCCAAAAACACAGCATCGCATTGGTCTCTATAGAGTCTTAGGATGAATATATTTCTAGGTGGATGCAAGGGTCGAACTGGCGTTTTTAATATAAGATCTAAGTATTTTTCTAAGGCCATGATTTTAAAAATAGACCGTAAAAACTCCAAAGAAAGATTGGTTCACCTCAAAACGTCTGAGGTGAATACAAGGCTAGGATCGGCGTTTTGAATATATGATCTCAAATTTTTTAAGTCCTCGGTTATAAATATGGACCCTGAAAACACTTAAAAAAGGTTTGTTTACCACCACCCGTGCCGCATAAAATGCGTCGATCAATATACGAGGATTATATATATATATATATATATATATATATATATATATATATATATATATATATATATATATATATATATATATATATATATATATAATCCTCGTATATTGATTGACGCATTTATATATATAATATGTACGCTGTATCAGTGATATACCACGAGATGTATAAAAATTTTTATTAAAAGGAAACAAAGCTTGCCGAGTTTCCATTCAATGAGAAATTTATCCAGTGAGTGGTATATCATTGATACAGCATACATACTATACATAAATGTTATTTTTGCCACATACAAATTTTCATTTTTTATCGGAGATTAACCTGACGGTCATAAACAGTGCACTGTAGGGTAGTGAACTCTTCACAACCCCTCGCATAGATGTACGCTCAAAAAAGAAGTTATACAGTGATTCCTCATTTCATATACTTTTTATTAATTGCTTTATGTTTCCTTTAATAATATTGAATGAAATGAAGACACAAGGTTGATTTCTAAAATTAAACGGGTTTTAAATAATGTGCATACCAAAAATAAATATGCAGCGTTCGGCGTCACAAACAGTATAACAAGACGGACATTTTCATCTATATGGAGACTACGATTCGAGCCAGAAACATCAAAATAATGAAGGAGAAAGAGGTAATGAAGCAATTTAACCCTAATTACATTTCGTTGATATCGTTTCTGTCCGTATTCCCTTATTCCTATTGACTCTCATTGTCACTTCACTTTCAATAAATCTCCTACTTTTCTGCTGTATAGGCTCTGTTTGAGAAGTCGCCTGTTGGAGTAAGTTGACCCAGTTCACAAAATGGGGGAGGTTCATAACAAACATAATTTATACGGTGATGTTTGATCCGTATAATGGGTTGCTGATAATCTGATACTGTTGAATATTACTCGTTTGGGAACGTGATTTACTAAAGTATGTTGCTGTGCAGTTTGAAATTTCTTTGTTGTGGGGTGGGTGA
>JAEAOA010000138.1:1390000-1777500 GCA_016746295.1 Potamilus streckersoni | reverse complement strand
TGCTTTTTTATCAAAAGTCTTGGTTCTACTTTTTTACACGCCGCTGTAAGTGAAACACCAATACCAGATATAATTAACAAAAAGGGATTTAACGATATCCCACTTGAAATTATACCGGAACTGGTCATTAACAATGGTAGATATGATATTACTCGAAGGATCTTGTTGTAGTATTTGTAACATTTTTTAACGCACCAATGTTTTTTGTGATAATATTTGTAGTATTGTATTAGTGCGTCCACATCCTGTTCTGAAATATCTTTTGAAATATGATTAAAATCAACTATACTTTTTTTCATTATAATATTTGTTTACATAGTTATGATAAATCAGTTACAAATTCTAAACACCAATGATAATCGGCTTCGACTACTGGAATTGTATCAACCAGTTCAAGTGAAAATTCTTTTTCAATACCTTTTAGTAATAATATAATTACAGTTCCAGAAGACCTATTAAAATTATGTAATGAAGATGATGTGGTATATATTTTAAAATTTACAGTGCTAATCACTGACAATCTATACATACCAGTAACTTCTGCAGTGTATTTGATAGAATTATTTTGCCTCGTCCATGTACTAGACCCAGATGCAACAGTATACACAATATTTTTAATCTGTTTGTGAGGAATTTTAATCATACTCGTTTTCTCAGCAATATTAGGAATTCCACTTTTAATATCATTGAGTTCTGTGTTAATATCATTAAATTTTGTGTTAATATTAGCGAGTGTAATGCCAACATTTGATGGACTTCCAAAAAATTCATCTCTAATTTTGTTTATGTTTCTGCGAAAACTTAAAAATGTGTTTACATGACTAAGATACTCATTTTTGAGTGCTGTGATTTCATTATTGATTGAAACGTCCTGATCATTGACGTATTTTTTAGTGGCAGCATCCCCATCCTCAGTTGGGTTTCCAAGATCTGTAATCTTGTTTTGTTTCATAACAATATTCCCACTAAATACATCACCATCTTTTTTAACAAAATCATTAACTGACCTACCAGAATCTTGTATATTACCTAGATTGTTAAAAGTAATGATATTATTAGCAATCGCAGCAGTATTTCGTACAACTACATCTGACAGTTTTACATTACTCGTCTTTAATCGTCCTTCTTTGTCTTGGAAAATGACAACTTCATCTGGATCTACGCTGGCAATATTTAGTAAATTATTGATTTCATTTTTAAGCTTATCAAGAGTTGCATATTTGGATAAGTCACCTTTAAAACTTTTTGTGGATAAATCTTCTAATAGTGTTCCAAATTTTGTATAGTAGCTCATTATTTACTATCCTAGATAAAATTATCAACACTAGTTTAATATTATACAAAATGGCAAAATCATTGATACTAAACTTTGATACAGAGAGACTAGTGAAGCACAAACATAACAATGAACTTCCTGATTGTCATTATCTTATTGTTGGGCGAACTGGATCGGGGAAAACAAATTTACTTATGAACTTACTTCTTGGTGATAATTTTAACTACGATAGAGTTTATATTTACACAATCAATCCACAGCAAGATAAGTATGAGTTATTAAGTGAGTATAATGAAAAACTTCGTGATGATCTTAAAGCTGGCGAAGATTTTTTTATAATTAGGCAGCCAGAAGATCTTATTCCAGTTAATCAACTTGATGCAGATGAACATAAGATAGTAGTTTTTGACGATATTCCGCTAAATAACATGGAGATGAATAAAATAAGATCATATTTCTCACTGTCACGTAACAAACAGTGTAATTCCGTTTATCTCGCTCAAGGATTTTATAATGTTGACAGGTTTATTAGGCGAAATACGGGTTGTTTTATTTTATTTCCAGGACTGGATAATGTTGACGTTAGAAATATTGCAAGCGAGCAATGCGGTGGCGTGACAAAAGATAAGTTTATTGAACTTTACCGTAATGCTACAAAAGATAAATTTAACTTTTTCTTGTTTGATAAACTTACAAATGATCCAACTAAAATGTTTCGCTGTTGTATTGACACTTACTTACAGTAAAGCGTTTCAATTTTATAAAATTTATAATTATAATAATGGACAAACGAGCAAGATACAGACAACACATAGAAGACCTAAAAAAACTTGCTCAATCTCAGGCATCACTTAAGCAAAAAGTACAAGAAGCGCGACGTAGGCAAGTAACTGCTACAGAAACAACAGCTACAATTTTCAAGCCGGTTACTGAAGCATTATTAGGTAAACAACCTGAAACTAAACCACTGTCAGAAGAAGAACTTAAACAACTACAGGAAAAAGGTTTGGTTGGAATTGTTAGAGAACAACAGGAAGCAGCTGCTGCAAAACTTGTTACTAGATCTGATGAAGAAAAAAGAAAACTGATTGAGGCACTTACAGCAAATATAGCTGATCCTGCGGCTAGACAAGCAGAAACAGATCGATTGATAAACAATCCGCTGGAACTTGAGCGAAGATTAGCAGAGTTAACAACGCAAGGAATAACAAATATTATAACAAATTTATCAGGAGACATAAAAGATATCAGAGAGGAGCAACAAAGAGTCGATGATCTTACTGTAAAGTTTATGGAAGTTGGAGATCAAATAATTTATTTTACAAAAAGAGCAAATGATGAGATAAAAGGTAGTGAATATGATGATTTTTTAAACAAAGAAAATATAAGGGGTATTGATGATATAAGCAAGTGGACTGATGCAGAATATCAAACATTAATCGATAAATTAGATGTAATATTTAATGACGGAGCTGCTGCTAAAGATGAATTAAACACGGTTACAGAGATTGATAATATGATTCCACTTTATGAAAGAATGAGAAACGGTGTCATTGCTCTCACGTTTAAAAAAACAGCAGAAAATAGTAGAGCAAAACCTTTTGGTAAAGGGTGGAGTTTTAAAAGAAAATTTGATAAACTCTATAAATCTCGTGTAGAAAAATATAGAAAAGAAAAAACAGGAACTGGTGTAAAAGTATTTACTTCAACTACTGAAATGATAGGTAGATTAATGTTATTAATATCATCAAAGGAAGCTGGGAATGTTAGTGTTGAACTTGATAATGAAATTATTGACATACTTGATCATCTAAGATCGAGTGAATTATTAACATCTGACGAATATGAAACTTTACACCGCGACTTAATCGCGGCGACTTAATTTTGTAAAATGATATAATATTAAAGGAATGCAAACAACATTATTACTAAACTCTAGCGAGTCTACAGAAGATAGCGCAAATTTTTCAGTAAATTATATTCCACCTATCCAACTAGATCCTACAAAACAATATGAAATTGGATTAATTTCTTGTACTTGCTGGAATGCTATACCTAACGTGAAAAATGATGTTAAAGATGAAATGTATTTTACTATGATTACAACATCTCCAATATCTACAACAAAAAAAATAAAAATTCCGCAAGGAGCTTATAATATTGAAGATCTAAACAAGACAATCAAAGAGCTCATAACAAAAGCTAACGGTGTGGCTGATAATTTTGAATTAGCAGCAAATTATAACACATTGCGAACTAGGATAACTTTGAAAAATATAGCAATCAATCTTGAACCAAGAGAAAGAAGTATTGCACAACTGTTAGGATTTACTGAAAAAACTTACACTGCACTTGATCAGCCTATTACATATGACAGTGAACTGCCAGCAAATATAACAGAAGTAAATACAATATTAGTAAATTGCTCTACTGCTTCTGGCTCTTATACATCCAAAGGTAGCAAAGGTCAAACGATTTACAGTTTCTCACCAGAAGTCCCGCCAGGTTCTCTCATGCAAATAACTCCACGACATATTATATATTATCCTTTAAACGTTGAAGATCAAATATCAAGTATAAGGATGCAGTTGACAGATCAATCAGGAAAACAGTTACATGTTAGTAATGAAGTTGTAACTTATTATTTACATCTACGCGAACAAAAGTAAAAATTATGAAACATCAAATATAATGAAACAAAGAAAAAAAGTTTATCGACGAAAAATAGTAGGAGGATTTTTTGGAAATATATTCACTAAAGTTATTAAAAATATTCCAGGACTAGCGCGTAAAGTTGCACCAATTGCTATTGACGCGGGTAAAGCTTTTGCAACTGGGGCTGCATCTGCCGCTGGGACTGCGGTGGGACAAAAAATAGCTAATAAAATAAAAGGAGATCCACCGACTGCATCTGAAATAAAACAAGCTATCTCAGAAATCGCTCCAACAAAAGAAACTCAAAAAGCTATGATAACAACAACAAAAAAATTATTATCACCAAAGGGCGAGCAGATCATACAAAAATTAATATCTAAAGTAACAGTGCCGCAATAAAATTTTATATAATCTAATAAAATAAAATGTCTGTTAAAAATTATCTCGAGTTAACAGAAACTTATGACATCGACAACGATGTGACAGAATTCGAGTTTGTTGAGTACCTTGATGAAAATTCTAACGAACCAAATAAAACTGGTATTAGAACCTTTAACACCAGAGACGAAGATGTATTTCTACTACCACATAAGGCTATGTTAGAAGTTCGTGGTCAGATTATGACAGTAGCCAATCCACCTGCTGCATTTGCAGTTGGAACAGAAGTAGCTCTTATAAATAACGGGTGGTGTTTTTTCAAAAGTTCTAGATATCAACTGGCCAATCAAACTGTAGAAGATATTTCAAGTCATCTACAAGTTGCAAGTACAATTTTAAATATTATTTCATTTTCCGACGATTACTCGAGATCAACTGCAACTAATATGATGTGGTTTAAAGATACTGGACGGGGTATAGCTGAATCAACAGAATTTTTAAAGAGAGGCGCTATAGTACATGGAGCTAATGCTGATGAAAATACTGTAATTGTGAGAAATTTTCTCATTGCTAATGCTGCTGCACTAGATATTGTCGCACCTGCTGCAGATGCTAATGCAAACGCTACAAGAGTTTCTCTTACAGCAGCTTTTAATAATCTAAATATAACGCCACCAGGAGCAGCTGCAGACGGTACTGCAATGTTAAATTTACTTCTTAACACACTTGACGTGAGAAATCCACGTTATAACGAAGGCTTTGCTAGGCGAAGAAAACTTGCAGCAGGATCACGTCAAATTACAATGATGCTTCCGCTAAGCACAATTTTCGGCTTTTGTCGCGATCATGATAAAGTATTCAGTGGAGTAAAACATACTCTTATTTTAGATCGAGCAGACCAAAACGATTGCTTGTTTAGATCTGGAGGGGCTGATGTACAGTTTATCATAAACAAACTCGCTTTGTGGATGCCACGTATAACACCATCAATCACTAAAATGTCAGAATTAAATAGTACGCTTGATAAGCATACGAACAGAATTTACTTTAAGCAGCATAAGGTATATCAGACAGCGGTTCCAAATACTACTGACTACACATGGAGGGTCACAACAACATCAAGCGAACAACTGCCGAGAAAAATCTTTGTCGTATTTCAACAGCACGCTCGACGAGGAAACCAACAACAAAATAATGCAATATTTGACCACGCTGATGTCAGACGAATATACGCTAGATTAAATTCAAAGCAATATCCAGAACGAGCTATCGAGTGCAATTTTGCTGATGATGTTAATAAAAATATTTCTCGACCGTACATGTACCTGCTTGATGCAATGCAAAAATATCAAGATGTTGAAGATGGAACTCAAATATCAGCAGAGGAATTTCGTACGCTTTATCCTATATTTCATTTTGATGTTAGTAAACATAGCGAGCGAGCTGTAGACAGCACAGCGGATATTGAAATTACCTGGACACTTGGGGCGGTTCCAGTAGCGCCGTTGTACGTATACGCATTAGTGATTAGTGATAGATTTATCACGGTAGATTCTATTGGAGGTAAAATGACAGTTTAAGTTTAATCTACAGTTGTTATATAAAATGGCAAGGTATATTGTAAAAGAAGTGTATTTGACTGATGGTCAGGTCAAAAAATTAGTAGCTGCTATTGCAAAGCGAGAACAGGTATCATTAAAAATCAATCCTAATATTTCTGATGGTGTTTTAACAAAATTAATGCTAACAAAAAATCAAGTAAAGAAGTATGATCGTAAAAAAACTTTTGTTTTAAATTTGAGTGCTGCACAAATGACAGCGATGGCAAAAGAAGGTGGTTTTCTTGGTCCGGCATTATCAGTATTAACTAGTACAATAATACCTAAACTTTTACCAGTCTTAGGCACATTAGGAATAGCAGCAGCGTCTGGAGCAATATCTGGCGCAAAGGAGAAAGCAGTCAAAGGTAATGGTATCATTCGTGGAAGTGGAATAAAAAAATTGTAAATTTTATGTAAATAATGCCACAAAAGAAAAAGAAATCACCAACAACAACAAAAAAAGAAAACAACAAAAACAAAATCACCAACACCAAAATGCAAATGCATATGCAATCAAACAAAACAAGGAGGAATTATTCCGTTCGCTCCACTTTTGGCGGGACTAGCGGGAAGTCTGCTGCCAAATCTTTTAGGAATCGGACGTGGTCTAACATTACCAGGAACTCGTCGACCCCGTTGAGTAATTTTGATATCATTGATAAGTTAAAAGCGGTTCCTGGATTTCACGGAGTTTATTCTAAAGATGAGCTCGCAGCAATAAAATCATCATCAGCTGTAAGTTCGTGTGTTATTAATATACAAGATTTCAATGACGGATCCGGCACACATTGGGTAGCAGTTTATAATAATAATTATTTTGACTCGTTTGGACTTCCTCCAAGCGATGTAATAAAAAAGTATATGAACAAAAAATTTAAAAAGGTGTATTATTCATCAAATCAACTCCAACCTGTTGGAACGTCTGCTTGCGGATATTATTGTATTATGTTTATCCAACAGATGAGCAGAAATGTTAATTTTTTAAAATTTATTTTACAGTTTGACAAGCATACTTCTCACGCTAATGATGAGATCGCAATTAATTTTATCTAAACTTACAAGTATAATAATGTCAACATACTGTCTCAAGTGTAGAACTAAAACAGAAAATATTAATGAAACAACAGAAAAAACAAAAAACAACAGGATAATATTAAAAAGTTTTTGTGTAGTCTGTGGAAAAAGAAAAAATACATTTTTAAAGAAAACGTCCCCAGCGATAGTGTCTCCAGCGACGTCGCTAGGATCTGGCTACCCTAATATTATTTTAGTCGACGACTAAAAATATAGAATGATATGCAACTGTGATTCTGACAGAGATTTGTGTCTTGAGCAAAATAAAATTGTCGCATACTGTCAATGTTGTAACAACAGAGAAATAATAGGGTCAAGTATAGATATACATAAAATTATTGGAAAATTGCCAAAACCAAAAGGCGGTTGGACATTGCCAGGTCATCGGTATATAGGACCTTACAATCCGCTAGATCAACAACTAGATGAAAACGATAATCCGTTGCCAGGACAAGAGCCTTATAATCAAGTGGATGCAATAGCAATGCGTCATGATATCTGTTATCGTGATCATGAAAACTCAAAATTAGATTGTGATAAAGTAATGTTAGACGAATTACGTGATATGAAGCCAACAAATCTACGAGAACGTTTTGATAGAAAATTTGTTCAGGGAATGATTGGAGCAAAATATAAACTCGGACTCGGAGAGTCTCGACTTGGAAAAAAAGTATACGATGATCTTGCAGTCGAGCTGCACAGACCTAAAAAAAAAGTTCCCACGACGTAAAGTTGTCGCTAATGGTGTAGATGATATCTGGGCAATAGATTTGGTGGATGTATCCAATCTAGCTCAGTTTAACGTTGGCGCTGATGGCGCTCCAAAAAGGTATTTGTTTAATGTTATAGATGTTTTTAGCAAATACGCTTTCAGTGTACCTGTTTCGGATAAGACAGGGACTTCAATGACTGATGCGCTAAAGCAGATAATAACGAGTGTAGAAAGAAAACCAAATAAAATCTGGACTGATCACGGATCTGAGTTTTTTAACAAAAAGTTTGAACAGTTTCTAGAACAAAATAATATAAAAAGGTATGTTACAGGAAACGAGGGTAAAAGCGTTGTTGTCGAGAGATTTAATCGCAGGCTAAACGAGAAAATACACAAACATATGACAGCTAAAAACACCAACAGGTACATCGATGACCTTTCTCAAATCGTAAGCGAATATAATAACACGAAACATCGAACCATCAAAATGACACCTAAAAAAGCTGTTAAAAATTCGATATTAGCAAATGAAAACATGTACCGCAGACATAAATTTAAGGTTGGTGATAAAGTTAGAATTTCTTTGATGAAAAAGGTATTTGCAAAAGGATTTACTCCGAACTGGAGCGAAGAAGTATTTGTGGTTGATAAGGTACTTTTAACATTACCTGTAACATATGTTTTAAAAGATCTGGCAGGGGAACCGATTGTAGGTAGTTTTTATGAACAAGAACTACAGAAAACTGAGCAGGATGTTTTTGTTATCGAGAAAGTGATTAGAAAAAAAGGGGATAAAAGTTTAGTCAAATGGCGTGGGTATAGTGATAAATTTAACAGTTGGATCCCAACCAAGCAGATTATGATATAATGCTATTATAAATTAACTCATACTTTTGTTTGACAGATTTACATTTTACTGGTTTACATAATGATATTAGATACTGCTTACGATCGTTAGAGATCGTCATTAGATTAGAAATCTTGACAAATATGAAATTGAATTTGATATTTTTCTGTCGGCCTGGGATCTTGATATTTAAAAAAGGTTTGATTAACTGCCAGAACAGTTGTTGTTCGGCAACGGTAAAATTAAATTTAATTATTTGCTTAGCAATGTGATACTTGACATTATACCGTTTAGTTGTTGATCTGCTGTAATTAGATCTGTCAGCAACAGTGACTATTTCACCATCATCATCAGATTCATTGTTATACAAAATATCATCTTCACTATAACCAACAGATTTGTCTACGAAATCTTTGGAAAATGTAATACTATGCGTGACCTCATCACTGACGACCTTATCGCTGACGACCTTATCACTAGTATCTTCTTCGTAGAGTTCAGCGAGTCGTTTCATCAAGTCCTTTATTATAATATATTTTTATCTAATTTATTATTATAAGATGACTGATGAGATAAAATATCACCAAAAAGTTAATATAGTAAATTATAACGAACTAGCCGAAGCGGTAAGAAAATGTTTGTTGGGTTATAGTGTTGATGTTATTGTAATGCAAGGTGATTCTCATAAAATATTACTAACAGAAGCAGAAAAAGATAAAATTAATGAAAATGTAGTAACAACGTTAAAATTTAATCACGATGATATCATAGCATTTGCTCATCATTGCTTGACTAAAACCGAGCTATCAAATATCATATCTAAAACCAATCCTAGCATCGTATTCTCTTGAAAAAGTTGATTTTGTTGCTCCATCAGCTATAATTTTTACGACTGCGGGATTTATCTTATAATATTTAGCCGCAGCTGAAATCGATTTGAATTCGATCTCCTCATCCGTTTCGAGGTTTTTTGAAATAACAGGTTTTATTGGGCATCTAAAATTAATACCATTACTATTTTTTCCTTTTCTCACATTTTCCTGTTGCGTTACTATCTCCAGATTTTCCAATCGATTATCAGTTTGTATATTATTGATGTGATTAATAACAAGACCATTGGGTATAGATCCATTGAACACCTCATAAACAAACCTATGACCAAGATAACGAACTTGATTTGTTGATGTTCCTCTAACAGTTACCCTGATATATCCCATATTGCTAATAGTACTAAGAACTTTTTTAGTTTTTCTATTTCTAATAATACCGCAATCGTTAGCCTCATATAAATCAAATACTGGGTGCGGCTGAAACTCATCTTGTAAGGATAAATTTTCAATATTATCATCAGTGACTTTACCATTATAATGATATACACGCTGTCCCTCTGGAATATCATCGCAAAACAACGTGTAAATAAAATCTTTTCTAAACATTGTAATCCTCTCGGCATTATCTCCCTTTACACTAATATTATAACCCGTTGACGTTAATTTGCCAACAGGTATTCTAGTTTTAATGTTAATAACCGAACCAATTACATTTCCAGCGTATAAGTTATACTTTGGGTGAATTTGATAAATCTCTTGCTCACGTGCGCTTGTCAGATTTACTGTCATTATATTATAGGTAATATTTTTTATCTCTAATTGATTTTTAGCGCATGCGCAGTGTGAGATAAAGTTATATTTTGGGTGAACTTGATATGTTTCTTGCTCACATGTGTTTGTTAGATTTGCTGTCATTATATTATAGGTGATATTTTTTTATCTCTAATTGATTTTTAGCGCATGCGCAGTGTGAGGTAAAGTTATGTTTTGGGTGAACTTGATATGCTTCTTGCTCACATGTGTTTGTTAGATTTGCTGTCATTATATTATAGGAGATTTTTTTTTATCTCTAATTGATTTTAGCGCATGCGCAGTGTGAAAAAATTATCAATTAGATATTACATTATAGTATAATAATGTTAAAATTGCGTGATATAGCTAAGAGAAGCTTTATGGGAGAACCTAATAAAATAGCGACTGTTTTTGCAGGTTTTGATAATAGTTATCAGTTTGATAATCAAATTGTTTTAGTAAATTTTACTGCAACTAATCTTTACCACCTATTACAGACAATTGTAAAACGTGAGCTCGAAAAACACAAAAGTATCAGATTATTTGTGCAATATCATGTTATATTTTCAAAGTTAGTTATAATGGAAGAATTAACTAACAAGGAAATTGCAGAACCTTATATGAACGCAAAATCAAGACGTGTTTTGCTTGGGACTGATCTGTTATCACTATCTGATGAAATACACCAAGAAATTTGGAAAAAATAGAGGAATTTAGTCAATTAGGTTCGGGTTGGAAGTTTGAAATGATCAAAGGAATATTGTTTCACACGATGAAATATAATGTATTACGAGGTAGTTCATACGTCGACCTGCCACCAAAAATAAAAAGTAAAAGATGTTGTATAAACATCAAAAACGTAGATAAATGTTTCCAATGGGCTGTTCTTTCCGCACTATTTCCAGCAGAAAAAAACGCTACTCGTGTTGAAAGGTATACCAGTCATGTGTCTAGATTAAATTTTAAAGATATTAACTTTCCAGTGGCAGAAAATCAAATACCAAAATTTGAAAAGCAGAATAATGTTTCAATTAACGTTTTCGGACTAGATGAAAAGGAGGACGTATATCCGAGATATATTTCAGAAAAAGCTTCACAATCAACTATAAATTTACTGTACTACAAAAATCATTATGTTTGGATTAAAAACTTTAACGGACTAGTTGGTAGACAGTACAATAAGGATAAGAACAAAAAGTTCTTTTGTTACCGCTGCTTGCATGGCTGTACAAACAATGAAACATTACAAAAGCATTTGCAGTACTGTAGTGATGTGCAAAGAATAACAATGCCATCTAAAAAAGATAGTGTGTTACAGTTTGTCCATCATAATCACAAACTAAAAATTCCTTTCGTCATATACGCTGATTTCGAATGCCTACTTCAACCTGTACTTGGTGTAGAAAATAATCCTAATCAATCGAGTACAAGAAAAGTTCAAAATCATGTTCCGTGTGGAGTAGCGTATAAGGTAGTTTGTTGTACTGATTCTAGATTATCTAAATCAATCAAATTATATCGTGGTAAAAATCCAGCTGTTTGGCTTCTCAAGCAGTTGATTAATGAAGTTGATAATATATTTTACTCATTTGAAAAAAGTAACGCCAATGTTAAAATTAACACCTCAACAAGAATCCAATCACGAGCAAGCAGAAATTTGTCATATTTGTGAAAAAGCTTTTGACGATGATAAAAAAGTACATGACCATTGTCATTTGACTGGACAGTATCGTGGAGCGGCTCATAATCAGTGTAATTTAAAATTTCATGCTCCAGATTTTATTCCGGTTATTCTTCACAATTTTCGAGGATATGATAGCCATATTATAGTAGAAGCTTTTGGTAATCCTGAGATAAAAGCTCATCTAAAACTCGATAACGTCATCAAATGCATCCCAAATAATTTTGAAAAGTACATGTCAGTTACGCTAGGTAAATTACGTTTTATTGACAGCCTGCAGTTTATGACAGCCTCGTTAGATGAGTTAGTGAAAGGTTGTAGTAAATTTGATAACCTAAGAGACTGTTTTGGAGATAAATTTAATCTACTAGCTAAAAAAGGAGTTTTTCCATACGAATACCTCGACGATTGGAGTAAATTTGATGAAATATCTTTACCTGACAAAGACAAATTTTACTCACAACTTAAAAACGACAATATACCCGATGACGAGTACAGGTATGCACAAGATATCTGGAAAGAGTTTGATTGTAAGACTTTTGGTGATTATCATGATTTGTACTTGAAAACTGACGTGTTATTATTAGCAGATGTTTTTGAAAGTTTTCGTGAAGTGAGTTATAATAATTATGGACTAGATCCTTGCTGGTATTATTCTGCCCCTGGGTTGTCATGGGATGCTTTGCTAAAGTTTAGTAAGGTAAGGTTAGAATTACTGACAGATGTGGATATGTTCAATTTTATCGAAAAAGGTATCCGAGGTGGTATTAGCGTGATAACAAAAAAATATGCTGAAACAAACAACAAATACCTGAAACAGTATAACCCTGACCTTCCATCGAAGTATATAATTTATCTAGATTGTAATAATCTTTACGGTGGTTCGATGGCAAAACCAATGCCTTTAAGCGGATTTCATTGGATCACGGTTGATCGATTTCTATCAGAGACAGAAAAAAAGATACCCGATGATGTTTCCTATTTCGTTGAAGTTGATCTTGATTATCCAAATTCGCTACACAAATTACATAATGATTACCCTTTCTGTGCGGAATCGATGGTAATAGATTATAGTTTGTTATCAAAAGAACAACAAGCGTTAGCATCACCAAGGCAACATTCCATGGTCAAGAAACTAGTACCAAATTTACTTGATAAGAAAAATTACGTTTTGCATTACAAAGTTTTAAAACAAGCAGTCGATGCTGGTCTTGTGTTGAGAAAAGTTCATCGTGTACTAAAATTTAATCAGTCGCCGTGGATGAGAGATTACATTGACTCGAAAACTTCAAGAAGAGCTGTAGCGAAAACAGAGTTTGAGAAAAACTTCTTTAAACTGATGAACAATTCCGTTTTTGGTAAGACGATGGAGAATACTAGGAAACGCGTAAATATTGAAATAGTTAATGATGTCAATCGCAGAAACAAACTTGTGTCAGACGATGATTTTGTGAGCATGAAAATATTTAATGAAAATCTTGTTGCGATACAAAGAAGAAAAACAAATCTAAAACTAAACAAGCCGATCTATGTTGGAGCTGCAGTGTTAGATTTATCACAGTGGATGATGTACGATTTTCATTACACTTTTGTTAAAAATCAGTGGCCGGCTAGTAGATTATTGTTTACTGATACTGATTCACTCGTATATGAAATCGAATGTGAGGACATCTATCAGGATATGTATAATAATCGACATCTGTTTGATCTTTCCGATTATCCACGTGACAGTAAATTTCATGACGACACAAATAAAAAGGTTATTGGTAAGTTTAAAGATGAAATGAACTCGAGCGCTATCAAATACTTTATCGGATTACGTAGTAAAATGTATGCCGTATTGTTAGATAATAATAAAATAACGAAAAAAGCCAAAGGTCTACCTCGTGATTTTGTTAAAAAGTTTATGAAATTTGATGACTACAGGTATGCGCTTGATGGTGGTGTTAGTTTTATGAGAGCTATGGCAATTCGAACTAATCATCATAAACTCGAAACAGATGTCAT
This sequence comes from Potamilus streckersoni, assembly GCA_016746295.1. NCBI lineage: Eukaryota > Metazoa > Mollusca > Bivalvia > Unionida > Unionidae > Potamilus > Potamilus streckersoni. The sequence continues at coordinate 1,763,647 of JAEAOA010000138.1, read as the reverse complement.
TATCAAACGTGGATTGTATAATTTTGATGACAAACGCTATTGTGAAAATGGGGTAGATACATTTGCCCTTGGGTATTGTTATGATGATAGATCTATACTCGATATTATCTTTTCCAACTGAAATTTTATCTAAACTTATAAAATAATGTTTGAAAATTTGACAATGACAAATAGCTACAATAGTAACATCAAATATCTAATGATGGACGGTAAACAATTGACAGTTGAATTTAATAATGAAACATCAGGTATATGTTTTAATGGAACATGTGACAAGTTAAAACTTTCGCTCATCAGATCTGATGACAGCATGTATTTCAATTATCTCGAACAATTGTATCAAAAGTTGCTAACGGAATTTAAAAACTTTCACAGCCCCATTAGCCAACAAAACTATACTAAACTCACAATTGATCTCGATCGGTCAAAGGTATATTTTATCAACAAAAAATATCCTCTGAACAAACCAGAAATGAAAGATCTGTTTGAGTCCCGTCGCTGTGTGAGTGGTAAAGTAAAATTTAGTATCTATAGTCGTGATAGTGAAATATTTTTAATATCAACAGTTGAAACATTAATCATTGGTAACGAGATATAAAATAATATCATTTTCATTCTAATGCTAGTTTAATTTCCACCTTGTTAACTGAAACATTCTAATGCACAGTTTAATTTTCATCCTGTTATCTTGTGGTAAAAACCCGTTTGCCGTCTTTAGAATAATTGTATTCCACACATGCGCTGTTCTAACAAATTAGTCACCTCTGTGTAAAGAGCTTATCGCATTGCAACACCTGTTGTTTTGTTTGATTACAAAATACCTGTTTACATAGTAGTAGTAGGGGAAAAAAAGAGGTGGGGGAGGGTGAGTCAAAACCCTGTTTTATTTTGGAAGAAAAGGGGGTGGGTGGGGGATAATTTAGGACTATAATTTATACTTGTTTGGAGGGTAAAAAAACAAAGTGAGTTGAAAACCTGGTTTTCCTCTACTACTCACCCAACCACCGTTTGGAACAATGCTAGTCATCAGAAAACAATCCACAGAAACACCAAACATGATATCTGTTTCAGGTTTGCAACCTTAATTTTTCGTAGCATGATACATATTGTTTTAGTACTAATGAAGTAAATATGAATATGTTTTAATATCAAATACTTCATTACATTTACTCACTGAACCTGAGCTGCTAATTTTCAAAAGTTATTTCTCTAGATTACATTTAGAACAAAAGCATGAACAAACAATGAAATTCATTTTGTCCTTATATATATATATATATATATATATATATATATATATATATATATATATATATATGTGTGTGTGTGTGTGTGTGTGTGAGTGAGAGAGAGAGAGATGTTTTGATATACATTTCCTACATTGTAGTCCATGTAAACTATTAGACAGCTAGAAATTAATAAAGTATTTATGCATGTGGAATCTTTCAGTAATATATATATATATATATATATATATATATATATATATATATATATATATATATATATATATATATATATCGGACTTCATTTCACATGCATGTTCATGTATATCAATTATGTTATTTCAAAATGATGTTTTTGAAAACGTAACTCAAAATGATTTTAAAAGTATGGGTGAAAGAAAATATGCAGTCCCTACAAAATTGGGGGGGGGGCCGAGTGGCCAAGTGGTCTAAAGCGCTGTCCGTTACGGATCACTGCCATCTCACCTCTGTCTGCGTGGGTTCGAGTCTAGGATTCGGCGAATGTGGATATGTGAGAAAGCTTGCCAGTAGCTTCTCGTGGGTCGGTGGTTCTTTCTGGTGATTTCCCGGTTTCTTCCTCCACCATTAATACTGGCCGCCGTGAATCCTATCGTGTGCTGAAAATGGCATTAAGCCCAACAACAACAAAAACAACAACAAAATATTGGTTTCAGTGTCTGCTGAAAATGAATTGTATATTAATTATATGATAACCCACTCCTTCAAACTGGAATAAAGGTGATCAAATTAAAACATTGTACTTGTAAATAAATAACTCTGTTATTATTTGTCTTTAACTTGATGTAGGTACACAACCTCAAAATGTCATTGGTTTCCTGCAGTAAAATGAATATTTGGTTATTTCATCAATCGGCCCATAGTTGACAAGCAGTTAAAGCAGAAAATCCAAATGTAAATGTGGGATACTCTATTTACCACTTGTCAATGCATATAGATTAATATAGAAAGTCGAGATACCTCTTATTTTCAGGTGTATATTATTTTTACCCTTTAGTGTTGAAGAGCGCTGAAGGGAGCTAATAATGTGCAAGAGTTCTATTGTCAATTATCAAAGAAAGAACTTTGTTAACACGAACATTTAATCCTAAATACCAGCCTAATCACACGGCTGATCGCATGGAGTCGAAATTTTCAGATTTCGCATAAATTTTTATACTAAATGATTTATAGTTACCTGATACGGGTGAATCTGATTTACCTCTAAGGACATGAAATATTTGATGGAGAGTTTATGTTGAAGCTAATTTATTGTTCATCGTGGACTGTTTTATACTGTTATTTTCAGAGGGGATTTTTTTCTCTTCAAATTTGTCCAGGTAAAATGTAAATGGTTGGTGTAACACACAATACCGTCTTAAACATTTTATGCTGAATTTAGGATGACAGATGTAACATCTTAATGCCATGTCATATATTACTATTCTATGAAGTAATTTTTTAGATACCTGTGACAAAGTCTCATATAGGAAATTTTCAAACGCTTGAATTAAATAACTGAATCTGTGTTTGTAAGATACCATAATTCCACTGCAAAGTAAAAAAAAATCATTTAAAAGAAGCCAAACAATTAAAACAATATGTGAATAAATGCATGCTAATCTAATCAGTCAGCTATATACGCATACAAATATGTACCAAATATAATTTATCTACAGCAACTTGCGAAACTCCAGGCATAGAAAGTTTTTTTGAGTTTTAAAAATTTACCAAACGTATCAGTACTGACCTCCACCATTCACATAATGAGGTCAAATTTGCTCTCAGAATAATTTTAAAAATACAAAATTTTTTTGCTACACTCTCACCCGAAATAAAGTTTCCTATCTGTTGAGCAGATTAGAAAATTTTTATTTATTTATTTATTTATTTATTGATTTATTTATTTATTATTTATTTATTTATTTATCTATTTATTTATTTATTTTCGGAAGGTTGAGCTACAAAGACGATAAAAGTATATCGTAAATTTCAAGTCAGAGATAACTGTAAAAATGAACTACAAATGCACACCGAAAAGTCTACAGTCGTGCCGATGCCTTGTCCTATTAACTGTGCTCACCCTCCTTCTGTTGATTTACGTGCTGAAAGGACCAATATGGGGCATCTCAGAGTTTGTAGCGGACGCTTTTATTGTGTATAATACAAAAACTAACAGCCCAAACAATTCAAGTCAAGTAGTCACGGATGTGAATAGTCAGAATATGAACATCCCAAACAATTCAAGTCAACAGGGAGCCACAGTTATGATCAGTCAGGAAATGAAAAATCTGCTCAATTCAAGTCAACAATTAGTCAAAGATGTGAACAGAAAGAAAAATAAAAGCAGGCAGAGAAAAGTACGCCCTCAAGTACCCGCTAATGTTCAAAGTCAGAAAATGAACAGGTTGAAAACATTTCTTCAAACAGGAGTCGCGGAGGATGACCCTAACTTAATTCAGCTCATACGAACAGACTTTGTCGTTTTACCCGAGAATAAACCTTATCACTTAAAGAATCCCGATGTGCATGATTATTCATGTGGTCAAAGCAGTGCTATTGATAATATACTTAATCAAAAGGTAAGTGCATATGACTTTTTAGCTTAACAACTAGCCATCAAAGCCTGCTCTAGTGTCCGAGTGTATTTTGAACTTTGGAGATAAAGTCACTGTACTGTTTGTATATCTTGAACTTTGTCTTTCATGATACGGTATTTGCTTTTAACGCACTTACATTCTAGACAGTGGCTATTTGACCAGCTGACCGGGAAAATTTATAATAGTTTTGACTGATTAGCAGGTAGGCAAAGTACTTGTCCAACCAACCATCCGGGTCCTAATTAGATATACAAGGATGTTGTTATGTTAGTTTTCCCAGCTCTAGTAAGAATGAAGTTGGGTAAATATGTATATGGATTCAAAATATGTAATGAGCATGTATTATAATGTCATGTTTAATCCTTCTAAAGGCTTTCGATATTCAGAACTGTACTTGTGCTTCCAAAACCTGTTGGATATAAAATGAATCGGTTGCTTTAGACCTTTTAATAATCTTCAGGATTCGGCAACATTCACCCATTATGGGTACTCTTCTTATCAAAGAGGAATAGATTTCTTGTTAAAAAATTCAATTGCTTTTAAAATTGTATTGCGGTTTGTGTGCTGCGATATTATTTTTTTCTTGTTTTAATAAACTTTGACAGTTTTTTTTCCCTTTAAACCTTTTTAACATTGATTATTGTTGCTATGTTGTTGTCTGCTGCAGAACTTCCCTCTTTATTAAAGTTCGGTATATGGAGGAGATAAACATTATAACTTTAAAAACGAAATTGCGTTTGCGCGCTTCCAATCACATCAACGGTTACAAAGATGCATAAAGGATGTATGGACTGTTCAGTTGCCCGGATACTGACTAAACCATAGTAGCGAAAAGCTAACCAAGAATCAACGGTCACAGAATGTTACGTAGCAGAACACTCACGTGTCAGGTAGAATAATTCCACATGAACGATCCTCTTAGAAACTGTAAATCCGCATAGACTGGAAATGCCAGAAATTTATAATCCAGCTGATGTCCTATATTTAACTGTTAAAGTAGGGTAAAAAAAATGGTTCTTATTTAATTTGAATTCGTGATAAAGGTCAAAGTATCACGTAGCCAATCTTTCGACTAGCCAGACGAGACTACAGCCATTGTGACAACTGGACAGTCCAGTAACATCTCTATTTATAACAGCGACCTGTCCTGCTCGTCGGCATGATAGGAACGAGTTGCTTGAATTAATAACTTTTAAAATAACAACGTGGTACTTATAAAGTCTCCAAAAATATGTGTTGCCGGTCGCCCGACCGTTGCTCTTTTTCTTTTCCGATTGCCTTACCATATCAATTCTGCAACTTTAAACAAGATTGTATTAGATTAATTTATACACTAGGATATAATTCTCTGAGATCTTCGTTTATTAAACTTTAGTGGCAGTGTCGTTTGAAATCAGTATTTGTGCTTAACAGTGGTCAATGTGCCTATATTTATAAAATATTTAATGTACTTTGGATGTTGATGTGCCTTTCCTCTTCTGTTTTGCTACACAAGTCATCTATTCTTCTTAGGAATAGTTCAACAATTAGGTATCCCACGACAGCTCTGGCTTACAAATCCCTATTCAGTTCATATGAATTTTATAAATTTAGTTGCTAAAGAGTTTCGTCTAATATTTTTTGGACAACACTAAATATAAGAAAAAAAATTGAAAGAATTTTTTTTAAAAAGTCTAAATGGATGCCCGTTACAAAATTGATAAAAGACTGAAGAAAAACTAAATAACTAGAAAAGAATTCAATTGAGTTCAAATAAGAAAGCTAGCTAAAACTGTAGTAGAGAAAATTTGCAGTAAAAAACTCCTAATTATTCTAAATATAGGAATATCTTAGAAAGAGCCATGTAGAACCAGTAGACGAAGGAAAAGACTTTATTTCAACCCATAAGAAGAGCTTATGTTAAGAGATTAAAATATCCCCAATAGCATTATTATCCTACAAAAATAAATCCAGTTGTAAGAGATGTAAACGCTGCCAGTCTGACACCCAACAGAACGGTTAATCCAGTTGAACATGGAGTTTCTGTGCAAGGCGTATTACATTATCACTTACATGTAGTTCAAAAGGAAAATGTTTCCGGTCTGTTTGAACTACACTATGGCCATCATGACAACCATCTTAAAATAGTGTTATTTATGCATCCTGAATGGCAGCTGTCTTGGAAGTATTATTTACTAATCCTGAATGGACGTAGGATATTCAATAAAGGATTTCTTATAAAAAATGAACGGTGCTCTAGTTATGAGTATACCGTTTGTAATATATAGTTAGTCTGAACTGAAATGATGTTATCTTGATGCCGACTGCATGCAACAGCGGCCATCTTGAATTTTTTTTTATGGCTTCCTCTCCCCCAATGAATGGTTATACATGACATGTGCTTTTCGCTAAAGCAATATAAAAGTATGTGGCACGTCATGAATGAAAGTGATGCTGATCTGACCTCGAAAAAAGCAACCAAAGTGACTGTCTTAATAACCTTGTTATTACTACGTCTCTTAGAGAAAGTTAATCCTGATTGGCTAAGTTAACCGATGGGCGTGTTTCCCAGATGAAATTTAAAAAAAAAAAAAAACTCTCGCAACGTCAGTCAGTTTATGTTTCTGTGGGAGATCGAGAAGTTGACTACGAGATTTGTAAAAAGTACTCCTAAGAATTGCATGCATTTTGTTTTATACAAATCGTGTGAACATGTAAATTCATCTGTCTTAATTGATAGGTATCATATATGCTAAGAATTAATTTTACTATATCTGGAAATACATGTCAATGAATTGCTAATTAGCAAGTAATATAGTTAGGACTAGAAGCGAAGTCCATTAATTTATTTGTGTAATTAAGCTGTGAATTCTTTTCAAGCGAGAAATCGGTGCATGGCGACCGCGATAGTTCAGCTAGTGATTTTGAGCACAGAGTAAGACATAATAGTTCATCAGCGAGGTATAGTTATGTTGTGGTTCCATTTAGGAATGCGGCTATCGGCTAGGGATGACATTAATTTCATGTTAATAAATTGTGTATTGGTGTCAGGTTGTGTACTGACCCATGTTACTTTTAGTCTATTGAAATGCGATAAGACGATATGTGACGTAACAATAGTGGGGATTATGGTTCGATCCCAGAAGTAAAAAGTTTGACACATATTTAGGTTGCGTTGTTATTTATTTAAATGGAAGAAAAATAGCTCCATATATGTACTAAGCAGTGGAAAGAAGAGACAATCAAGTATGGTTGATGAGCCGGAAGAGTGGAGAAATAGTGAAAAGAGGGAAAGGAAAACGGCGAGTCTGACCTGTCAACAACGCTGACTTTGAGAGGACTGGAAACAACCATGTTATGCTGGCATTCCTAGCAAAATGAGCTGGCTCGTTCACTCGATTCTTTGATCAATTTTGTTTATCGGTATAACAAAACGGCTTATTACATTTCGTACAAATTTTAAAATTCTCTTACTAAGAAAAAGTGTATCTTTCAAAAGCCATATTCAATTTCATTTTGTTATGTAATTGATCACATTGTTATCAAATCAATTAATTTCATATTTTATGCCTTAAAAACTTGATCCGGGCAATAACAAGATAACGATAATCAATTCAAAGGCGTGATAACAAGTAAACTGTCACTAAGCAGAGAGTTACTTGGATATCGATCAAAGCATTGGTTTATATCAAGACAATGCTTTTTTTGCCAGAAGTGTATATAAGTACGCCGAATATTGAGAAAGTCTTGCGTTTTATTATTATATCATTATTCAAATGTAAATAGTCGTGTTTAAATATTAATTAGATTATCCTGAATTAAATTATGCCAGTTTGGCCAAATCCAAGGTTACCCATATTTCGATACAAATGCAAGGATTGTTAAGTTTAGTAAATGACGCATCAATTTGGAGTTAACTTCCTTAATGTGAACAAATTTACGAGTTTCATATTATTTTTGTCTCACATAAATCACAAGGATCCTTGTTATGTAGTAGACTTAGGTTCAAAATATCGTCTTTCCAAGCAATGTACCAAGTGTGAGATAAGGCTGGTCTTGATGCCGCATTTTTCTCTGCATCAAGCGGCTCATGCCACTAACGAAGAGTCCGTAGGCAAAATCCGTGCTTGTACACGTTCACCAACCAGTCTAAACAGGAATATTTACCGCACATGATGACGATACATCCCAGTATATGAGTTTTTTTGAGAGGTAAACTGTATAAAGGTATTTATATCTCATTTTGGATAAAGATCGAAGCATTTCGAGCTACTATTGACATTATTTCACTGTGGTACTATTTACCGCACATGATGACGACACATCCCAGTATATGAGTGTTTTTGAGAGGCAAACTGTATAAAGGTATTTATATCTCATTTTGGATAAAGATCGAAGCATTTCGAGCTACTATTGACATTATTTCACTGTGGTACTATTTACCGCACATGATGACGACACATCCCAGTATATGAGTGTTTTTGAGAGGCAAACTGTATAAAGGTATTTATATCTCATTTTGGATAAAGATCGAAGCATTTCGAGCTACTATTGACATTATTTCACTGTGGTACTATTTACCGCACATGATGACGACACATCCCAGTATATGAGTGTTTTTGAGAGGCAAACTATAAAGGTATGAATATCTCATTTAGGATAAAGATCGAAGCATTTCGAGCTACTATTGACATTAGTTCACTGTGGTACTCGCACTAGAAGAAAACAGTTGCGTATTTTATACCAGACTACATCTACTTGAGGGTGAATAAAAAAAGATCTTTAGAAATATTGATGATCGTGTGAACAAAAGTCGAGATTCAAAACTCGTTGTAGCATTATAATAGTGTCCTGATTCATTTGCATTGTCATTATTTAAGATTTCCTTCAAGTTCTTAATACAGCTCTATGAGGTAGTCTTTCATTCTTGAATAACAGAGGAAAGAAATCAACAAAAAAACCCCCACTAATTCTAAAATGTATTTTTTGGACGTTATCTACGTAACGTAGGTTACAACGCGTACATTAACTGACGGTTGATGGAATCAGAGTTATAATGAAGGTTATTTTTTTATTTGTGGGGTCCTTTATTAAGTTTGGATTTAAAATTTCACATGACTTTTCTCATTATAGTGCCTTTCAGTACAATGTGCACATTTATGCCTGGTTAATTTGGAATTTTTTTTGGTATGTGTTCAGTCGTTTCATATTGTGTAAAACTATCCCACCGCATTCTAAACGAAGACGGGTTAATAAGTTGTGACTATGCCTTCTCTTCTATACAGTCTATAGGGTTATGTGATACCTGATATTGTCAGTAAAACTCTTCCAACCGTAACCAATTTTGTTTGGGCACAATACTTTAGGTTCTCCACAGACTACATTTATTAAACTTTGTGGATGTCTATTCTTTAGGGGTAAGAAAAAAGCCTGTTGAGCCATACGTTAAAAGGTCAAAGGCCAATGTTACTGCGACAGAAAGAAGGAAAATGGTTTCTGCATAAATATTTCGGTTTTCAATAAGTACTATCGCTAAACTTTGTGGCTGACACGTTGGATAAGAAAGAAGCCTATTGATGTTGGATCAAAAGGTCAACGTGACTGAAAAATAAATGAAAAATAAATTGCATAATGACAGATCAAGACTATATATTTTCATCACAAGTTTGTGGAAGGCTTGGAGAGACCTATTAATTTTGGGGTCAAGGTTCGAGGTAATTGTGGCTGAAAGAAAATGTATTTCCAAACAAAATAAAAATTAGTCGAAAGTAATTTGCTACACTAAACTTTATGGATGACATATTCCCTTATGTAATAAAGAAACCAGTCTATTCTAGGATATGGAGGTTAGACAGGTAATAAAGAAACCAATCTATTCTGGATTATGGAGGTTAGACGTTATGATCATTGTGTTAAGTCTAATAAGAGGATAACGGTTTCTGTGCAATCGGTGTAGTTGGAGTCCGCAGAACTTGACCAAAGAATCAGATCGCTGAAACCCATAGGTAAATAATTTCCAGAATCGACCAGTGCCTTTATAGAGGACTGTTAAAAACGGGGTGGGTGTAAAGTTTACCGTTTCCAGTACTCTTGACCTGATTTTGTTATGATTTCAGTTTCTTTAATTATAAGGATATTAAATACTGGAACATACACAGATAGGCCCGGCCCAAGGATGTATGGGACCAAAGGCAGATGCGTCGTTCGCCTAGCCCTTGGGCTGGGGCTGGGGCTAGGGCTGGGTACGAATTATGGTCCGCCGTGATATATCTATACAAAGTGTTTTGGCAATGTTGTAATATGCTGACGTTTTGTCATGGTACATAAACAGATAAGTCTTTTATTTTCATGGAGGCAATAAAAGAAAAAAGAAAAATGGTGGCATCAGTAGCATGGTTGGCAAGACAATATGACGTATCAGGCATTTATATTTGTAGTCAATCCACGAGTGCCTGTAGTCATAGCAACAAACCCAAATGCTCTGACAAGTTTTGGCGTACATGTAAATACGTACTACCACAGAATTCCAGTAGTAACGTCAACCAGCGATACACAAAGACTGTCACATATTACACTGTGACTAATGATAACAATAAATCTATTGCATCAAACGCATTGTCTTTCCATAGCTGAACTCTATATTACTGTATATACTAGGTTTATAACTTTTCTTTACGTCATTACTAGGCTAGTAGCTTGATGTCACTTCAATGCCCCTCCCCCAAATCCAATTTGCTTTTGTGAAACCACTATATCTCCCTGAAAGTGCCACTATTTTTTACCGCATCGTCATGGTAATGTTACACATTTCAAAGGTACATCAGACTACGAGATTGAATGACCAATTGACAGTTTGGGATAGGTTAACTATAGTGGCTCGCCACCGGAAATCATCACACATTTTACTGAATGTTCAAATCTTTCTAGCCAAAAGTACTCGCCACATACCCAGACTGTGACCAAGGGATCATAATTTAAAATCTGTTGCGAATATAACGCAGCTTTCCTACTGCGACTGCATACATTAAATTCGATAAGATTGTAATTTTTGGAATCTGACACTTGGCCCAGTCAACTGATCACAGGGGAGCTGACACCCCTTTTACAGATGATAATTCTTAGGACAAAAAAAATCACTAAGAATGTCCTCAATTTCCACATAGCGTTTTATAAGATGCGGATACTTCAAGGTCTTATGGGAATTTAACGCAGCCACTCTTAAAATATTGTACAAAATTCAAAACCTATAAAAACACAAATTTTATCACCTTTTTGGGATCCTTTTTTTCACAAAAAGTCTTCCAAAACGTTAAATTTGACAAATTACTAATGCCTCAAATCTTATAGAAATACTGATTTGCTCATGCAAACTGGAAACTATTATGCAATGTATATTGCCTAGTTTAATATTTATTAAGACAGGAACTTCAACATCACTCTGGGCTCAAGTAAAATGAACATTACTTTTCCATTTGAAAAGTATACCTCTTTTGGCCCAGGGAATTTGAATGCTAAAATTGTGAGGTGGATTAACACTGATGATCATTATGTGCATAAGAACCAGTTAACACTTTTGACAACTCTCGGCACTAAGGGAATTGTTGGAAAGTATTGATAAAACTAGGGATTTAATATTAGGTCACTTTAAATCCCTATGAAAATATAACATTTGGAATACTTCGGGGTCTTATAGGAATTTAACATTGTGGTCCACTATGAAGATCAAATGAATGTAAGATCCAGTCCAATACACATCCTTACTAGCCTGATGGCACAAGGGCAGGACAGAGTTCATTGAATTAACATTGGGATGCCACTTCATTTTTGAAAAAAATCTAAGATGGCGGCCATATTGTTAAAGATATTGGTTATTTTATTGCTTGACATGGCAGAATCAATAGAGATATCTTACCCCGCATATCGAAAATAGGGTCACAGATTCAAAATGTATTCTGAAAGTCTTTTTTGTTCTCAGATTTGCGGATACATATTTCTTTAACATGTGTGCACTATTTTTTTAAAAAATGTTTGCTCATCGCACTTTTTACTGTCAAAAACTTAATGTAAAGAAGGCAAAATGTGAACGATTTTAAAAGTTTTTCATTGTCATATGTTTTCATATACTTACATAGTAATAAAAACAAATATGAAATGTGGGTTACCAATATTGGATTGTATTTTTTCTAGAAACCTTGGTGACCCTGAAATGGGCCGATCGTTATCTCCAATAAGACCTATTTGGTTGCGTACGTACCACCCAAGCCTAGATCCATATCCCCCCGCCCCAAAAATAAAAAATTTCCACATTCTGTTGCCACGGATCTACAAATCTGACAGAATAATAGAAACTGTTCAACCCCAATAATTCATATTTGGGATTTAGTGGTTGCCTTCAGCTAAATTCAGCCCTTACTTTTCAGGTACAATATATATGGCAAACAAGTACCAACAAGGCCTCAGAGCACCAGAACACTTGCTGGTGGCGTTTCAAGACGATGCGCAGTGCGGAGTGTTTAACGTTTCTCTGCTGTTAAATGCTCACTAGCACCACACTGAAGAAATTTTGCTAAACTTCATTCAGACATTCAAGTTGCAAAAGTATATCACAGGCTCTGGTCGTGCGTTTATTGGCATCAATATATTGACCCTTATCTGCATATTTCCCAGAACGACATTTGTACGTTGTACTCTATTATTTTTCGATGATTAAGCAATCTCTGTTCAACGTAAATTTTTATGGCTGGTCCCAGCATTGTCTCTAATTACGGATGCTTTGCCGTCGTTATCCTTTGCGATAAGTTTCTGCTGTTGGATGGCGAAGGTAGCAGAATGAGTGTTGTTGATGCGTCTAGAGTCGTCACCATACTAATTAAACATGTTACCTTTTCGAATAACAATTTCATATTGCGAAAATAAAGAGCGGATTAAGAGAAGGTTGCGAGGTCACTTTGAGGCTTTCTGCGACAATGTTAACTAGAATTAACCCAACTCCATCCCCTCCCACAGTTAACCCAAACACGACTAAATCGGCTTATTGTGACAAAAGAAAGAATACTTCAATGACATTAAATTTATCTAAGTCATAGTTGACGCAGCTGAAAAACACCAGTATCGTATTTCCAATCCTTGCAGCCATACTATCATTATTAGCTGTGGGTGCAAAAGTGTTGGGGGGGGGCGGTCGGAACTGTATTAGGAAAGGATTTTAGATAAAGCGGCTGGAGGACGAGTAAAATAAGGTCTATTGACTACCCAGGACAACTTGCAGAATACCCTCAAGGAGAGATCTTACACAATCCAGTTCGACTCGCAAAAGACCTTACATTCATTGATCCATTTTGATATATTCACGAAGACAAGGTTAGTCGACCATTTTTTTAAATGGGTCTTGATACTGAAGAAACTTGCACCAATAATCTAACGCACGAGGGAACCTTCAACAGGCCCCAGAGCTTATTGGATTGCGTATGTAGTAACCCCTCGACATCTTGTCTATTCTGACTCGTACGGGTTTGCACCTCCACTTGATGTTTTGATTATTTAATCTGGAGAGGTGGACAACAACCACTGTTTGATGCAACTCTACCGCTGCAAACTCGTCTGGATGGTCAAATTTGTGGACATCTTGTTGCTGAAACATTGAATGCACCACGATTGATTTTACACTGTCACTTAGAAAATGTGCTTAATATTATACGAAATGCCTTTTATTTACGTTAACTTGTGCGATGTTAACCCGACGCGGCCCTAATGCCGGGTTAACCCGGTTTGCCACAAAAGCGGATCTGAATGAATTTAACAGCCGGGTTGTTGTTCAAGTCAACCCATGCGAGGTTATACTTTCAAACTGGAAAACTTAAATCATCCAAAATTGGCATTTAAGATCTTGATGCGAAGTTGTGGTGCTCAGTTGCAAACAACCTTGACGAAATTAATGAAAGTGGAGTATCAGAAATTTTCCCTTATCCGTTGTCTCTATCAGAAGTTATGTAGACGAAAAGTCCGCTCAGTTGCTACCAGCCATACCGTCACCAATACTCGTAGTAACAGTATAGTTTCAAGTTACCAACGAAACTGATAATAAACTGAGGGAGCAGTAAATAATGAACATGTTTTATTTTCGACGGCAACGTGGATATTTTTTGATACAATTAAGCCTCACATCTTAATGATGCTAAAGTCAGGAACATAAGTGTTCATCTTAACCGGAACTAAGTACAATAACAATATTAGAAAATGATAAGCGACATGATGGTCTGTTAATGTCAGGTACCATCGACGGTAATGTTGCAGAATCTTTTACATTTCATTAACGTGATCGTTGGCCAGCGGAGATGAAATTCAAGTCGAAGGACTCAGTTTCTATCCAATAAGGGCCAAATTGAAATCAACTTTTGGGACCACACCGTTGTGTCAATATCAACTCGAAGACAGCTTGGCGTTGTCTGATTAGCACGTCTAGACATAATTTTTTTTAGGATTGCTTCGTATTGATGATTTGGAGCATACCAATAAATCTACCCAGGTTGCATTCCCCTTCGATTAATTTACACCAAAACTAACTCAACCAAGAAGATAAAAATATCTAATGTTATTTAGCAAGGACTTTCATATCAGTCCTACAGATTTTGGGCGAAGACATGAACCATCGTTTTAGAAACTATTCATTATATAATCAGTTGTTTTTTTATGAAAGTGATGCCAGACCTATATATCGAACATTAAATATTTCCCAAATATATATTTTCTATGATTGTATGACAGTTGTACCGATAAAAATAACGACTGGTTACAAGTGCGTGTGTGGATTGCACTAGAAGACTACCAGTCTGTCGAATGATATACTTCGCGATCACGTTATTAATACAAGAACTATGATAGAGTATCAAACTTACAGATGTGGCCTGGGTGTGGAAGTATTTGCAAGCTTTGAGACTCTTATAGGCACATCTATCGGAATTATTGTCTGAGCCACATCAAAATATAATAGGTGTGACTAGCGGCGCTGGTAAAATTGATTTGTTACGGTTACATTTGGGAATGTTCAGAACTTTTCGTAGCGAAACAAAGCAGCTTCAATACAATTAGTAATATCCACTTAGTGGCTATAGAGGATAACATAACTAGAATGGCGGTGTTCGAGAATGTGTTGGCAAAAGTGGAAAACAGCTGAAGACTGATACAATACAGGCAATGGATAAACATGCAATGAAAATTGAGTAGCTTTTTTGCTAGTGTATATCATTCGGAACAGTGATGTATTGTCCTTACTGTAACACATAGTATAATAATCTTGGTTTTGGGCTCAGATAATGGCGAAGGGATGATCCTCACGGTTTTTAGGACTCGCGTGTGATTCAAGGCTAAAGTCATGTTGTCTTGAAGGCTTTGACAATATTGGCAAGAAAAATGCAAACGCTCCATATTGATTCTAATTCGTGATACCTTATTTGCTTTAAGCGCATTACTACAACATTGACCTTCCGTTATAGAAACTCAACGACGTTGTTTTGGAAAATTTTGACACCCATATATGGAGCATGGGTAAATTGATTTTTTTAAAAAGACTTTACCATTACCAATATAATTTCATGCCGGAGGACACCCTAACTATTGTACTACTTCACCATGATATAATTTTTAAAAATTCCTTTATTTTGCATTTGAGGGAAATTATATATATCTTTCAATTATACAAAACTTGTTTGTTTTGCTGTTTCTTGTTACTTCTACTACAGAGTGGTAACAATCTTGGTAGACGTACAGTTATATTAAGAAAAAAACAACGAAATCTTGTATTAAGTTGATTTCTCTTTTCGTTCTTATTCTAGGAGAAAGGATTCTACATAGAGGCCGGCGCTTTTGATGGAGAATCAATCTCCAACACACTCTTCTTTGAGAAGGTTAGAAAATGGAACGGCTTACTGATCGAACCGGATCCATTTGCTTTCGAAAGACTAAAGGCCAAGAACAGGAAGGCTTTACTGGTTAATTCATGTCTGAATATTAAGCCACAGCCTTCTATTGTAAGTGTTTTTGCAATTTTTAAGCTGCAGTTTTTGTCCTATTTCGGCCTGAAACGTATTATTTAGTAGTAGTAGTAGTAGTAGTAGTAGTAGTAGTAGTAGTAGTAGTATTAATAGTAGTAGAAGTAGCAGTAGTAGTAGTAGTAGTAGTAGTAGTAGTAGAAGAAGCAGCAGTAGCAGTAGTAGTAACAACAACAACAACAACAACAACAACAACAACAACAATAATAATAATAATAATAATAATAATAATAATAATAATAATAATAATAATAATAATAATAATAATAATAATAATAATAATAATAACTGAAACGTATTATTTAGTAGTAATAGTAGTAGAAGAAGTATTATTATTATTATTATTATTATTATTATTATTATTATTATTATTATTAATTATTATTATATCAGAAACGTTTTATTTAGTAGTAGTAGTAGTAGTAGGAGTAACAACAACAGCAGTAGCAGTAGTAGTAGTAACAACAACAACAACAACAACAAAAATAATAATAATAATAATAATAATAATAATAATAATAATAATAATAATAATAATAATAATAATAATAATAATAATAATAATAATAATAATAATAATTCCATGATTTGATTTACTAAGCTTTCCAAAGGAGGGAGTATACTGTTGTAGTAGAATGGGCTCAATGACATTGGAAGCATAGTAAATAAATTAAGGTATATTCGTAAAGGAAGAAACCACCAAAGGAATACCCAAGTGAGATATTACCAGTATAAAGCTGCAAACAACATCCAACAATAATAATAATAATAATAATAATAATAATAATAATAATAATAATAATAATAATAATAATAATAATAATAATATGGTGATGATTATTTTAAAGATGCTAATGTTGATAAGAATGCATATTTCAAGTATGGTAATGAGGTAAAAGGTGTTAGGGGATTGGAAATTGATGTAATTTGGGTCTATAAAGTATAAAAAAACTTGAAAATACATACATACATACATACATACATACATACATACATACATACATACATACATCCATCCATCCATCCATCCATCCATCCATCCATCCATCCATCCATCCATCCATCCATCCATCCATCCATCCATCCATCCATACATACATACATACATACATACATACATACATACATACATACATACATACATACATACGCAGGTCCACACGCAGGTCTTTAAACTTATTGACTGATCTATGGTCATCTCTTTGTATTAAGAGCTTAATTTACCCACTGCGTATCATTGCTTTCCAATTTCCAATTATTTCTCTTTATTCACTGTCAGTCTAGCATTCCTTTCCTTGCATGTCATAACTTTTTTGTATAGTGTTTCAACTGCTTAATTTTGTATTTCAGCTTGAATTCAACAGAGGCAATGAAATGGGACGAGTTTGGGTAGATGAAGAAGACAAAAACTGGGTCAAAGAAATGAAGATGAGAGTAGATGTTATGGAAGTGCCATGCTTTTCACTGTATTCAATTGTTTTGGCCGTGAATCAAACTACTATCGATTACTTTAGCCTTGATGTGGAAGGCAGAGAACTCTCAGTTCTTCAAAGCATTCCGTTTGATAAAGTTCATATTGACACTTTCACTGTGGAATATTTGAATGGCAATGATAATAACTATTACAAGGATATTAAATCGTTTATGGAGAAAAATGGATATCAGCACGTTAAGGACCTCCCTGGATATAGCACTTGTGTTGCTCGAGACTCGATATTTAAAAAGATATAGTGTGTGTGATTGTGTGTGATTGTGTGTGTGTGTGTGTGTGTGTGTGTGTGTGTGTGTGTGTGTGATTGTGTGTGATTGTGATTCGTAGCTTTAAGTTTTTTCAGTCATATATCTACGATGTCTGCAGTGTGACAGTTTATAGTGTTGTCTTGCCGCAGACATGTAGCATGATGTCCCACCCAGTCTCATTATCCTGACACCAGACCGACCAGTTCTAACACTACCCTCTTAATGCTGTGCGTCTGGTGAGGTAGTTGTGAGTACTATTTTTATAAGTCTTTAGTATGACTCGTTCGGGGATCAAATCCGCTACATCCCGTATCCGAAGCGTACGCATTAACCACTTAAGTCACTAGTGCTTTATATATATATATATATATATATATATATATATATATATATATATATATATATATATATATATATATATATATATATATATATATATATATATATATATATATATATATACATACAAAGAAATCCATTTCAATTTTTGTACGTGGATACGTTTAGTTTTGGTTATGTACACTCAATAATTCCCCGTCCGTCCGTCCGTCATATCTTGTTTGAGTGCTGCGTTTTAATCAAAATCTTGTTCACAATTATCTAGAACGCAAATGCTGGGTAGGGCATTCGTATTCTATGAACACAATTTGCTTTTAGAAACAAGAAATGTTTCTTCCAATTTGTGACCTTGTTTGTAAAATGTTTATAAAATATTGGAAGCCATCACTTCAGCTTTCAGTAATGTACTTTACAGGTTAACTAGCTCTTGATTCGTTTCGATTTTATCCAGTTCAAAATACATCTGTCTAGATTTATATCTGTGTCTGTCTGTCTCTCTCTCTCTCTCTCTCTCTCTCTCTCTCTCTCTATATATATATATATATATATATGTGTGTGTGTGTGTGTGTGTGTGTGTGTGTGTGTGTGTATGTCCGTATTTTTAAGATTGTAGTTAAAGGAATATCCATTACATTTATGCCATAGTATGTGTAGATATAGTATCATTTATAATTATTAGGTGTAGACATGCTATCATTTATAATTATTACCTGTAGGTATGGTAGCATTTGTAAATATTACCTGTAGAGATGGTAGCATTTATAATTATTATGTGTATAGATGGTATAATTTATAATTATTATGTGTAGACATTGTATCATTTATAATTATTATGTGTAGAAATGGTATCATGTATAATTATTACGTGTAGACATGGTATCATGTATACTTATTATGTGTAGGTATGGTATCATGTATAATTATTATGTATAGATATGGTATCATGTATAATTATTATGTATAGATATGGTATCATGTATAATTATTATGTATATATATATATATGGTATCATGTATAATTATTATGTGTAGACATGGTATAATTTATAATTATTATGTGTAGACATTGTATCATTTATAATTATTTGTCTGAACTGGTGGATAAATGATTAGAAGAAGAAGTGATGGGTGGACTGAATAATTAATAGTTAAAGATGTTAGTAAGTTCTCGAAGCTCTCAGTACCATTTTGGTGTAATTTGTTTGAATGAAATATTTTCATTTGTCCAACAGTTTTGTTTCTGTTACACGTATTAGTACCTTTTTATTGTTGCACACCCCATTTTGCTGGATATTGTGGATAACAGCCAAAGTTAACATTAACCTAATCAGTGTGTATCTGTAATGTATTAAACAAATCACAGTACAGATATCAAAAACAAAAATCATAGAAAACAAAGACAAAATGTGCATTTTTACCTTTACGTTATTGTTTTTACTGATATGAAATCAACTTCTTAATAAACCAAAACCGACTTTGGATCGCATTTGTGGGCAAAATGACTATTTCTTTCTTTTAAACAGTTAGTACTCTTTAGATAAAGTCTGATTTCGTACGAATTTCAGATTTCTTTGCATGTTGTTTGTTTTTAAATGCTGCTAGGCCTTACTTTGAGGCAACCTTGATAGTCTAATAGAATTTAAGATTCACATGAAGGGTGTGTTGAAAGTCACGTATCCTTTCAAATGTAAATGGTCTATACGAACAATATTGATATTTATTTTTAAAAAATCCCATAGCTTTAAATTATATTTCTTATTGGTTTAGCTACACTTTTAAACTACGCCATTACTGATGTCGTTGAAATGCATATCATTATTAATTTTCGTGTATTATTTAATGATGAAAATGTATCGATTTCAAAGTCATATGAAGATTTTCATTGCTTACTCAATAAGTTGAAAACGTATTCGTTTGCAAATCTAGAGAGACACCAATCACGTCCAAACAGATGCAACCATATCTCATTAATATGCACAGATCTTGCTTTATTAATTAACCTGTCTAGGATAATGATGGTATAATTGGAGCAAACTCTAATCTAAATTCATCCTCCAGACAGTTAACCAACTCAGCCAATCAGATACAATATTAATTAATTACTGTATTTTAGTCTCGTTCATTATCCGACTCTTCAGAGATTTGTATATCATTACCTTATTTCAAGTTTGATCGAATTGGGATTATATTAGATCATAAATATGCGTATATTGCTCCGAGTCTGGTGTCTTACAAAAAGTAACAGAAAAAAGTGAAGACAACAAGCTTTGTTAAATTAAACAAATAATTTTTTTCACTAAAATACCATGTGAGAAACGATGAAAAAAGAACTTACGGTTTTAAGAATCAAATTAACAAATAATCCAAGAATTAAGAATAGATGCCATATTATTAAAATGTCTTGAATGAATCCAAATTCGAGTCTCGATGAAATCCAAAATAGAAGACAGTGACGTCTGTTGTAATATGCGAAGTGCTGTTGTGTCAACAGTTCTTGCTGAATCACAGAAAATATTATTCCAGTTTTTAATTCCATATAAATTTTAATGAATATCTTTGTCCAAGAATTTTGTAGGAACACTTGTATTTCCAGGGAAAATAATCACTTGACACTCAGTAAAATAAAAATTATACTCAAGCTCGTCACAACATATCTTTGCATCCCTACTGAACTATCTTTTATTAAGACAACAGCTATACACTAATTTAATATACAAAACATATTCCTGGAAGAGGCTCACCCTTCTATAAATGTGCAGTAATAAATACATATTTCCTATCGCGTACTCTTGGTATAGCCTTGGCTCAACGTAACAATTCTTTCTATGAGAAAGGATATTAAAATTAATTTTAAAACAAAATTGTTTACCGCTGCTGCCACTGTTTCTGAATCAAGGTCAGAAACTGGTTACAGTGTTTCTATTACTGGTTGTTTATAAGTAAAATACAAAGTCATGTCAAACAGAACAGAGCTGAATTTCTGGATAATGTCAAATCAAGTAAACAACGTAACATTAAAACAGCATGTAACTGAATAAAAATATTTAAAACTAACAAACAAATAATTTAATTAAATATACATAGCAATATCTTACTCCAGATCAAACTTTTCTAAGTTGTTGATGATATATGACCACTTACGAAGTTTAATAAAAATGTGATCCGATACTTAGTTGTCAGATTTATGACAAGCTTAAAATACCAGATGCAAGATCACCTCATTAATATGTACAGAACTCGTTCATTAACGAGAGCGTGTGATATCTTCGTGATATAGATCACTCTTCCAAGCTCTGTCAACATTGTATCATAAATATAGCTCCCAGAAATATAGCTGACAGGCTGAGACGGTATGACGTCAATAATGTGGGTGAATCTGTCTCCTAATCGACCTCTATAGAGATCTTGATGATATTAGCTGTATTTAAAGTTTGATCAAAGTCGCCTTAGAAAGATTGTTGTTCCCAAATAGTAACACGCAATTGGGGATTAACAAATGACGGTAGATACACCTTGTACTCCGGACTCAGTGCTTATAAGCTCACAAGGCTTTACGGTCATGGAGCTAATCTTTCAGTGTGTGTAATTATATATATATATATATATATATATATATATATATATATATATATATATATATATATATATATATATATATATATATATATATATATATATATATACACACACACACACACACACGGATTATTACCAAGAGAATAGACAGGTAGAGAAACAGATACACGAATAATCCTCTCGAAATAGTGTAAGAAAAGATCCGATGCATGTATGGACAGACGGAAACAACCAGCTAAAACACGGATGTACATATTAGTGGCATATCGTTCGTTACAGAGTTGTTGAAATGACGCAAAACCCTAATGCAGATAATTTATATATGAAACAATGTGATATTTACCACCGAGGTTCTCTTTGCTCAACAGTAGTCGTAACGCTTACAGTTGAATTATCAGCGGTAAAATGCCACGATTGCATATGTCATAATGTCTTCTTTTTGCCGGCAACACTGAATCCATATTCGACAGAAACTGTTGTAGTGTGAGATTTACCAGTTGAAAAACTGTAAATGTCACAAACGCCGGTGAATGTCAGTTTATGACATTTACCGCCTTTGTGACATTTAATAGTTCTACGGGATGCATGGACACATACATGACTTGCGGACGGTTTCAGGGGATGCTTGTCAAATTTAGCACGATAAGGCTTTTTAGATGTTCCGATCATAAAAATGGCAATACATTTTTAATGGCAGGTGCTTTTAAAAAAATTTGTTACTTCAGTACATTTATTCTAGAGTTAGTTTTCATAAAGATGCAATTTAACCAGTTTACATTTTGGATGCATTAGGCTAATTTGAAGTATAATCGCAGTAATTTTTATCAGGTGATTTTTTTTTAATTTATATTCTTCATTGCATTTTGAAAATCAGTAATTTCTTTCATTCTACAAATACATTTTCGCGAGGTTTTAATATTCGTTTATGCAAGAGTTAGTTTCTTTCTTTTCAGAAGACTTGTTTGATATGTCATCTTTTTAATTTATATGTGGTTATAGAACGAGTTGATTATCTCTTTAAGTACTATCATTTTACCTTTAAACATTGTGGGTAGTTATTAAACCAATTTATTTTTTCTACCTTATCCTACTTTAACCTTTTAAATTATGTGAAGTAATTGAAAGGGAACGTTTCCCCCTTTCATCACAATTATTCAATTCTCTAAATGTCTGTTCAGTCGCATAACTAGGTTTTCCTCAAATAACACACTATTTACGCCTGAAAATTTTATTTTCGAGGATTTATTTGAGCTTGTCGGACAGACACATAATTTCAGCAGAGAAGATACAGTACTTTCTTAAAGCTGTCATAAGGATATGTGTGTACCTTGGGTCACCATGTTGTAAGTCAATCTATTCAACATGAAAATTACCATCATTACGAATGTCTTGATCCAGAAACTGATTGTTCATTATATATCCACGATTGCTATAGAATAGATGACAGACTGCATACTACTGAACGTCAGCGACAGATCAGCTTGAAAAGACTTAAGAAATTGGCATGAGAAAATTGGTTGCAGTTTATGAAGTGTAAAACAATTTACTTGCACTCATGCCGATTACATCGAATTTATGACGATCAGCTAAAACTATCTTATCTTCTACGTATTAGACACATCAAGGGCAAGTTATACTTGTTAAACAATCCTAGATTTAATAAAGGTCTGGAAGGTCTTGCTCTGGTTGTACAGCTCTTTAGTAAGATCTACGCCTGATCATGGCTAGTTTTTTACGGATTAGCTTAATTCGATACAAATTAATGAAATTCTACTTTGTCTTGATGTTTTCAAAAAAGTCGTCTTTAGAAGTTTCTGGCTCTAGAGTATACAAGCAAACACGTTTATTCCTTATGTTGTAGTCTTTAAATGCAAATACCACATTTTGTATGTTCAGAAACCAAATTTCATTCTACCTTTCTGGCAAACAAACTGGCTCTCACATAGAAATAAAATAAATTTTGGAAATATCGCAAAATTATATGTTCTGGTATCAACAAATTGGTTATCACCCTTATCCCCATCTTATCTTAGATCTTTGCAAACTCAAGAAGTTGTCAACAAATTGTTTATATTTTTTCAGAAAATCTCTCAGTGCAGTCACAATCTCTAAAGATTGCCATGCATATATATATATATATATATATATATATATATATATATATATATATATATATATATATATATATATATATATATATATATATATTTATATATATATATATGCATGCATTCATGGCAATCATTAGAGATTGTGACTGTACTGAGAGATTTTCTGAAAAAATATAAACAATTTGTTGACAACTTCTTGAGTTTGCAAAGATCTAAGATAAGATGGGGATAAGGGTTATATATATATATATATATATATATATATATATATATATATATATATATATATATATATATATATATATATAAATATATATGTATGTATGTATGTATGTATGTATATATATATATATATATATATATATATATATATATATATATATATATATATATATATATATGTATGTATGTATAGCCATTATTGCGATGATGTGCAATAAAAAATACATACATACATACACATACATTCAAATATATATGTATGTATGTATGTATATATATATATATATATATATATATATATATATATATATATATATATATATATATACATACATACATACATACATACATACATACATACATACATACATACATACATACATACATACATACATACATACATACATAAGTGCGAGCATACATGCATGCTTGCATGCATGCATACATACATACATACATACATACATACATACATACATACATACATACATACATACATACATACATACATACATACATACATACATACATACATACATACATACATACATACATACATACATACAGACATGAATGCGTGCATACATGCATGCATGCTTGCATGCATACATACATACATACATACATACATACATACATACATACATACATACATACATACATACATACATACATACATACATACATACATACATACATACATACATACATACATACATACATACATACATACATACATACATACTTTAACTTTGAAATAGGAACAGAACAAGTTGTTCCCTTAGTTCATAACTACGCTAGTAAATTCCAGTAATGACAATAAAGAAATAAAATCCTTCTCTGCCCACAAATATGACTCGTGCTTCAAATAGAGAATCCTTTCAACAACACACGTTTTTTGATCCACACGCTTATGTTTTTTTTTTCATTCTGCATCTTGAGTAAATATATGCAGTGTACATTTACAAAGGTGTGGTGTTTGTGATTTGTAACGTAGCTTTATCAATTGTTCAGTCATATAACTACGATGTTATCGAACCCACGACCTCCTGCATCCGAGGCGGACGCTCTAACCACTAGGCCACCGGAGCGGTTAAAAGAAGAAAAAAAAGAGAAAATAAAATATAACAAGTCACCCGAAAGCCTGGTTAAAACTGACAAATAAAATCTAGACTAATGACATAGCTGATAGGAAAAAAAACAGTTATGTTTTCAGAACATGACAGAGCTAATAGGAATATTTTAGAAGTATGTATATGTAGACCATATTCAAATGGGAGTGCATTAATTATGGATCAAATGTAAAGTGAAGTTGATACAGAGAAGCAAGTATTGGATTTTATTCATGAAAGAGAAACAAGGTCAATAGAACAATAAAGGGTATTACTACATTTGACATCTGCAGGATCACGTCACTGCATAGGTCTCTTAAGATTAAAAGACTAGAGATTCCATGCATACTGGTAGGCCTTTAAGAGAAAGTGCGAAAAATCTGTTTCAAGCCAATAATGTAATACTTGGCAATTGGGAAATTGGGAAGGAAATATTGATATCTATGTAAAATAATATGATTCCAACCCAATCAAAAAAAATTGTTTGAACATATAACACCCATTTACCCCACCCCTTCTCCCGTGGATATTGCAGGATTCGATACCTATTTATTTTATGATGTAATACCAGGATGGCAAACAAAATATTTGAAGATCACTTTGACAGATGCAAGCTTCCAACTTATATGTAAATATAAAATATGAAATGAATAATCCTCACCTTCTATCAATTGGCTCTAACTGGATAGCTTGGTATTTTGATGCGTCCTTAATTTTTAAGGTCTCGCTGTAGTTTCTTATTTTCACACGTCCCTAGTTTTTACGGTCTCACTCGCTAGTCATGTAATTTGACAGGTCCCTCATTTTTAAGGTAGCAGACATGAACCTAATTATTATAATCCTAGCATTTGTAAATTCATACAGAAGCTAAATATGTAACGCTGTTTAGATTTAATTCGAGTTAGGCTTTAAAATGGGTTGGCTTGTTTAGTGACTGCCTGTCAGAGACTATCATTGGAGGGCAAATGCATAACTTGAGATGCAAATGAACAGTGGACTTGCCTTACGTATTCACGTGTGTCTGCTACAGAGGAAAATATTTTAAAAAATCGAGATGGTGCTAGTGACATTTAATCATGCATACGATACATACGGAATCTTTAAGCCGCCTTGTCACGAAAAAATACTCAAATTTTCTCAATGCTGTCAAAAATGAATGTAAAACGGACGAGTTGGTGGCAAGATCGGTTCATTATCAAAGCCACTAGTTGTATAAGTAATTACGTGACTACTCCAGGCAAAGTCTAACAAAAAACATCAGATTTTATTTGCATCGTTGCATCTGTAATTTGCCATTGTTGGTTTGAATTTCACCAAAAGATCTGCCCAGTGAGACTATAGTGTAGACGGATAATATTTAGAGTACAAGAAAAGCCCACGATAGATACAAAGACACATGACACGTTACATTATACCTCATAAAAAACGGATATGAATTGCATTGCAAAACTAAACGATGAAATCTTTCATTTCACTGGAAATAAAATGCATGCTTAGAATCATCTGCACAGCGAAGCATGAGACGATGTTATATTGTGAAATTTGTTCTTTCGCAAGATCAGATTTAGCATTTAAGAATGGGTAAACTGTTTCCATGTCAACCTTCTTTGCTTAAATCCAAAGAATAAAATAAAGCATACGTTACCTTGGAAACAATAACAGACAGTGTTATATTTCTGAGATACATTTAGGATATACCAAAGAACATTTTTTTTTAAATGACAAGAAACGTTTTACTACGAATGTATAAAGAAAACTGTTTCGGAAGCCAAATCAGTAGCATGCTAACAAGCGACTCCCTCTAGTCGTCTGACTCTACCTCAGTAGTATAGTGGGACACTATACTGACAAAAAAAATGGGAAAATACATTACAAACCTACTTGCCGCACTATACGGACATAAGGTATACGGACAAATAGTTGGGCCTGTATACAGACAATAGGAATGAAACAGGTGGAATGACGTGATGGTACTGGTAACAATGTTGCAAGTGACTGACCTAAATACGCACGTCTACACTAGGCAGGAACAAAGATAGTAGAGACAGACATTAGCAACAGTCATAGATTAATGAACATCAATCTGTCTTAATAAATTATACAACTAAAAACTTTTGCAGGCAAGAAATAGTAAAATCTTTTCGAGGCATGTGAAGTGGTCCTGAAAAGAAACATTCGGTTAGTTTTGTTCTTTTTCTTTAAGTTCTTCTTTTCCTCCACTAACTTACTATTATCTCTCCTACATTATCACTTTTCTTTTTCTTCGCCTTTTCCTACTCTTCTTCTTCTTCTTCATTATCCTTTTCACTTTCTTTTTTTTTCGTTCCAAGCTCTCATTCCTATTCTATCATCTTCGTCCTCCTTCTCCTCCTTTATTTGTTTCATCAATTCTCTTATCCTTTCCTTTATCTTTAAATGTTTATCTCCATCTTCAGTCTGTGTGGATTATGCTGATCATACTTCATCCTCACCAAAATGTCCTCCAACATTCCCATGTTATATACTTCCTCTTGCAGTGTCTTCATTGCGTCTATTTCGTTAGAAGACATGACTGACTGACTGACTGACTGACTAGGATTATAGTTGCATATCGCTCACTTTCGGCCTATACAGCTGTTTGCGACCCCTGGCTGGACAGCAGTCCCTTTTTAAGAGGGCGTCTGTCCCCGAGCTGACCCTTTCTGCATCTTATTACCCTGGGTACAAGCATTTTGCATTCGTTTCCTTAGAGGTCAACGTTCCCTACATTACTCCAAAATGGCAGACCCACAACTGACTCTCCTGCCATGACAGCGACTCCCGCCACACCCACCACCCAAGCGATAATCCACCCTGCTTTATCTCAGCCGGGCAGACTTCGATCAATTTTTGTGTAAGCCATTCAAGCAATTGACCGAATGATGAAGAGTTGTGAATTTAGAATACGTTTTCGTGTTGAAATTTTGCATAATTGGCGTACTTATATGGGTCTAAATTATTTCCAATCAGTTGGATGTCGGCCATCCATTAAAACTATTAGCGCCGCTTATGTGAGAATGAATGAATGATTTTGACCGCTGTCCGACATGATCATGTTTGCATGGTGGTCTTCGAGGACCAAACTGAAGAATGGGTTACATTTTGAGGGAAAGCAGGTCAAGCCACCTGGACTGTCTCTCATATTTGAGCTTGTCCGTAACACCCTACGTGTAATAGGACAGGAGAGGAAAGTTGTGTCCTGGACAATTCATTGCCTTTGAAACGATGCCAAACACCCATATGCCGATACCACAGTAGGAAATCTTTGCTCGGCAATGGCATGCCGAGGTCACAATTACACCCATGCATTGCTAGTATATGTTCCTAGCACCTGTTTGATGTTCCCAGGATGTTTATATATATATATATATATATATATATATATATATATATATATATATATATATATATATATATATATATATAGATATATATATATAGATATATATATATATATATATATATATATATGTGTGTGTGTGTGTGTGTGTGTGTGTCTGCTGGGGTTGAGAGTGTGTGGGTCAACTCATAGAGTTTCTTGGACTGTCCTTTCCTTTGATGCTCGTCTGTCAAGTTGATGTTGGTTATTTATATACATCTTTTCGAAATGGCAATTGAAGTTATTAGTGGTGAGTGACATACATCAGTTTGATTTGGCAAATTGTTGTTGAGACCAATGTTTGTTAGTCTTTTCGAATGTCGAATTGTTGTGGGGTGGGCGTATAATTCTTGTCTTCCTTTGTCCTTCTTCTTTATAGTCTTCTTCATCTTCTTGGTTTGCGACTTCTTTGTGATCCTTGGAATTATGATCCTTCTGTTTAATAGGTCACTTTGTCATTTTGTTCGTGGTGTTGTTATCGTTGATTGTGTTATATATATATATATATATATATATATATATATATATATATATATATATATATATATATATATATATATATATATATATATATATATAGAGAGAGAGAGAGAGAGAGAGAGAGAGAGAGAGAGAGAGAGAGCTGTCGAAATTCGAGCTCTAGAGAACGATAAATGTGATGTGATTATGTGATCATGATTTTTAACGTAGCTTTAACAATTTTTCAGTCATTTCGCTACGATGTCTTCAGTGTGGCAGTTTATAGTTTATACATACATACATACATACATACATACATAGATACATACATACATACATACATACATACATACATACATACATACATACATACATACATACATACATACATACATACATACATACATACATACATACATACATACATACATACATACATACATTTATTATTGTTATTAATAGCAGCAGTTACAGCAATGTTATTCTTTAATATTTTGAGTGATATTAAATAACAGGCATATACACGATCATACAAGCATAGGTACATACATTTATTCATAATTATATACATACATGTTGGTCTAGTGTCAGGTTAGTAGTAAATCAAGAATTGGATTGAGTATCGGTCGAACTGCATTTTCTTTGACTTTGTTTTCCTACCCACAATTCCCACGATGCTTTACGTGATAATTCTCATTGATGTATATTTTTGTCCCATCCACACATTTTATTTCTTTCTTCTGTGAAAAGAAACAAAAGAAGGTTGGCTACGTTAACAGTAACCTCCTATTCCTCTTTTAAAATGTAAATCTCGTTTTATCCCGTGTTGGAACATTTTTTCTTATGGTAATCATTTCAACACTAGATTTATTTCCGACCAGAGCCTAAACATAAATTTTCTTCATAATTGTACCTTTACCTCGTTAGTGTTTATCTTAGTATGATATGAAGAAAATCATTTTATATTTATGTATATTGTTATATATGATCTAAACATACATTAGAGAAAAATGACATCCACTGATTTCATGCAGTAGTACGGAACAGTGATGGCCATTCTCACTATGCATTTCACGCTTTACTTGTTAACACTGGGTTAGCCTCTAAAGTCAACTAAAAGCACACTATTGTGACAGAATTCCCATGTATATGAAAATAATGGCACGCAACTTGAGTGTTCAAAACATGCGTTCATTTCACGTTATATGCATAAAATCCTCTCTTCCTCTCGTGTTTTTACTTTGTGATATTATGTTATCGTAATTTGAAACTCAATTTCTGTTCTGATATACAATTTCATCACAATACTTTCGGCTTTCCGTTTCCCACAGCACCACCATCACCACCACCACTTTACATAAGGGACAAATTACGCTGAAGTCTGGTGTGAGAGAGAAAAAGGATTTATTTTGAATGAGTGAACGTACGCCACGTAACTTACAAGAATATTGTTCGTCGTAATGGTATGTGTACACTTTCCTTGGGATTTATTTACTGTGTTTATATAATCAATAATACAAAGTTGCAATAGTCTAAATAACAAATTTAAGGTCAATTTATTGGTTACAAGGCACAAACACTGAAATATATTTAATACTTTATTGTTATTGTTTCTTCAACCTATTACAATATTTTAAAAATTGATTATGATTAAACATGAAAATGTCTGAAGGCCCTAAAGCCTGCCTCTCTCTCTCTCTCTCTCTCTCTCTCTCTCTCTCTCTCTCTCTCTCTCTCTCTCTCTCTCTCTCTCTCTCTCTCTCTGTGGACTATCGAAAAAACATACTGGTGAAAATTCATAAAATGACGAAAGCAAATGATTTTCGCTTGCCTTACGACGATATCTCTGGATCTATAGTAGTATAAGGAAATGAGGGTTTTGGCTCACTTCATTTTTTTACCCTCCAAACAAGTATAAATTAAATGAGGGTTTCCCAAAACAGGGAAATGAGGGTTTTGGCCCACCCACCCCTCCCACACCTATTAGAACGTTTCAGTTAACAAGGTGGAAATTAAACTAGCATTAGAATGAAAATGATATTATTTTATATCTCGTTACCAATGATTAATGTTTCAACTGTTGATATTAAAAATATTTCATTATCACGATTATAGATACTAAATTTTACTTTACCGCTCACGCAGCGACGGGACTCAAACAAATCTTTTATTTCTGGTTTGTTCAGAGGATATTTTTTGTCGATAAAATACACCTTTGACCGATTGAGATCAATTGTGAGTTTAGTATATTTTTGTTGGCTAAGGGGGCTATGAAAGTTTTTAAATTCCGCTAGCAACTTTTGATACAATTGTTCGAGATAATTGAAATACTCGCTGTTATCAGATCTGATGAGCGAAAGTTTTAACTTGTCATGTGTTCCATTAAAACATATACCTGATGTTTCATTATTAAATTCAACTGTCAATTGTTTACCGTCCATCATTAGATATTTGATGTTACTGTTATAGCTATTTGTCATTGTCAAATTTTCAAACATTATTTTATAAGTTTAGATAAAATTTCAGTTGGAAAAGATAATATCGAGTATAGATCTATCATCATAACAATACCCAAGGGCAAATGTATCTACCCCATTTTCACAATAGCGTTTGTCATCAAAATTATACAATCCACGTTTGATAATAACATCTGTCTCAAGTTTATGATGATTAGTTCGAATTGCCATAGCTCTCATAAAACTAACACCACCATCAAGTGCATACCTGTAGTCATCAAATTTCATAAATTTTTTAACAAAATCACGAGGCAGACCTTTTGCTTTTTTCGTTATTTTATTATTATCTAGCAATACGGCATACATTTTGCTGCGTAATCCGATAAAGTATTTGATAGCGCTCGAGTTCATTTCATCTTTAAACTTACCAATAACCTTTTTATTTATGTCGTCATGAAATTTACTGTCACGTGGATAATCGGAAAGATCAAACAGATGTCGATTACTGTACATGTCCTGATAGATGTCCTCACATTCGATTTCATATACGAGCGAATCAGTGTCAGTAAACAATAATCTACTAACCGGCCACTGATTTTTAACAAAATTATAATAAAAATCGTACATCAGCCACTTTGATAAATCTAACACGGCAGCTCCAACATAGATCGGCTTGTTTAGTTTTAGATTTGTTTTTCTTCTTTGTATCGCAACAAGATCTTCATTAAATATTTTCATGCTCACAAAATCATCGTCTGACACAAGTTTGTTTCTGCGATTGACATCATTAACTATTTCAATATTTACGCGTTTCCTAATATTCTCCATCGTCTTACCAAAAACGGAATTGTTCATCAGTTTAAAAAAGTTTTTCTCAAACTCTGTTTTTGCTGCAGCCCTTTTTGAAGTGTTTGAGTTAATATAACCTCTCATCCACGGCGACTGATTAAATTTTAGTACACGATGAACTTTTCTCAACACAAGACCAGCATCGACTGCTTGTTTTAAAACTTTGTAATGCAAAACGTAATTTTTCTTATCAAGTAAATTTGGTACTAGTTTCTTGACCATGGAATGTTGCCTTGGTGATGCTAACGCTTGTTGTTCTTTTGATAACAAACTATAATCTATTACCATCGATTCCGCACAGAAAGGGTAATCATTATGTAATTTGTGTAGCGAATTTGGATAATCAAGATCAACTTCAACGAAATAGGAAACATCATCGGGTATCTTTTTTCTGTCTCTGATAGAAATCGATCAACCGTGATCCAATGAAATCTGCTAAAAGGCATTGGTTCTGCCATCGAACCACCGTAAAGATTATTACAATCTAGATAAATTATATACTTCGAAGGAAGGTCAGGGTTATACTGTTTCAGGTATTTGTTGTTTGCTTCAGCATATTTTTTTGTTATCACGCTAATACCACCTCGGATACCTTTTTCGATAAAATTGAACATATCAACATCAGTCAGTAATTCTAACCTTACCTTACGAAACTTTAGCAAAGCATCCCATGACAACCCAGGGGCAGAATAATACCAGCAAGGATCTAGTCCATAATTATTATAACTCACTTCACGAAAACTTTCAAAAACATCTGCTAATAATAACACGTCAGTTTTCAAATACAAATCATGATAATTACCAAAAGTCTCACAATCAAACTCTTTCCAGATATCTTGTGCATACCTGTACTCGTCATCGGTTATATTTTCGTTTTTAAGTTGTGAGTAAAATTTGTCTTTGCCAGGTAAAGATGTTTCATCAAATTTACTCCAGTCGTCGAGGTATTCGTATGGAAAGACTCCTTTTTTAGCTAGTAGATTAAATTTATCTCCAAAACAGTCTCTTAGGTTATCAAATTTACTACAACCTTTCACTAGCTCATCTAACGAGGCTGCCATAAACTGCAGGCTGTCAATAAAACGCAATTTACCTAGCGTAACTGACATGTACTTTTCAAAATTATTTGGGATGCATTTGATGATGTTATCGAGTTTTAGACGAGATTTTATATCAGGATCACCAAAAGCTTCTACTATAATATGGCTATCATATCCTCGAAAATTGTGAAGAATAACCGGAATAAAATCTGGAGCATGAAATTTTAAATTACACTGATTATGAGCCGCTCCACGGTACTCTCCAGTCAAATGGCAATGGTCATGTACTTTTTTGTCATCGTCAAAAGCTTTTTCACAAATATGACAAATTTCTGCTTGCTCGTGATCGGATTCTTGTTGAGGTGTTAATTTTAACATTGGCGTTACTTTTTCAAACAATAATTAATATTATCAACTTCGTTAATCAACTACTTGAGAAGCCAGATAATCTCGAATCAGTACAACAAACTACCTTGTACGCTACTCCACACGGAACATGATTTTGAACTTTTCTTGTACTCGATTGATTAGGATTATTTTCTACGCCAAGTACAGGTTGAAGTAAACACTCAAAATCAGCGTATATGACGAAAGGAATTTTTAGTTTGTGATTATGATGGACAAACTGTAACACACTATCTCCCTTAGATGGCATTGTTATTCTTTGCACATCACTACAGTACTGCAAATGCTTTTGTAATGCTTCATTGTTAGTACAACCATGCAAGCAGAGGTAACAAAAGAACTTTTTGTTCCTATTTTTATTGTACTGTTTACCAACTAGTCCGTTAAAGTTTTTAATCCAAACGTAATGATTTTTGTAGTACAGTAAATTTATAGTCGATTGTGAAGCTTTTTCTGAAATATATCTCGGGTATACATCCTCTTTTTCATCTAGTCCGAAAACGTTAATTGAAACATTATTTTGCTTTTCAAATTTTGGTATTTGATTTTCTGCCACAGGAAAGTTAATATCTTTAAAATTTAATCTAGACACGTGACTGATATATTTTTCAACACGAGTAGCGTTTTTTTTCTGCTGGAAATAGTGCGGAAAGAACAGCCCATTGGAAACATTTATTATCTACGTTTTTGATGTTTATACAACATCTTTTACTTTTTATTTTTGGTGGCAGGTCGACGTATGAACTACCTCGTAATACATTATATTTCATCGTGTGAAACAATATTCCTTTGATCATTTCAAACTTCCAACCCGAACCTAATTGACTAAATTCCTCTATTTTTTTCCAAATTTCTTGGTGTATTTCATCAGATAGTGATAACAGATCAGTCCCAAGCAAAGCACGTCTTGATTTTGCGTTAATATAAGGTTCTGCAATTTCCTTGTTAGTTAATTCTTCCGTTATAACTAACTTTGAAAATATAACATGATATTGCACAAATAATCTAATACTTTTGTGTTTTTCGAGCTCACGTTTTACAGTTGTCTGTAGTAGGTGGTAAAGATTCGTTGCATTAAAATTTACTAAAACAATTTGATTATCAAACTGATAACTATTATCAAAACCTGCAAAAGCAGTCGCTATTTTATTAGGTTCTCCCATAAGGCTTTTCTTAGCTATATCACGTAATTTTAACATTATTATATTATAACTTAATATCTAATTAATAATTTTTTCACACTGCGCATGCGCTAAAGATCAATTGAAGATAAGAAAATCTCCTATAATATAATGACAGCAAATTTAACAAACACATGTGAGCAAGAAACATATCAAGTTCACCCAAAGTATAACTTTACCTCACACTGCGCATGCGCTAAAAATCAATTGAAGATAAAAAAATCGCCTATAATATAATGACAGTAAATCTGACAAGCGCACGTGAGCAAGGGATTTATCATGTTCACCCAAAGTATAACTTATACGCTGGAAATGTATTAGGTTCGGTTATTAACATCAAAACTAGAATATCTGTTGGTAAATTAACGTCAGCGGGTTATACGATTAGTGTAAAAGGAGATAATGCCGAGAGGATTGCAATGTTTAGAAAAGATTTTATTTACACTTTGTTTTGCGATGATATTCCAGAGGGACAGCGTGTATATCATTATAACGGTAAAGTCACTGATGACAACATTGAAAACTTATCCTTAGAAGATGAGTTTCAGCCACATCCTGTCTTTGATTTATACGAGACTAAAGATCGCGGTATTATTAGAAACAGAAAAACTAAAAAAGTTCTTGGTACTATGAACAATATGGGATATATCAGGGTAGTTGTTAGAGGAACACTAACAGATTTTGTTCATTATCTTGGTCATAGGTTTGTTTACGAGGTGTTCAACGGATCTATAACCAATGGTCTTGTTATTAATCACATCAATAACGTAAAAACTGATAATCGATTGAGAAATCTGGAGCTAGTGACGCAACAGGAAAATGTGAGAAAAAGACGAGGTGGTGGTATTAATTTTAGATGTCCAGCAAAACCTGTTATTTCAAAAAACCTCGAAACGGATGAGGAGATCGAATTCAAATCGATTTCAGCTGCGGCGAAATATTATAAGATAAATCCCGCAGTCGTAAAATTTGTAGCTGATGGAGTATTGAAATCAACTTTTTCAAGCGAATACGATCCTAGGATTGGTTTTAGATATGATCAATAATATTTTGTAATTCGGTTTTAGTCAAGCAATGATGAGCAAATGCTATGATATCATCGTGATTAAATTTTAGCGTCGTTACTGCACTTTCATTAATTTTATTTTTTTTCTGCTTCTGTTAGTAATATTTTATGAGAATCACCTTGCATTACAATAACATCAACACTATAACCCAACAAACATTTTCTTACCGCTTCAGCTAGTTCGTTGTAATTTACTATATTAACTTTTTGGTGATATTTTATCTCATCAGTCATCTTATAATAATAAATTAGATAAAATATATTATAATAATGGACTTGATGAAACGACTTGCTGAACTCTACGAAGAAGATACTAGCGACAAAGTCACCAGCGATAAGGTCACATTTTCCAAAGATTTTATAGACAAATCTATTGGTTATAGTGAAGATGATATTTTGTATAACAATGAATCTGATGATGATGGTGAAATAGTCACTGTTGCTGACAAATCAAATTACAGCAGATCAACAACTAAACGGTATAATGTCAAGTATCACATTGCTAAACAAATAATAAAATTTAATTTTACCGTTGCCGAACAACAACTGTTTTGGCAGCTAATCAAACCTTTCTTAAACATCAGGATTCCAGGCCGACAGAAAAATATCAAATTCGATTTCATATTCGTTAAAATTTTTAATCTAATAACGATATCTAACGATCGTAAGCAGTATCTAATATCGTTATGTAAACCAGTAAAGTGTAAATCTGTCAAACAAAAGTATGAGTTAATTTATAATAGCATTATATCATAATTTGTTTGGTTGGGATCCAACTGTTAAATTTATCGCTATACCCACGCCATTTGACTAAACTTTTATTTCCTTTTTTTTCTAATCACTTTCTCGATAACAAAAACATCCTGCTCAGTTTTCTGTAGTTCTTGTTCATAAAAACTACCTACGATCGGTTCCCCTGCCAGATCTTTTAAAACGTACGTTACAGGTACTGTTAAAAGTACCTTATCAACTACAAATACTTCTTCGCTCCAGTTTGGAGTAAATCCTTTTGCAAATACCTTTTTTTGTCAAAGAAATTCTAACTTTATCACCAACCTTAAATTTATGTTTGCGGTACATGTTTTCATTTGCTTATATCGAATTTTGAACAGCTTTTTTAGGTGTCATTTTGATGGTTCGAAGTTTCGTGTTATTATATTCACCTACGATTTGAGAAAGGTCATCGATGTACCTGTTGGTGTTTTTAGCTGTCATATGTTTGTGTAATTTTTCGTTTAG
The DNA here is from genome assembly GCA_016746295.1 of Potamilus streckersoni. Classification (NCBI taxonomy): domain Eukaryota; kingdom Metazoa; phylum Mollusca; class Bivalvia; order Unionida; family Unionidae; genus Potamilus; species Potamilus streckersoni. Next base: position 1,726,585 of record JAEAOA010000138.1, on the reverse strand, counting down.
CGTGCGATTAAATCTCTCAACAACAACGCTTTTACCTTCGTTTCCTGTAACATACCTTTTTATATTATTTTGTTCTAGAAACTGTTCAAACTTTTTGTTAAAAAACTCGGATCCATGATCAGTCCAGATTTTATTTGGTTTTCTTTCTACACTCGTTATTATTTGTCTTAGCGCATCAGTCATTGAAGTCCCTGTCTTATCTGAAACAGGTACACTGAAAGCGTATTTGCTAAAAACATCTATAACATTAAACAAATACCTTTTTGGAGCGCCATCAGCGCCAACATTAAACTGAACCAGATTAGATACATCCACCAAATCTATTGCCCAGATATCATCTACACCATTAGCGACAACTTTACGTCGTGGGAACTTTTTTGTAGGTCTGTGCAGCTCGACTGCAAGATCATCGTATACTTTTTTCCGAGTCGAGACTCCCCGAGTCCAAGTTTATATTTTGCTCCTATCATTCCCTGAACAAATTTTCTATCAAAACGTTCTCGTAGATTTGTTGGCTCCATATCACGTAATTCGTCTAACATTACTTTATCACAAAATCTAATTTTGAGTTTTCATGATCACGATAACAGATATCATGACGCATTGCTATTGCATCCACTTGATTATAAGGCTCTTGTCCTGGCAACGGATTATCGTTTTCATCTAGTTGTTGATCTAGCGGATTCCACGGACCAGTATACCGATGACCTGGCAATGTCCAACCGCCTTTTGGTTTTGGCAATTTTCCAATAATTTTATGTATATCTATACCTGACCCTATTATTTCTCTATAGTTATAACATTGACAGTATGCGACAATTTTATTTTGTTTAAGACATAAATCTCTGTCAGAATCACAGTTGCATATCATTCTATATTTTTAGTCGTCGACTAAAATAATATCAGGATAACCAGATCCTAGCGACATGTCTGAGGATATTGTCGCTGGGGACACTTTCTTTAAAAACATATTTTTTCTTTTTCCACAGACTCCACAAAAACTTTTTAATATTATCCTCTTGTTTTTTGTTTTTTCTGTTGTTTCATTAATATTTTCTATTTTAGTTCTACACTTGAGACAGTATGTTGACATTATTATACTTGTAAGTTTAGATAAAATTAATTGCGATCTCATCATTAGCGTGAGAAGGATGCTTGTCAAACTGTAAAATAAATTTTAAAAAATTAACATTTCTGCTCATCTGTTGGATAAACATTATACAATAATATCCACAAGCAGACGTTCCAACAGGTTGGAGTTGATTTGACGAATAATATATTTTTTAAAATATTTTGTTCATATACTTTTTTATTACATTGCTTGGAGGAAGTCCAAACGAGTCAAAATAATTATTATTATAAACTGCTTCCCAATGCGTGCCGGATCCGTCATTGAAATCTTGTATATTAATAACACACGAACTTACAGCTGACGGCGATTTTATTGCTGCGAGTTCATCTTTAGAATAAACTCCGTGAAATCCAGGAACAGCTTTTAACTTATCAATGATATCAAAATTACTCAACGGGGTGGTCGAGTTCCCGGTAATGTTAGACCACGTCCGATTCCTAAAAGATTTGGCAGCAGACTTCCCGCTAGTCCCGCCAAAAGTGGAGCGATCGGAATAAATCCTCCTTGTTTTGGTTGATTGCATATGCATTTTCATTTTGGTGTTGGCGATTTTGTTTTTATTATTTTCTTTTTTTTTTGTTGTTGGTGATTTCTTTTTCTTTTGTGGCATTATAATATATTATTTACATAAGATTTACAATTTTTTTATTCCACTTCCACGAATGATACCATTACCTGCGACTGCTTTCTTCGTTGCGCCAGATATTGCTCCAGACGCTGCTGCTAGTCCTAATGTGCCTAAGACTGGTAAAATTTTAGGTATTATCGTACTAGTTAATACTGATAATGCTGGACCAAGAAAACCACCTTCTTTTGCCATCGCTGTCATTTGTGCAGCACTCAAATTTAAAACAAAAGTTTTTTTACGATCATACTTCTTTACTTGATTTTTTGTTAGCATTAATTTTGTTAAAACACCATCAGAAATATTAGGATTGATTTTTAATGATACCTGTTCTCGCTTTGCAATATCAGCTACTAATTTTTTAACTTGGCCATCGGTCAAATATACTTCTTTTACAATATACTTTGCCATTTTATATAACAACTGTAGATTAAACTTGAACTGTCATTTTACCTCCAATAGAATCTACTGTGATAAATCTATCACTAATCACTAATGCGTATACGTATAACGGCGCTACTGGAACCGCCCCAAGTGTCCAGGTAATTTCAATATCCGCTGTGCTGTCTACAGCTCGCTCGTTATGTTTACTAACATCAAAATGAAATATAGGATAAAGCGTACGAAATTCCTCTGCTGATATTTGAGTTCCATCTTCAACATCTTGATATTTTTGTATTGCGTCAAGCAGGTACATGTACGGTCGAGAAATATTTTTATTAGCATCATCAGCAAAATTGCACTCGATAGCTCGTTCTGGATATTGCTTTGAATTTAATCTAGCGTATATTCGTCTGACATTAGAGTGATCAAATATTGCATTATTTTGTTGTTGGTTACCTCGTCGGGCTTGTTGTTGAAATACGACAAAGATATTTTTCGGCAGTTGTTCGCTTGATGTTGGTGTGACCCTCCATGTGTAGTCAGTAGTATTTAGAACCGCTGTCTGATATATCTTATGCTGCTTAAAGTAAATTCTGTTTGTATATTTATCAAGCGTACTATTTAATTCTGACATTTTAGTGATTGATGGTGTTATACGTGGCATCCACAAAGCGAGTTTGTTTATGATAAACTGTACATCAACCCTTCCAGATCTAAACAAGCAATCGTTTTGGTCTGCTCGATCTAAAATAAGAGTATGTTTTACTCCGCGAAATACTTTTATCATAATCGCGACAAAAGCCGAAAATTGTGCTTAGCGGAAGCATCATTGTAATTTGACGTGATCCTGCTGCAAGTTTTTTTCGCCTAGCAAAGCCTTCGTTATAACGTGGATTTCTCACGTCAAGTATGTTAAGAAGTAAATTTAACATCGCAGTACCGTTTGCATCTGCAGCTGGTGGTGTTATATTTAGATTATTAAAAGCTGCTATAAGAGAAACTCTTGTGGCGTCTGCATTAGCAGCTGCACCTGGTTTGTCAATACCTAGCGCGTCTGCATTATCAATGAGAAAATCTCTCACAATTCCAGCATTTGCATCAGCATTAGCTCCATGTACTATAGCGCCTCTCTTTAGAAATTCTGTTGATTCAGCTATACCCCGTCCAGTATCTTTAAACCACATCATATTAGTTGCAGTTGATCTCGAGTAATCGTCGGAAAACGAAATAATATTTAAAATTGTACTTGCAACTTGTAGATGACCTGAAATATCTTCTATAGTTTGATTGGCTAGTTGATATCTAGCACTTTTGAATAAACATCAGCCGTTATTTATAAGAGCTACTTCTGTTCCAACTGCAATTGCAGCAGGTGGATTGGCTACTGTCATAATCTGACCACGAACTTCTAACATAGCCTATGTGGCAGTAGAAATACATCTTCATCTCTGGTGTTAAAGGTTCTAATACCAGCTTTATTTGGTTCGTTAGAATTTTCATCAAGATACTCAACAAACTCGAATTCTGTCACATCATTGTCGATGTCATAAGTTTCTGTTAACTCGAGATAATTTTTAGCAGACATTTTATTTTATTAGATTATATAAAATTTTATTGCGGCACTGTTACTTTAGATATTAATTTTTGTATGATCTGCTCGCCCTTTGGTGATAATAGTTTTTTTGTTGTTGTTATCATAGCTTTTTGAGTTTCTTTTGTTGGAGCGATATCTGAGATAGCTTGTTTTATTTCAGATGCAGTCGGTGAATCTCCTTTTATTTTATTAGCTATTTTTTGTCCCACCGCAGTCCCAGCGGCAGATGCAGCCCCAGTTGCAAAAGCTTTACCAGCGTCAATAGCAATTGGTGCAACTTTACGTGCTATACCCGGAATATTTTCAATAACTTTAGTGAATATATTTCCAAAAAATCCTCCTACTATTTTTCTTCGATAAACTTTTTTTCTTTGTTTCATTATATTTGATGTTGCATAATTTTTACTTTTGCTCACGTAGATGTAAATAATAAGCTACAACTTCATTATTTAATTCCAACTGTTTTCCTGATTGATATGTCAACTGCATTCTTATACTTGATATTTGATCTTCCACATTTAAAGGATAATAGATAATATCTCGTGGAGTTATTTGCATGAGAGAACCTGGCGGGACTTCGGGTGAGAAACTGTAAATCGAATGACCTTTGCTACCTTTTGATGTATAAGAGCCAGAAGCAATAGAGCAGTTTACTAATATCATATTTACTTCTGTTATATTTACTGACAGTTCACTGTCATATGTAATAGGCTGATTAAGTGCATTATAATCTAATTTAGTAAATCCTAACAGTTGTCTAATACCTCTTTCTATTGATCCAAGATTGATTAACATATTTTTCAAAGTCATCCTAACTCGTAATGTGCTATAATTAGCAGCTAATCCAAAATCATCAGCCACACCGCCAGCTTTTGTTATGAGCTCTTTGATCGTCTTGTTTAGATCTTCAATATTATAAGCTCCTTGTGGAATTTTTATTTTTTTTTTGTTGTAGATATTGAAGTACTTGTAAACGAAGTAAACCACATTTCATCATTAACATCAGTTTTCACGTTAGGCATAGCATTCCAGTAAGTACAAGAAATTAATCCAATTTCATATTGTTTTGCAGGATCTAGTTCTATAGGCGGAATGTAATTTACTGAAAAATTTGCGCTATCTTCTGCAGACTCGCTAGAGTTTAGTAATAATGTTGTTTGCATTCCTTTTATATTATATCATTTTATAAAATTAAGTCGCCGCGATTAAGTCGCGGTGTAAAGTTTCGTATTCGTCAGATGTTAATAATTCACTCGATCTTAGATGATCAAGTATGTCAATAATTTCATTATCAAGTTCAACACTATCATTCCCAGCTTCCTTTGATGATATTAATAACATTAATCTACCTATCATTTCAGTAGTTGAAGTAAATACTTTTACACCAGTTCCTGTTTTTTCTTTTCTATATTTTTCTACACGAGATTTATCGAGTTTATCAAATTTTCTTTTAAAACTCCACCCTTTACCAAAAGGTTTTGCTCTACTATTTTCTGCTGTTTTTTTAAACGTGAGAGCAATGACACCGTTTCTCATTCTTTCATAAAGTGGAATCATATTATCAATCTCTGTAACCGTGTTTATTTCATCTTTAGCAGTAACTCCGTCATTAAATATTACATCTAATCTATCGAGTAATTCTTGATATTCTACATCAGTCCACTTGTTTATATTATTAATATCTATTATATTTTCTTTGTTTAAAAAATCATCATATTCACTACCTTTTATCTCATCATTTGCTCTTTTTGTAAAATGAAGCCTTTGATCTCCAACTTCCATAAACTTTACAGTAAGATCACCGACTCTTTGTTGCTCCTCTTTGATATCTTTTATTTCTCCTGATAAACTTGTTATAATATTTGTTATTCCTTGCGTTGTTAACTCTGCTAATCTTCGCTCAAGTTCCAGCGGATTGTTTATCAATCGATCTGTTTCAGCTTGTCTAACCGCAGGATCAGCTATTTTTGCTGTAAGTGCCTCAATCAGTTTTCTTTTTTCTTCATCAGATCTAGTAACAAGTTTTGCAGCAGCTGCTTCTTGTTGTTCTCTAACAATACCAACCAAACCTTTTTCCTGCAGTTGTTTAAGTTCTTCTTCTGACAGTGGTTTAGTTTCAGGTTGTTTACCTAATAATGCTTCAGTAACCGGCTTGAAAATTGTAGCTGTTGTTTCTGTAGCAGTTACTTTCCCACGCCGTGCTTCTTGTACTTTTTGCTTAAGTGATGCCTGAGATTGAGCAAGTTTTTTTTTTAGATCTTCTATGTGTTGTCTGTATCTTGCTCGTTTGTCCATTATTATAATTATAAATTTTATAAAATTGAAACGCTTTACTGTAAGTAACTGTTAATACAACAGCGAAACATTTTAGTTGGATCATTTGTAAGTTTATCAAACAAGAAAAAGTTAAATTTATCTTTTGTAGCATTACGGTAAAGTTCAATAAACTTATCTTTTGTCACGCCACCGCATTGCTCGCTTGCAATATTTCTAACGTCAACATTATCCAGTCCTGGAAATAAAATAAAACAACCCGTATTTCGCCTAATAAACCTGTCAACATTATAAAATCCTAAAGCGAGATAAACAGAATTACACTGTTACGTGACAGTGAGAAATATGATCTTATTTTGTTCATCTCCATGTTATTTAGCGGAATATCATCAAAAACTACTATCTTATGTTCATCTGCATCAAGTTGATTGACTGGAATAAGATCTTCTGGCTGCCTAATTATAAACAAAATCTTCGCCAGCTTTAAGATCATCACGAAGCTTGTCATTATACTCACTTAATAACTCATACTTATCTTGCTGTGGATTGATTGTGTAAATACAAACTCTATCGTAGTTAAAATTATCACCAAGAAGTAAGTTCATAAGTAAATTTGTTTTCCCCGATCCAGTTCGCCCAACAATAAGATAATGACAATCAGGAAGTTCATTGTTATGTTTGTGCTTCACTAGTCTCTCTGTATCAAAGTTTAGTATCAATGATTTTGCCATTTTGTATAATATTAAACAGTGTTGATAATTTTATCTAGGATAGTAAATAATGAACTACTATACAAAATTTGGAACACTATTAGAAGATTTATCCACAAAAGGTTATCAAGGTTACTTATCCAAATATGCAACTCTTGATCAGCTTAAAAATGAAATCAATAATTTACTAAATATTGCCAGCGTAGATCCAGATGAAGTTGTCATTTTCCAAGACAAAGAAGGACGATTAAAGACGAGTAATGTAAAACTGTCAGATGTAGTTGTACGAAATCCAAGTGGGAATATTGTTATGAAACAAAACAAGATTACAGATCTTGGAAACCCAACTGAGGACGGGGATGCTGTCACTAAAAAATACGTCAATGATCAGGACGTTTCAATCAATAATGAAATCACAGCACTCAAAAATGAGTATCTTAGTCATGTAAATATATTTATAAGTTTTCGCAGAAACATAAACAGAATTAGAGATGAATTTTTTGGAAATCCATCAATTGTTGACATTACACTCGCTAATATTAACACAAAACTCAATGACATTAACACAAAACTCAATAATATTATTAGTAAAATTCATAATATTGCTGAGGAAACGAGTATCATTCCTCACAAACAGATTAAAAATATTGTGTATACTATTGCATATGGTTATAGTGGATGGACACCACAAAACAAATCTATCAAACACACTGCAGAAGTTACTGGTATGTATAGATTGTCAGTGTTTAGCACTGTAAAGTTTAAAATAATTACTAAATCATGGCGTCATTCATATGATGATGACTTATCTGGAATGTTATCTGTAATATTAAACAAAAATTCTGAGGAAGAATTTGTACTTGAACCAACTGATAAAAATTTTATAGGTCCTTATCGGTGGTGTTTGGAATTTGTAGCTGATTTATCATAACTATGTAAACAAATATTATAATGAAAAAAGTATAGTTGATTTTAATCATATTTCAAAAGATATTTCAGAACAGGATATGGACGCACTAATACAATACTACAAATATTATCACAAAAAACATTGGTGCGTTAAAAAATGTTATAAATACTACAACAAGATCCTTCGAGTAATATCATATCTACCATTGTTAATGACCAGTTCCGGTATAATTTCAAGTAGGATATCGTTAAATCCTTTTTTGTTAATTATATCTGCTATTGGTGTTTCACTTACAGCGGCGTGTAAAAAAGTAGAACCAAGACTTTTGATAAAAAAGCAGGGATGTTTAACATCAATTAAAACTTACAAGAAACTACTTGATCAGATCCGGTCTTACCTACGAGGAGTCAAATATAATATGGATGATTTATTACGTGAATTTCGTATTATTGATAATATGTTAACAGATATTCTACCAATTAGGGTTAGCAAGTATGAAAAAAAATATCAAAAAAAATATGAGTAACGTAAAATTTTATCTAAACTTAAGATATAATATAACTAAAATAATATCATTTTCATTCTAATGCTAATTTAATTTCCGCCTTGTTAACTGAAACGTTCTAATAGGTCTGGGAGGGTGGTGGTGGGCCAAAACCCTCATTTCCCTGTTTTGGGAAACCCTCATTTAATTTATACTTGTTTGGAGGGTAAAAAAAAAATGAAGTGAGCCAAAACCCTCATTTCCTTATACTACTTCTATGAATGATGGCATAAGCCAAGTCAACCCAACAACATACATACATGCATGCATGCATGCATGCATGCATGCATGCATGCATGCATGCATGCATACATACATACATACATACATACATACATACATACATACATACATACATACATACATACATACATACATACATACATACATACATACATACATAAAATTGAGACCATTTAACAGAGCTTGGATAGGAACGGTGAAGTTAAGGAGTTGACTCAATATGGAGGAAGTGGTTGGTGTTAAAGAAATCCAAAAATAAGATGATGCAAAATGTTGATTCGTGTTGTGTCGTTTTGATATTCTAATGATACAACAAAAGTTGTGATCTCCTAGATAAATATATTATGGAAAGTCTAACTCTGAAAGTGTTTAGCCGTCTCTACGTATTATCAAAAAAATGGTTGGAATATAAACAGTAATTTAATCTTTACTACAGTGTTTATAGTGTAGCATTCATGACATGTGACATTAAATCACCAACGTAAATAGTATTCAGCTGTATTGTTGGTTTCAGAATGAGTTAGACTTTGAAAATATGTAATGAAGGATTATTTCTTACTTCTTCAGGTAGCACTTTTTTGTTGGAATACAGGAGCTAATCCGTGTTACATTTAAACGGATAATAAATTTATGCTTGTATTGGCGAGAGTTTGGGCTTTCCGTTTTTAATCTCATGGCAGACTTGCAAAGATTGCAAATTTTTTACAATACTTCGATATTTTTTTTTCTTAGTTGTTTCTCATGCATTTTACGGTTCTCACAAATGTGATCAGTGTCATGAAATATGGGTAAATAATACAAATTTTTCATTTTTTTCCCTAGAGACTATGGATCCAGTTTGAATTTAAAACAGTTTGCATTCTACCAGGCTTTATCAGAAAAAACGCATTTAATTTGCACTTGCCGAATGGCATCACTGACAATGATAATGCTCATATCTTTACGCAGCGTTATCTCTAGTCCGAGTTTCCTCTGACCCTTGACACCCCATTTTTGATATCTGGTTTTTTATGTTGGGGTGTAGGGTCAGAGTCTGTTCCCCATCAAAAACTTGGAATTTGCCGACACCATTTGGTGTCGGCATAGGGTACTCACCAACTATTAGGCCTAGAAAACTTAAATGACCTTGCATTGACCCATAATTACATTAAATCGATAGGGAAATCATTTATCTTCTCAGAAATTACAAGCATAACACCGATATTGTCTTTAATCCGTCGTCAGACGAGACGTAACTACAGCGTTGATGAATTTTGACCTCGTTCGCACCATTTTAATTGATAGTCACATGACTAACTAAATCTCGCGGCGGATATGCATAAACGTCATAAGTCAAATAGTCACGTGATAACAACAAGGTGTGTTGACATGTAGTTTCTGCGTGATCAGTCAGCCTCTTTCCAGGAAGATGCGACAGCAACATGTTTCGGGCTGCTGTTATCCCAATTAATATGTTGAATAATAAGTGTTTTTTCTTGTAATTGTATACATTGCGTGACTTTCATTCAATATTTTCGAGTTTATGTCTTCTTTCTGCAATACTGGAATGGAAGGTTTTGTGCATAAGCCTATATTGCAACATGGCAGGTAAAGATGAATACAAGGAAGCTCTTGCCAATGAGATACTTTAAGAAAAGGGATACTATTTTAATATTAAAGAACTACAGTATGATGTAATAAAATCAGTTATCAATGGAAGTGACACATTTGCCGTCTTCCACAAGGAGTATGGGAAAACGCAGTTTTTTGTTGTTATCACGTGACTATTTGACCTATGACGTTTATGCATATCGGCTTCGAGATTTTAATTAGTCATGTGACTAGCAATGAAAATGGTGCGAACGAGGTCAAAATTCATCAACGCTGTAGTTACGTCTCGTCTGACAACGGATTAAAGATAAAATCATGTAATGCTTGTAATTTCTGAGATGATAAATGATTTCCCTATCAATTTCATGTAATTATGGGTGAATGTAAGGTCATTTAAGTTTGCTAGGCCTGATAGTTGGCGAGTACCCTATGCCGACACCAAATGGTGTCGACAAATTCCAAGTTTTTGATAGGGAATAGACTCTGACCCTACACCCCAACATAAAAAACCAAATATCAAAAATGGGGTGTCAAGGGTCAGAGGAAACTCGGACTACGATACCTCTTGAATGTCTCAGCCATGATGAACGGTGGATGGAGATGATTTTGGATGATATCACGGTACCAATTGTTTTCCACAGACCTCAATGCTAATGTTTTGCGAAATAAATATACTTTCAATCCTACCTCAGCATGCATGTCACACACTGTCGCAGAGAACAATATTAGATTGTCAATTTTATAACAACGAAAATATGTACTTCATTGCATTTAAGAGAGATAACTCTGCTGGAACTAGACAGGGATAAGAGTTATCTAGTTACACCAAACACATTTTCAGTCATGTGTACCACATTTAAAAAAAAAAAAATCTTAAAAAAATACAAAATGTAATCTAGATATGAATCAACATAATCTTACATGTTGCCAAGAGACTCAACTTTTTTTTAAAAAAAATGCCTAACAGAAAGTTGCTAGTTTTATTGTTTATTTCTACACCTTAAGCTCCGCCCATTTGGGGGTTGTACAGTTGGTACCGTTATACCAAACAACACATGTACCATTCAAGGACCTTATCAATATCTGAGTTAAAGATTTCAAATTCATAATAACTGGTGAGCGCCACCCAAGAGAGGAGACGGAATTGAGACTAGAAGAACAGTCGCAGTCGACAAAAGTCTAGTCGGTGGAGAGAAGATGGACAGAATGTGGAGGAAGAGGAAAAGTAATAAGGAGGAAGACGTCGAGGAGGAAAAGGAGTACAGAGAAGTCGAGGAGGACAAGAATGAATTTGGATAAAATCGTGGAGGAAGAGAGAAGGAATTGAGAAATAAAAGAAGAATGCACAGATGGGTAGAATATAAGAACAGATGGAAATCTATCTCACACTAATCAAGTGATGTAATATGCTTTTAAAGGGTCGAGTGGAATGAGTGTACTTGGGAAAATTGAATCATTTAACTATTTGTTTATTAAATTGTTATTCATTGAATTTCAATCTATTTTATATATTTAACTATTGAACCGTCTGCATTGCTGACTGGCGGCTAGGATATGTACATCTTTCACTAACTTAATTTCCAACCAAAATAGAACCCGGGTGGTTCTACAATAGTTTAATTATAATATTGGAAACACCCAATCCAAACATAACACACTAACAATCCTCACAGCGGGGGCATCCTTCACAGTCCGGTTGTTTGCAACAAAGATATGCAGATTACCAGCTGTGTTGTTTGTTTTCATTTGTGCACACGCGTATGCAAATTACGAAAGATGTTTCAAGGCAAGGGTTGACAAAAGGACGGAATCGCCTCAGTATTCTCTCTTCAGCGCAATTCTCTCTTCAGCGCAAGTTCAGAAGCGGCATTCATATTTTTTTTATTCTGGACCCTAATTAGGCATCGATCATCCAAGATTTGTATAGTTTTCAATAACATAACAATTATGTTATCGTAGCTTTATAATAATGCTTTGTCTCGCTAAAAGAGTACAAATTGCACCAATTATATAACCAATAACAATAGTATGCAAAGTTCTATGTACTGGTCGGATTTACCGCAGATTCTTTTTAATAAGAGGTCAATTTCGACCAAAAATATATGCTTAAAAAACTATAGAATTATGATTAGTTTGTACTGAACTTTGAAGAAAAACCCCCAGGAAAAAATATATAATTAAAAATAAATAAATAAATAAAAACGAAAGGTATAAATCTAAATAAAAATAAAAGGTTAATTCTCTACACAAATATCTCTATAATAACATCCATAATTATCTATATAACAATATCGCTTTCTATTTTCTGTCTGTCTAAAAAAAAAATAAAACAATTTAAAGCTTTTAAATCTGTCAAGTTAAACTAAATCTTTGCATTATATAGACGAAACTTGTATATGTACAGCCTGGTGGTCAGAATTACACATATTAGAATAAACTACAACACGGTCGAATTTTTCCCTTGCGTATATAGACATTATATAATCACTTTACAGTAAGAACTCGAATTATGTTTTATATATATATATATATATATATATATATATATATATATATATATATATATATATATATATATATATATATATTAATTAAACTTGTTGCAAGAAGCCTGATTGACTGCTTCGCGTATCTTAGGTATACAGTAGTCAATTTCAATAATCATGTTTTCAATCTCAAGTCAACGACCTCAGTGGCCGGAATATGACCAGACTGAAGATCTATAGATATATAGGTATACGGTGAATGAGTGCGCATCGTATTTGCTTTGTAAGCAGTGCCGGATTTAGGACAAATGAGGCCCAGTTCTAGTTAAGTTATGAGGCCCCTTACAGTGAAAACTTCACCGTAATTTATTTATTTTTTTTTTGCCGAGAAGATGGGCCCCCAGGCTAACAGGATCACTGAGCTTTAAGCACAACCGCGCACCATGGTAAATCCGGCTGTTTTTAAGCACTAGTGTTTTGAACAGCCGCCATAAATTATTCCAGAGGATTGGTGGGAAGTTGGATTGTCTGTCTACCAAAGCATGCTGATAAACGCGGTTATAATGGCTACATTGGTTTCGTGACTGTCGAAAGGGAAATAGGCGACACTGGTATGTAGTCTGATCTATGTATTAACGGGGTCAATCCTTTGCGACTCCATTTTGTATTGACGATTACGGTTCATCAGGTTTTATCCATCTTTACAGCATCCATAATGCCATTTGCTATATAAAAAAATGTAACACATGTACGTATTATGATTTAACGGCACATTGATTAATGTAACACATGTTTATATTATGATTTAATGGCACGTTAACACATTTATAGGGGTTCGTTACAAAGAAAATTAGGAGTATATGTCCATGAATCAGATGACGTGGTGTTATAGGTTAGAACACCCCCACCCACCTCCACATCCCTTGATTCATGGACGGATACTCCAAATTTTCTTTGTAACGAACCCCTGTGGATTAAAGATAATGCGACGACGAGTGTGATTCAGATAGACGAGTCGATTATTCTGAACCCTGCTGATGTATTCAACCCACGGACTTAACGCGTACTTATGCCCCACCCACTATTTTAGCATCGGCCACTGACTGTATTATGCCGATTGTTTGGTTAACATAAACGAGAATATTGAATTAACTGATATTAAAACAAAATATATTTGTTATACAACCTATTAAAACTGTGACAAAATTCATAAACGCACACGATTCGGCATGCACAATTGACTTCACACCTTAATGATCACACGTTGCATAGTTGCAATTATTTTCAGGTCAAACACAACTTTACAACTGCCTTTACTTTATGTTTAATATGAAAGATCAAAAGTACAACGTGAATACTTTGCTATATGGGGGATTTTCATTAACAAAACAGACTTGTTCCAGATGGCAGTTTACTGGACATATTTACCCTGTAGCAATTACCATAATGCAAGTTAGGTACTACCGCAATTAGAATTGGTTGTCATTTTTGTAGATAGGATACACCTGCAGTTAGCAAAGAGTAGCGGAAAGGGTAAAAAAACAACAACAAAAAAAAAACGACCCAGATGCATGTATTTGAAGCTTACGGTCAGTAAACCATTGGTCAACTATAATTCGACTGTTTACAAAACGTACTAATTATTACTCATTCTGAACCATGGGCGCCCGCAGCAAAAATATTAGCTTTAATTTTAGACTGCTTCTTGCGCTAACTATACCAGCCGTAAACTGACAGCCACCCCCTTCAACTAATTCTGATCCTCCTACACAAAGTACTCCCCCCCGCAAAAAAAATCCTGCGGGCGCCAACGCACTGAACAATAAAAGACGTTCGAGGGATAGATAACTATTATGCAGATATTTATAAAGGGTGGTTTTCTATACTTCGTGTTGTTGATAGGTTTTTAACTTGACTTTTAAGGAGACCTGGATTAGTCATTTTACCTTAGGCCCATGTCTCGGTCTCCTTAATTGTAGTTTCCAGTAAAATGTTTTCGTAGGTATATCGGTAAAATCAAACTAAAGAGGGTAAATATAGTGACAAAATTATCATATTATTATAAAATAATGCATCTTTATTATTATGGTTTGTTTTTGTTAAATATATGAAACGCATTTAAGAATAATGCAGACTAAATTTAAAAGACTTTACAATATTTGTCTAAAATTCATAGTTAAGTTGCATTTAAAATGTTAGTTATTTGGCTACAGTTAAACTAACCAAACTTTACAGATGACAATTTTTTATAATAAAAAAACAACAATGAATCAGTGATGAATACAAATAATAATATAAATATTTTTTTTTTTTAAAAAATGGCTTATAATTTGTGGGGGAAAAAAAACCTCGCATAACAATATTTTTTACCTTTGCGAATTCAAAAATGGCCGAGCAGATATTCTCGTTTCTCAGAGTTAATTTCAAAAAATTATATCCTATCATAGTAGTTATCTGTCTCACTGTACCGACGGATCAAAAAACAGAAAATTACTGAGGTGACGTTGCAACAACCTTTGGCACCTTGTTTACCGCATAAAGGTGTGTTTTTTTTTTTCCACCGAAATTACAACCACACTCAGAACTATATTGAAACCTCCCAAAAAATACATTTTGCTATCATTTCGGATTTCTTTTTCTCACCTTAAGCCTTGAAAAACCATAAAGTTTTCATGAAACATGGTATGCTCACACAATATGAAAAAAACCTATGTACTGTTGGCTTCCTAGTCACGTTGTTATAAAGAGTAATGAAAGGTCATATCAAATAGCCTAAGCTGCCATGCAGTCACCCGTTTCCGAATGGAAGATTCCATATTCTGACCCCATAGGTTATATAACTCCGCTTGTCGTACCTATTTGACGAAATATGTGGAATGAAAATTCCACAATTCTCAGAACACTGAACCCACCATTGGAGAATGCCAGCCATTCTGAAGAACAAATTGTGACGTATGTGTGCCGTTTGCGTATCAGCCACACAAACCCGCATACCTCCTAAAGGTTGCAACACTACCAGAGTACATGTCATGCAATTGTCCGCTGACACTCGAACACATTCTTTTATTTTCTATCGATCTCCGCACTGAGATAAAACTATTTTGATGTGAGCTCCTTGAAGAAACTATGAATTTTAGGGTCGTACACTCATTATTTGGCGCTTTAGTTTGGTTACCGTTTTCTAGGAAATGATAGACCAAGGTGTTATTTCCTATCAATCTGTCCGTCCTTTATCCCAGTGGGTCCTTATTAAAATCAATTATGCTCCTAAAGAAGAATGATCAAACCATCGCAGGCTAGCGACTTTATCGCTGGCTTAGCTCGTGTGTTAAACTTAATTGTTACGAGTCACGCTGACCGCGACAAGATTGACTTAATTTATTGTGCATTAATATTTTTTTCTGTTACAATGCAGATGTACCGCCGGATTTTTTGAAAGAATGCAGTTCTGTAAGTTTTGACCTTGCATTTTGTAGGGGGTTTTGTTTTTGCATATCTTGCCATTGGGTGAGCTTGGATTGGCTACTGTGATGAGGCCTAGGGTCGCCTTGGCTCTAAATAACATACATGTCTTGCTGTACTATAAAACATCAAATCAAAGCAAACCAACCTATGCTCTTACACGAGATAAAATTTAATATCTATTGAAAAATCGATCAACTTGGTGTCTTCCATAACCTTTAATAAGATATTTTTTTTTCATTCATTCTAGGAAGTTGTGTAACATTGCTGATAAGGCATAGTCTTCAGATCAAGACACCTGCAACTATATATGCAAAGGAAAAATGAATTACAACCGTGTGTCAAGATCTCCATTTCTTGGACGACGCAGATGTACATATCTCATCTTCCTGAGCTTTGTAGGGTCTCTTTTTCTAATGATTTGGATTTTAAAGGGACCGATATGGGGCATGTCAGAAGAAGCAATGGACATGGATATGTATAGTCAGAAAATGAACAGCCTAAAAAAATTACTTCAAGATGGAGTCACGGAGGATGATCCTAATTTAATTCAACTCATACGAACCGATTTTGTATTTTTACCCGAGATAAAACCTTACAATTTGAAGAATCCATCTTTGCTTGATTATTCGTGTGGACAAAGTGGTGCTATTGATACAATCCTTAATCAAAAGGTAAGTGAGATTATCTTTTAGTCATAGAAGTTGTCGCGGTCCGGTCATCCTTGCGTCACCTTTGACTTTAGCGTTCCTGACTTTAACGTTCCACTTGTTTGAAGCCTTTGGGACAGTTTGCAAGTTATTTTACTTTCTGTATTTCTTTAACCATTTATATTATAATAGTTTTCAATTATCGTGTACTTTTTACACAATTTGTATTTGACTGCCTGGTTCTAATATATTGTAGAGAGTAGTTATTAGACCGGTTAATTGACAATGTTAGGACCTGATTTGTAACACGAGTCATACGCGAGTTCATCGTACTAATCGGTCAAATTCATGTAACTATTCTTCCATTTAACCGGAGGAAGTAGCTTATGTTGTTCTACAGGCTGACCGGTAAGATAATATCATCCCACACAATTTTTTTGTTTGTTTTTTTGACAGACTGACTAGCATTATTTTGGCTATTTCACGGAAAAAAACAGTTAACTTAAATCATTCACTGAAACCGCTCCAATGGCCAGGTAGTTAGAGCGTTCGCCTCGGATGCGGGAGATCGTGGTTCGAATTCCTGGCCGAGTCATACCAAAGACTGAAAAAAGTACAGCTAACCCTTAGTGTTAGGACTGGTCGGCCTGGCGTAAGGAGTATGTGACTGGGTGTGACATGATGCTACATGTCTACGGCATTTCTCTCCAATGCTAGACATCACTCTAAACTGCCACACTGCAGACATCGTATCACCCCACACGCCTCACCCCACAAAAAATGAAATGAAAGAAAAATACGATGCTGATTTTTATGGGATTTGTTTATAAATATGCCTAGTTTGTACAATATTGCTTTCAAAAGAAAAGCGAGGCCGATTTTAATGATAGTTTTGTCCTTAGATGTGCCTGGTTTGGGACCCAAAATTGTGCGATATTATTTTCCAAATAAATAGAAGGCCGACTTTTATGCGATTTTATCTGTAAGTAGGCCGAGTTTTAGACCCCCAAATTGTACACTATCATTTTCCTAAAAAATACAAGGCTGTTTTTTTATTGGATTTTTTTCCCCTAAATATGCTGGGCGTGATACCCCGAAATTATACGATATTATTTTCCGAAATATTACAAGGCCGATTTTTATTGGATTTTTTCCCCTAAATATGCTGGGCTTGATACCCCGAAATTTTACGATATTATTTAGATTCCGAAAATGAACAAGGCCGATTTTTAATGGGATTTTTGTAATTGATTGTTTGTAATTTTAGAAATGTACAGAAAACTACAGTTGCATTATAGCAGCATTGTTGTTTACGTGTCTGATGCTGCAATACATTAATAATAGATTGACACGTAATTTGGTGATTGGAAATCAGATCAACTGACATTACAAAAGCACTGGCTATCTGCAGAGCAGACGAAGAACCCAAAAAGCAGATTCAGAATTGGCAAAATGAATCAGCTGCATCAGAAGTTCATGTTGTGAAAATGAAGAAAAGGAAACAAACAAATGGCACAACAAAAGAGTGGAATCGGCACACATCAAACCAGGCTTCAGATTCTTCAACTGTGGTAAATGTGGCAAATTACGTGCAAAAGGTTGTACAAACTTGATGCAGTTATAGAAAAAAGCATCATTTTCTGAAATGCTGCAAGATAAAATGTAATTCAGGAATATTGTTTAGTTCACATAACAAAATATCTGTATCTTGCAGACTTTTTTTTTAAAAACGTCTACTTCTTGTACCAATCTCCCCTGCCTGGTTTGCCTCATTGATAACTAATGTCTTGTCATTTACTTCAGTCAGTTCCAAGGTCGAAAGACAACTGTTAAAAAACAAAATATTCGTTACTATATATATATATATATATATATATATATATATATATATATATATATATATATATATATATATATATATATATATATATATATATATAATCTACAATACAATCTACCTCAATCCACTATGAAAATACAACAGTCGCTTAATTTATATGCCACATTCCACGGCAGTGTACCACAATCCATTACAATCTGCCACAACTGTATATGAAAATAGCACAGTCGAGTACAGTCGGCCATAATAATACCACAACCACTATTGACCCTGAAACTACTATTATGTACAAAACTTGATAAAGAGACCGAGGAGCTAAAACCAGACGTCCCGGTATAAAACCGTACGAATGGCCACCCTAATTGCATTCTATAAGTACAGTATCTGATGTAGCAGACGACTACAAAGTGCAAGGTAATGGTGAGTCACCTTGGTGACACTCGATAGACGAGTCTAAAAATAGCCATGGACCTGGTCAAATAAAGGATAGAGGATTAAGTAAAGACCAGAGGATGGATGAAGTAGGAGGATTATAAAGTTGGCAAGTTGAAAGAGGCTATTGATGGTGTTGTGAAATTAAAATAATTGTTACCAGTCAGAAGATTGGACTTGCTGGTCTTACCATGTCACTAAGGAATATGCAGTTGTGATCAATTTCAATAAAGCTGAGGAGATTATTAGAAGGGTCATGGAAGAGGAAATGAACAAGATAAAAGTTAACTGGGCAAAGGAAAGGACGAAAAACAAATAGAAAGATAAAAGCGGACTTTGATAAACGAAATGAAAATTGGATAAAGGTGCAGGAAAAGTTTCGAAACATGTGATGTCCAAACTGGATCTCTGAATAAGAACAGAAGAAAATTATACTGGACAAACTGAGGAGATTGTGGAAGAATTGGAGGAAATAAAAGAAGAAAGAAGAAACCAACGGTCCTTTTCAGGGCCACTTCATTTCATCGAGACGATCTACACCTTGCCATGTTTGTTTGTTTGTATATGTATCTACTCCTTGCCATGTTTGTTTGTTTGTATTTGTGTATATCTGTTTTGTTTGTACCCATAAACCCCTTTGTCCGAATAGACTCACGTGACATCACCCATGTTCAATTTCCCTTATTCTCTTAAGTGTCATTCCCATATTTAATTTTCCTTATGCCCTATACAATTTTGTCACTTTAAATTTCGATTTGACCTATATATTTTTTTTTGGTGCCATTTTCCTTGTATAATCTCTATATGACCCCAGTCTTCCACGTGAACTGCTCATATTGTCATTAAGATACTAGACGAGGGGTGGGGGCGACTGACTAAAAGCATGAGTCAAAATAAACATGTTTAACCGCTCTTACGTAACAAGGCGGACATTTCAGCATGCAATTTTAAGATGTTTTTCTTGTGTTTCCTTCACTAACTTAGTAAATGTTTGCATATCGTTTTAGCTTTTGTATTAATTTGGGTACATTTTAATTTGGATACGTTCTGATTTGAGTACGGTTTGAGAGTTGGGTACGTTGAGGTTGGGGTACTTTTGACTCGCTTCCGATTGTGGTAGATTGTAGTGGATTATGGTGGATAGTGGTAGATTGTTCTGATTATTATATCAAGAATAATCTAGTTATTTGTTAAATATTCAGATACATACTGGTCTATTGTGGCCTTGTCACGCTTATAGATTTGTGAAGATCGTGTATCATGGTAGATTTTAGTGGATTGTGGTATATTGCAAATGGGTTATGGTTTATACTGTTATATTGTGCTATTTTTACCAATGATTGTATAATATTATGGTCGATTGATGTATTTTCTTAGTCTATTGAGGCAAGTTATAAACGTATTCTGGTAGATTGTAGTGGATTTATTAAATTGAGGTAAATAATGTGGCCGGTCTTTTTGTCATTAAAGAGTGAATTTTGGTCACATCACCATATCTGAATACTCTTTATCTATTGGATCATTTGTACATCAATATTGCACATAAATTACAAGAATAGTCATTCACTGGCAATGTCTAAGAAATTTCCAAAAACTTTGCTATGATCTAATTATATAAACTCTCAGAACGCAACAAGGAGACTTAGAAATGGAATAATGCAATGTAGAATTTGGATGTGTGTAGCATCGAACTATGCAGAGGGTATTTAAGACATGAACTGGCAGGATTCCATTATCACGTATATCACATTTAGAACGACCTATTGGCAGATGGAACAATGCAATCTTGATTGTACATCTTGCACACGTGCAAACTGTACGTGGATCTATTTAGTTCCATATGGATTTGTAGCATACAGGTAGTCGAAACAGTGCCTTGAATAAGTGTCCTTGTGTGCATGACAGAATTACTGCCCGTAACAAGCTAAATTAAAGATATGGTTTAGTGTGTAAAAGTTTTGTTGATTTGAAATATGCAAAAAAGCACGTATTTAAAACTATTCATACAATGTGTGTGTGCGTGTGTGTGTGTGTGAATTTTAACGTAGCTTTTAAAAAATTTCATTCATATCGCCACGATGCATGCAGTGTGGCAGTTTATGTTGATGTTTAGCACTGGGACATTATACCGATGACATGTAGCATCATGTCCCACCCAGTCACATTTTCTTGACACCAGGCTGATCAGTCCTGAAGGTAACTTTTACTGAGCGTCAAGCGAGGCAGCTGGTGATACCATTTTTATGTCTTTGGTATGACTTGCGGAGGGGTGGGGCAAATCTGCGACCTCCTACACCTGAGGCGGACGCTGTAACCCATCATAAAGTACACTGTTGCATGAATGAATGAATGAATGAATGAATGAATGAATGAATGAATGAATGAATGAATGAATGAATGAAATGATAATTGCCTCAAGCACGTTACCCACGGCTAAATCAAAATTTTCCTTTGAATCCGGCTTACCGAACGTGTGACGTTAATTGTGCCAAAGTTGCTAAATATTTATTACTGTGAACTGTTACTGTAACTGAAATCAACGCGATTTTTCATTGAGCAGTCGACAAATAACCTTTAACGTTGCCTTTTTAGTGAAATAATGCTTAATTAGTTTTACCGGTTTATCTATTTATATCTTCATTTTTCAGTATTTTCAGTATCTAGTGTCCATAATGCTGTCTAAATGCACCATAAATACAGTACAAATAATGTCTTGAGTGTTACTGTATTGTATTCTCTATTATTCGTTACTGGATTATGTTATAAAGGCTGCCTTAACGATGCCATTTAAGTTTGATGTGCATACACTGCAGTTTCTATTTTCAGAATGAGTAAACTCTTTGTATTACTTTTTTATTTGCCTGTTTGCCAGAATTGCAGCCAATTTGTATTTCAAAATGTCAACTGGAACTATACGTATCCCGCACATTGTACAAGCCCAGCCTACAATGACAAAGAAAATCGGGACTGACATGTATTTCTAGTCTCGGATGAAACCATATTGGCAGACGGGAATTATCGTGAGGTGGACTTTAAATAAACATTGCAAAACGTGACCGACAGGAAGATAAAGTGAAGTTCTGAAGGGTCTAATCTACCCGAATATATTACCATTATTCAACTGAGAGATTTCTAGACGATATATTTTAGCTCGGTATGTCAATGTGAGAAATTGTGGGAACCATTATGTTACCATCATAAATTTTCATGTCGGTTTACCGAACTAATGTATTTTGTCAAGTATATTTCTGAAATGTATCGGATATAAATATACATGTCACTGCCGGATATAAATTGTCTTCCTGTCAGCCACTTGTTCCAGCAATTTTTTCCGTCTGCCCCCGACTACAGTCTTGATTAAAATCTGATCTCCATTGGCAGACGAACGCTCAAGGGCCAAGCTCTGACCATTGAATTAGTCAAAAGGAATACAGCTTCCAAAAAAATATGAAATTAAATCAGATCGTGTGGTACACACTCCTGCTATTCATCCCTACTCCTAAGTCCCCAAACGCGAAGATAGGAGACGTTATCTGATTGGTTTAATAAATTAGCTTTTTGGTAATAACATAGGTTTCCCGAACACGATCCCAAAGCGGTCACTCTCAGATCTTCATCTATAACAGTGGATATCTGATTTTAATTCCATTGCCTCAGACTAACAACAATATCTGCAGCATGCAAATAAGAAACGGATGTGCATATATGACGCTCAACTGATGTAATGCACGTGATATTTTTAATCTTTTTGCAGGCTAACTAGAACAGCTTTTAAACGGAAGAACAACTGTATAAGACAGTAATCGATATATTGTACCTAATATATCTATTTAATTTTTTTAAAATTTTATACTCAATGGAAAAAGGATTCTACATAGAGGCATTATCTATCTGTTTTACTTATTTTTCTTTCTTATTCATAGGAGAAAGGATTCTACATAGAGGCATATCTATCTATTATACTTTTTTTTTCTTTCTTATTTCTAGGAGAAAGGATTCTACATAGAGGCCGGCGCTTATGATGGAGAATCAATCTCCAACACACTCTTCTTTGAGAAGGTTAGAAAATGGAACGGCTTACTGATCGAACCGGATCCGTTTGTGTTCGAAAGACTAAAGGCCAAGAACAGGAAGGCTATACTGGTTAATTCATGTCTGAATATTAAGCCACAGCCTTCCATTGTAAGTGTTTTGACAATTCTTATGCTGGAATTTTTGTCTGATTGTGACTGGTAATGTTTTAGTAATAATAATAATAATAATAATAATAATAATAATAATAATAATAATAATAATAATAATGACAACAACATGGTCATGATTTAGATATCAAAGGTAATGCTGACAAAAATGAAGATTGCAACTACAAAGACGAAGACGATATTTATGGTGACTAATGTTTACATGATTCGTACTCGCTTTGTTTCTTAGTTTAGGATAATGTTACAGATTCTTTTTTCAAATTTATGACTTTGTAGAGGAATTTTGTTTAAAGTTTAGGATTTTAAAATAGCAATAGTGACTAGATGTTGATATATATCACTGGGTCATTTCAGTATAAAAGAGCTTGTACATACATACATACATACATACATACATACATACATACATACATACATACATACATACATACATACATACGTACGTACGTACGTACGTACGTACGTACGTACATACATGCATGCACGCACGCACTCACACACCGACATACAGACAGTCTAGTATAGCATTCATCTAAGTGTTAACACTTTTTTCACACAGTTTAAACTGCATACTTGTGTATTACAGCTCGAATTCAACAGAGGCAATGAAATGGGACGAGTTTGGGTAGATCAAGAAGACAAAATCTGGGTTAAAGACATGAAGATGAAGGTGAATGTTATCGAAGTGCCATGTTTTTCCCTGTATTCAATTCTTTTGGCTGTGAATCAGACTACTATCGATTACTTTAGCCTTGATATCGAAGGCAGAGAACTATCAGTTCTGCAAAGCATTCCGTTTGATAAAGTTCATATTGACACTTTCACAGTGGAATATTTGAATGGTGAAGATAACTATTCCAGAGAGATTAAGTCGTTTATGGAGAAAAACGGCTACCAGCACGTTACAAATCTGCCCGGAAATAAAACATGTACAGCTCGAGACGCTTTATTTAAAAAGGAATAAAAATGTACCTGGTAATCCGTATCGATTTTCATGCAAGAATAGTTGATTTAATTATATTCCGCCAAGAATTTTCCCTCCGTCCATTCAGCCAGCCGTTTAATCTATTTAAAGTTTTACCTTTAGATCAGTGTTATGAATACTTATTTATGGAGTCATGCAAATTAAAGATTCGGAACATTCGGATTTCATGAACACATTCCTACATTTAAAAGGAACGATGGTTCAAAGGTATGACTTCGTATTGGAAATTCCTCTAAATATGCGCACGGAACAACTGAAACGTTGCATCGAGTAAATTATGTTTATATTTAGAGGATACATATTCTGCCATGGAAACACTTTAAATGTAACATCCCCCAGCGGCTTCGCCCCCTGGATCCCTTCTACAGGTTTTATCTCCATAAATCTCTTATTACATTGCTTACGTTCCTATCTAAGCATTTTTGGATCCGCCCCTGATGACTAAAACGACAACTTTTAATAAACATGACATTATTAATTTTTCCAAAAATTCTCGCTGAACTTCCCGCACTTAAAAAATAATAACTATGTTATAAAGAAACTGTTCATGTCATTTTTCTTTGCGTTAATGTCACGTTTTTATATGTACATTTCCTTATTGGGGCATTATGGAGTTTAATAAATTACCGTAAATACGAGAAAATGTACTCTTTACCTTTAGTACTTGCTCATAAAACGATCAAACTACAAACTGGACAGACCCCGATCTGCCGTCGCATAATGCAGCAGCCGATCTGCGTTTTTGCAGTATGCTCGGAGTAATCACTAGAATAAATATCAACTCTGATCTGCAGTCGTACTATACTGCTGCAGATCAGTATAGCTGTTGCTGCATTTCGACTCGTCCTACAAGCTACGGATAAGACATTCTGTGTATTTATAATGGCATATCAAGTATTAAGCATTTCGTTTGGAGGACGTTTATGTTTGGTTCTCTTCCCGGGCCTTAGGCGCAGTAGTGCAGCTGAGGGTGAACTTTCCTGCAAAATGTTTGGGACATTTATGTATATCAGCTGGTTAAGGACTACTTGAAAGGCAATTATGGGGCAATATCAAGTACGTGGATGTTCTCATTATGAAGTACGTGCTTTCTTAAATCTTCGTACGTAGAGTAACGAATATATCGTCTAATTATTGAAATCCCCCTCGGCAGTGATCGGCGGATCCCGAACGAATAATACATAATTCCGGTGACAGAAATTTGCATAATAATGACGTAAGACATAACCACGCAATGAGACCGCACTAAATGTCAATAATGGTGAGTACGATCTTCTTCTGACCTTGTTCTTTCTCTCCTTATGCTTTTCTCCTTATCTGTTTTCTTTCTAGTTTTTATTGTGAGAGGAAACATTGAAATCTATGTAGAACTACTCTTATAGTTATATTTAAAAGTTCTTGTAGTACGAGAATGAATGAAATCCACGTACTTCGTACAGTATTGCAAAAACCAACAGGTACTTGATTGCTTGCATAATATTCGCACTCTGTCATGTCCCCTCCAGTCAATTTTATAAACGAAAAATATCTAAGATATTTAGAAATGATCAAAACTGTGTAATTTCATTAATCAATTTATAAATTCTAACTAGATGTCACAAGTGGACCCCTATCACTTGTCTTCCTGGCTTTTTAAACTAAGCGGAAAAGAAATCGTGTTCTGCTTCTCCTAGACCAACAAGTAGGTCTCATACTATGTGTTATTATTATTGTCACCAAAAATCTTACAGTTTTGATTTGTTAAAATGTATTTATCATTCTAGATCTCGAATTTCCGACACGCCTGTATCTCAAAATTCTGCCGTCACGGCCAGACCTAACTGCAGCTTCATCCCAAGCATTAGTCAGTTCCGTGTGATATGCTCCTCGCTAGAAGGTTTCAGGTATCACGGTACCAGTTATTTTTCCATAGAACTCAATGCTGATGTTTTATGAAATAAATATACTTTCAGTGCTACCTCAGTATGCATGTCACACACTGTCATAGAGAACAATGTTAGATTGTCAGTTTGACAAGGACAGAACCAGGTACTCCACTGCATTTAAGAGAGATGTCTCTGATGAAACTAAACAGGGGAAAGAGTTCTCTAGTCACACCAGACACATTTTCAGTTATGTGTGTCACATTAAAAAAATAATCTTAAAAATACAAAATGTGATCTATATATGAATTATCATAATCTCACATGTTGCCAAGAGGCTCAACTTTTTTAAGCCTTACAGAAAGTACAACTCTTATAAAATGCACCAATCACAGCTAGTTTTGTTGTTTATTTCTGAATACAGCGTTTCCTACACGTTATGATCCGCCCACCAAGCACGTTATGATCCGCCCACCAAGGGTTGTACAATTAGTACCGTTATACCTTGTAGCAATTGTTTTTGCTTTTGGTGTGATACTGCTTTCCACGCATGCGTCAGCAATTTAAAAATAAGGTCAATAATAGAAGTATATACAAGGGTTTTCTGTTCTGACAGGGATTATTACTGAACTGGGTGATGTGAAGGATTTGACACAATAGGTCAAAAGAAAAGGGATTTTAGTTTACATCCACTTACCAAGGTCAGTCAAAATGAATTTATTAATTACTAGCGAGCATCCGATACATCAGAACTAAAACAATGTTAACACAGCGAGAAATTTAAAAGGGAGAAACATGCAAAACTGAAATTCGCGCAAATTCCGTATATAATTTTCTGAAAATTTGTACCTTTTTTGCTCGTTACGAAAAAATTTATGAAAAACCGATCTTCTCTCCCGATCCGTTTTGAATAAACAAACGCACTTCCCTCCCTCCTGAATAATTAGCGGATGTGACGTCATTTGAGACACTGTACACGCTGGCATTGTCGATTTTAGCACAGGAGTCTGAAGTTTTATCAATAAAGCACGACGAAATTTCTGACTACATGAAATCACCTTAACGGTATTATAAAATAATTGTTTAAGGTAATTTCATATAGTCAGAAATTTTGTAGTGCTTTATGGATAAAACTGCAGACTCCTATGATAATACAGTCAAGCATTCTATGAGTTGGCTGTACTTAAATGTTTAAATTACGTAGACTGTCAGTGACGACAATGATGTGGATGACAATCCAGAAGTAGAATATTTCATTAACATCCAACCTTATATGTATGAACCCGAGACAAATTCGTGTCACAAATATGTACAGGAATCGTCAGGTTCTGACAATGGCGATGATTATAAACTACCTTTAATTTTAAATACCAAACTAAATAGCAGTACAAAATCTAATCAATAAACCTGGTAGGGAGAGGGTTAGAATTTTCTACCGATTACGATTTCTGTCACAATTCATTTTTTTTGTTTCATTAATTCTTCTTTCTTTTCATTTTTTAAGTCAAAACAATTTAATATTACAGATCATAGTTTTTCTTGCCAGTTTTTTTTTTTTGGGGGGGTAGCCTGGAAATTGGTTTTTATTTTCTATAGCCTGGATTATTCCAACAGCTTGTACATGTTATAATTGGATGAATGCTCGTCAATGAAATAGACATTTAAAATATCAAACAGGCAACAGTTTTTTTTTTTTTTTCAAATAATTTTAGCCTTTTTTCCACACGGTTGCTTGTGTAGTAAATGTGATTCAATGTCCAACCAAGAATGGAATATTTGTTGCCAATCCCAGTGGCTCTCGGAAGAGAAAATGTGTGTGTGTGTGTGTGTGTGAGAGAGAGAGAGAGAGAGAGAGAGAGAGAGAGAGAGAGAGAGAGAGAGAGAGAGAGAGAGAGAGAGAGAGAGAGAGAGAGAGAGAGAAAGCGCTTGTTACACCCCCACCTCTTCCAAGGCTCCATAAACCAATCTGTTAAAAAATAAAATACCATTTAGACATGTATAAAGTGATTGAATTGTTGTGATATTATGTTTAATAACTATACTATTCAGTAAATTATTTTGTCCTTTTAGAGTCTACCGACACATACCATATAGATGATTTTTTTTTCCGCTGGGTGTGGAAGATACTTGGTAAAAGAAATATAAAAATATTACCATCATGTGTAGTGAGAACGATTCGCAAGACCTTCTCATCTGAAACCTGCACATGATTCATGTATTCTCGCTACTGACTGATGAATCCGAAAATTTATGACAGTTCTAGAAATATGTGTGAATGTATGTGTATAAATGCAAAATAAAATATCAGAAGCTACTGAGGTTTTAAACTTTATTGGCTGAAATTACACGTTCAGGTATTGAAACGTTGACGGTGCTCTTGAATTATTGAGTCCTTAATGCTCCCTGGCCTATGTCGACTACGACTCGCCGGCGTGCTTCCCGTCTTCTGTCTTGTTATCAGAGTAGAAAAATATTAAAAAAGAGTCGGCACTGCATCAGGCTTCAAACGCTAACGTTATTGCTCAGACCCAATAGTTTGAAGAGTCTCTGGTCTTTTGAAAAACTTTCATTTTCGAAATGTCTCGGTCATAAATCCCTTCTCTTTTTAATTTTGATCGCCCATACAAATCACCTTTTAGGGTCCTTTGGAAATGTGGAAAAAAATATTTGTCCGGAACTGCTATTATTCACACAATTCAGAGCTGTGCATTGAAACATCGTTTCTACTTGACACTGAATATGAATATGCCTGTTGTACACGAATCGTCTCAAATGACGTCACATCCTCCTTGTATGAAAGGGAGATAACTTGGTGGGTAGGTTCTTTCCATTTGATCTCGGAATTCAACGCCGTATTTATTATTAAATGTTTGTGCAAATACAGTAAATGCAAAGAAAAAATAGGATAGATTATATACACAAATTACTACATATCCTTCTATTTACAATAAAATTTTGCAGGTTAGGGTTTTTGTCCACTAAGTATAGAGCATTGCTTGACGGCGTCAGCCTCCGCTGTCAAAAAAAAAAGAACAAAAAGCGGAGACCTAATTGTTGGTCTATAGTCTAGCCATTGAAGTAGTTAGAACGAACTATATTGTGTGCTATTTAGCAAAACATAACATGTCAGAGGTGAAAATTTCAGAATAAGTTGGATTTATACCATTAAGAAGTATATCCATAACGATACTGAAATTTGGATACACAAGTTAATGTGTCAATTGTGACATGATGGAAATATATCCATAACGATACTGAAATTTGGATACACAAGTTGATGTGTCAATTGTGACATGATGGAAATATATCCATAACGATACTGAAATTTGGATACACAAGTTGATGTGTCAATTGTGACATGATGGAAATATTCAATATTGAAATGAACTTTAATTCCCACCTTCTAGCATAAACTTGGAGAAGGTGGAAGCAGACTATGCAGTTTTACTTGGATGTTGCTCTTGCAGATAAAGAAGATAAAGACAAATTCAGTGCTTTCCTATATATTATTGGTCAGGATAAATCAGATATTTATATCATGTTTACATTTGAGGCCAATGAAGTTGAAAAATTGATCCACTGATCAAAACGTTTGAGGGTTATTGCAGTGCGAAGCAGAACATTACAGTAGAAAAGTACAGATTCAATACAAGAATCCAACAGAAGAATGATACCGTTGACCAGAATGTAACTGATCTTAAATTGATTGCAAAGAACTGAAAATTTGAAACTCTACTGGATGAAATGATTAGAGATAGAATTGTCTGTGGGACTAATTATGAAAAACTTGAGAAAGACTTGTACGAGAAGATCAACTGACATTACAAGAAGCACCAGCTATCTGCAGAGCAGACGAATAATCCAAAAAGCAGATTCAAAGTACGCAAAATAAAGATGTTCATGGTGTGAAAAAAAAAGAAATGAGAAGAGACGATTGCACAACCAATGAAAGCAGAAACGTTATATACGAAATCAGACTCCAGATTATTCAACTGTGGTACATGCAAAAGGTAGGAATCCAGTTTTTGAAAAACGTGCTACAAGTGTAGAATGCAGCAACATTTTCCGAAATGCTGTAGGACAAAACGGGTGCATGGTATGCAAAAATTATCAAGTGAAGAAGAAGAAACGTCTTTTGTAGGAAGAGTGACAGAGGCAAACACTGAAATCAGTGACAAAGAGAATGCTACATCACTCTGACACTTCAAGGTACTGATGTCAAATTAAAAATTGATACTGGCTCGCAAGTAAACATTCTTTCAAATAACATTTTTGAAACAATGAATATTGACAATGTTGAAGTAAAACCAACCAAGACCTGTCTCACAAGCTACTCTGGCGACAAGCTAATTGCCATAGGCAAATAAAACTGTATTAATTAAGAACTTGTTTTTTTAAATCACAAAAACAAACCAACTGCCTATTCTTGGGTTCAAAGTGTCTCAAGACTTGCAATTAATACAAGTTGTTTACAAAGTTCACAGGAATAAGGACAATCAAATCGTGAAATAATTGCCCAGTGTGTTCAAAAGGCTACGATACAATTGACAAAAGTGTGAAAATAGCATACTGGTATGCTAACATTCTCTCCACTTTGCATGTTTTAAATGCAAACAGCATCACCTTACATACGTTACTCTCTCAAAAGTACATAATAACTGGTGAGCAACCACTTAGAGATTCATCATCATTAGCATCATCAACGCCTGTGGCCTCTGCTGGGGCATAGGCCACTACAAACTTTCTCCAGCCATTTCGGTCTTAAGCAAGTCTCTCCTGCTGTCCCCACGTGTGGCTTGTCTTCTTTATGTCCCGCCGCCAGGTGATTCCTGGCCGGCCTATCTTCCTCTTCCCCTGTGGGTTCCAGGTGAGTGCTTGCCTGGTGGTCAGCGCCATTTGAGCTGTCTTTTCTATTTCGTACGAACCATGTATCGATGGTAGTGGAGGTCCTGGTAGATATAATCGGACTCGTAGCTTTTCTATGTTTGGTTTCACTACTCGGCGTCATACATCGAGTACGTAGTTACTATTATTGCATGATTTAATTTTGACTGTATGGCTGAAATATTTAAGCCGCAAGGATCAAAAACAGTCATTTTGAACAATTCGCCTGTATTTTCCCCCTCAGAACAGTATATATTATTGTCAGTCTCAAAACTGGTATTGACCCATCCTATGATAACAAGTGAGCTATTTTAAAAATAAGCATTGCATTTTGTTAACATAGCAGTCAGTGTCATTCTGAAAGACAGGAACATGAAACTAGCCATAATTTTTCCTGATATGTTGACATTAAATTTTAGAGTTTGAAAAGGGATGGAAAAGGTGAGGCTCATAAAGTTCGAAGGGTAAAATATTAGCTTATTGTTCAATATGAACGAAAGCAAATTTGCTTTGTCCATCATTTAATTTTTAATTTCATTGCAAGTAAATGAATAATAAAAAACGTTTTTACTATAATTTCTTTTTCGTATTGCAACAGTTTTAAATTTAAGTTGACTTTATCCTAAGACTTCTGATTCCCATAATTAAGGTCACTACTCACAGAAATATGCCTCATGGCAAATTATATAAGCAAGAGCAAAATAAGTATAATTAGCTTATTTGCGTGCATAAAATCAATGTTAAGGTACCACTTTATTCAGAATATCATGCATAATATGAAAAACGTAATATGGGTTAGAGAGTATACAGCTTTTCCTTACTTCAGATGTGCGTCTTTCAAAACACATCTAGTTCCAATTTGTCATTTTCACTTCCTGAACTTCAGAGGTAAAGTGTAAAAAAAGAGCTTTTTTTACATTTTATATATTTGGTAATTCATTCATTGCACTTTCAGAAGCTGGTACTGTAAAGTCTGGCAAAATTCATTTTCCCTATTTTAATAGTTGCTGAGAACCATGTACTTCAGACAAAATCCAGTTGATTTTTGGAGCACAAGAGAGCATTTGTTTTATTTAGTGGTGTGCTAAGATCATGTACAATTTTCAAAAGTACAATATCCTAAGAAATGTCAGCCACATTACGTCAAAGTATCATAGAGGTATGCCAACATTCTTTATACTGTGCATGTTATAAATACAAACAATTTCACCTTACATACGTCACTCTCTTAAAAGTACATAATTGGTGAACACTCTTTGAATATTGTAAATGATCTTCGCACAATGCTAACTAAAATAACCGCTCCCTTGTGCTCCAAAACTCAGCCTGAATTTGTCTAAAGTACACTATTCTAGCATATACGTCTCGCGCTCAAATCGTAGACAACGGTTATTCAAAGATTGTGTCATCTTAAATGGATTCGCGACTATCCTTTAACAATTAAACCATCTCAAATTTAGATGATATGACATAATTTCATCCGTAAACTCTTTCGGAGTCTGCCGTATATCAAACAGATTGTATTAAAAGAGGGCCCGGTTTTTGACAACATTCTTTTATACAGAAGCAAGAATTGTTCTCCATCAAGATTTTAACGTCACTGCTATTTACCAATGTTATACCACACGCATTTGTCCAGTGTGCTGCACGTGCATTTGCAGATCACCATACAACGTCATTTTGTCAATCAATCGGCATTAAAATTATTTGATCGGTTCATAAAAATAAAAATGTTATAACACAATATTCAAACTTATCAAATACCTATCGTAAGGTAATACTATTTATTTTTATGCTCATTTTTTTTTCTCTGTTGACATTACATTGTCAGAATCGTGCAATATTTTCCGATATTGCACTCGCGCTGTCAATTTATATTTGTTGTAAACAATTTGTTTCAGAATGAACTAACGCATATGTTTTGTGGACTACCAAATACCAGCTGCTTTGACACATTCCACGTTAACTGTTTTGATACAGTGTTTCAAATTTAGGCTAGCTATAGACTTCAGACAGAGTCCTTACAAATATCATGCAAGTGACAAGGCATAGATTGTCTACTTTAGCTGATAATAAGATTGTCAAAAATATACTTACAGTTTCACATCCTGAATTTCTTCAAAATGCACATTCTTAGTTCTGCAAATCCGAATTACATGAGCCATGTCAAGGATTCTCAAGCTTGATTATACTTTTTGAAATTGTACGGTAATTTTGACTATAAAGTGCAATTACATTCTCCTTATTACACTCAAAATGAAATAAACATTAAATTCCATAGCGTCTTTTCGATAATTGCAAATGAAAGACTTTATATTTTCCCACATTATGAATATAAACATTCAAAGACAGAAGAGAAACACACTTGCAGATGTCAACACGCTTCTCCCTCGCTGATTCAATCCGATGTATATTTCATTTAGAATTGGAACAGACGCTGCTGAAATTCTATATAATTCATGTGGATAATCATGATCACGAGATTTCATCAAATCGGCAAAATACACCATAATTTATTCATTCCAGATCAAATAGAGAAGTTGCAATACGCATTCCTTCACAATATGACTCCAATTATAAGTTTAAGTAGACCAAAACGCCATTTTCTTTCGAAACTTATGTCTAGCGCGCGACAAAGTTCAATTTTTTCTGAGCGGAGTTAATGCGCATCAATAATGTTGTCTAATAATGAATCTAATTGTGTATTTAGTTTGGAGTACGGCATACATTGAGTTACTTTGTTTCTTGTAATGTATTTTTGTTTATATAATGAAGCCGTGGATAGAATAAGAAAATGAAATAAAAACGCCGAAATGAAAGAATAGTTTAGTTAGCAAACTACCTTCACGTCAGATACGAAAGTTGGAACACTGAAGAGTGTGCATTAGTACCTTCGATGACAAGTTAGACAGACGCTGCTAATATGCAAACATACGAACAGTTCAATAATTGATCCCAGAACATTTTTACATTGTTAGATGTTTTCTCAAATACTCTTGGGCTGTCAAAAGTTGACATACAAAATACTGTCAGAGAAACATTGAAAGAGTGAAAGCCTGATAAGATGCTTGACTAGCAAACAGTTTTACAACAAATAATGTTAAACATTTGCTGATAAAATTGCTATTTTGGGTTTAACGCCAGTTTCAAAGCATGATAGGCTATGCATGATGACTAGTATTAATGGTGGAAGAAAAACCTTTGAAAATCCCAATAAGAACCACCAATAGATAGGAAGACATTGACAAGTTTTATCATATACACACATTGGCCGATCCCGAGACTAGAACTCGTGCAGACGGGTGAGATGGCAGTGTTTAGTAAATGCGAATGCTTTAAACCAAATCGGCCACCCTGGACACCCCCCGGATAAAGGAAACAGCACACGTTTAAAATTTTTATTTTTTTTTAGAAACTAGCAAGTATTGAAAACAGCTCATTTGGAGATGATCTAATAAAAACATGCACAACATTTAATTTTGTAAATATAACGAAACAAAATGCTTAACTGAAAGTACAAGCAGAAACGTCACAATCAGGAACATAATGGTACATATGAAAGATCTGACAATACAACTACAGTTGTCGCAGTGCGCTATCATGTTAGTTAACGACATCACAGAAAGAATGAAATGAGAAACCATTGAAAAAAAGTCGACTCCTACTACATTTAAAATAAGGTCGAAAAACAACTGCAATGTAAAAGACACCACCAAAATACTACAGCCTGGTCTATGAGAGTTTGAATAAGATAAAGAGTATCGCATACACGCTGAAATCGTAAGGATATTTAATATTTAGTCAAATTTCATTGAAAGACTGTATAGCAGTGATTCCCTCATACTTAGCAATATATTACATGTGAAAGTGGAAAGACAGCAAAACTTGTAAAAGCCAACACATTTATAAAGAGCTCTAGCCGAATATTTGTCGAGTGCAGCTGCAATTTTCACTGGCATTCCACTTCACCGAAAGAGCTTTATGGTGATATCCTTTAAAGTCTACCCACATAATTCATCAACAGTCTCTAGCAGCAATCCAAGACCTGAAAAACGAACTGGATTTAATTGATCTCTGGAGAAATTCCGATCAAGACTTAAATGTATATACCTGGAGACAAAAATCTCATTTGAACAAAGTAGATTAGATTACATTCTTGTATCTGATGATATTTTTATGAATGCAACTGATGTACTTATCTTATCCAATACCTTATAGGACTGATCATTCAGTTATTATTTTGAGTATAGCTTTTTCAAAGTGTCCAAGGGGAAAATAATGTTGGAAATTTAATGCTAATTTATTGATGGATAACAATTATATTAACTTGGCCAAAAAATGTATATCTGACACTGATAATGAATATTATTTAAATGTGGTTGAAATTATTGTACAATTTCAAGGTGTGGATCATTGTTTGGGACCTATCATTCTGACTGGCATAAATAATGAACTTCAAAATGGAAAAGCCGTATGTATATTTACTGTCATTGTTATTACCGCTAAATTATCCGTGTCACCTGCATGCTTTTTGTTGGACTGAATACAATCATTTACATTACCTGGATGATATCTTTCGCTACTTTCGGTCCAAACTGTCTCAACAAGTAAAACAGAAATTTGCAAGCCAGCTGTGGTGTGACAGTCCATTTTGCCATCGCAAATATCATATTTTCGTCATCTTGTTTTTCTGGCTGTGACGCTCTTGTTTTTATTTTTATTTTACTAAAACCCGCCTTCTTCTTTTGCATTTTATTTTCGAATTTAGAGTTTGGGAGTACTTGTAAAATGAGACGTATTTGATCGAGACTGGATAGCCCTTGGCCTTAATATGCCTTCCTATGCTACATATAAAGACCCGTGAGAGCACGGATTAAAGTCCGAACCAAGTGCGTTTAGAATTGTCATACACATGTCTCCTCAATGACTGTTAAATGATCAGAATGGTATTGTCAGTCATTACTGCGTGTCTTACGTTTGTTGTGGACGGATATCACAGTAGTTTGCTACCTTGAAAGTTGCTTTTGTGACTCTGTGAACTCAACCACATCAACTTTATATTTTCAGATGGCCCAAGCAGCTTGTCTAGTTCATCCACAAATGCATCTAATAAATCAAAGCTCGGGCATACATTGCTTGCTTACGATCAAAAGTAGTTCATAACACATGATACAGATTTAAAGATACGCGTGTTATATAGTAAGAAGCAATTTAGTGTGAAACTTTACTGCACGATTCTGATAATGTAAAGCTAATGGAGAAATAATGAGCATTAAAAACGTATGCATGGCTATGTCCGTTTCGTGATTAGCAGATACCAAATAATATCCCCGATTTCTTCAATATTGTGGATCACAATATCCATTGGTGGATTTGATGTTCTTATGCTTATTTGTTGAGTTTTCATTCCACATATTTTGCTAAGTGCGAAGAACGTGCTGATTTACACATTCATAGTGTTATGAATATTTATTTGCATTTGTTTCATTGCTTGTTAGGTTTTCTATGTATTATATGACGTGGTTTATGTAAAATTACATGTTGTGTCTGACCTTGTCAAAAATCAAGTTCTTTATTGACCAGACTAGAAACATTGGGGTTTATTTTAATAATCTGTAAACAACTAATGCATAGCTATTTTTTTCACTGTAAGTGTGGGTTTAATATTAGGATCATTATCAGTTATTAAACATATTTATCTTGGTCTGAGTCAATGATATGGTGCTTGCCATGTTCTTTATTATAATTTTGTAGTCAACCTAATTTCTTTTTAGAAATGAAATGTTCATCCTCATCCTAGTTATTATTTTGTGTCTGTTTTCCTTTTTTTTAAAAAAAAATAATCATGTTTACTGAAAAACAGCCTATTCTTACGATAACATTTAGACAGAAATCGTTTATATTGTTGTATTCATGCTTGATTTGGTGATATTATTTATTTTTCCATGGAAATAGAAAGTACTCAATAATATTCCTGGACTGAGACATTAGCAGGAAATTATAGCAACGTCAAAACAAGGAAACCTTTGAATAAATTACATTGGTTCTACAAAAGATTGCTGGCACTTCATTACAATTTAGATCATTAGTGTATTAATAAATTAGTTACTACCGGCCACTGCAAGCATATCAGCACTTTCAGCTTTGAAAATTCTTTGGAATAATACTAAAGATTGTTCAGAGCTTTATTGGGATTTGTCTTAACAATTGAGATATAATTAGCGATACCGTATGGGTTTTTTTTAACATTTTGACTTCTGTATTCTAACGAAATAAATTATTTTTTTAATTTTGCAATAAATTGTTGTTTCTCACTCTTATTGCTTAATTGAAACAAAGATAGTTCTAATAGAAGCCAGATTATGGACACGGGTGCAGAGAAATTTTGGCCACTTTGTCTGCCATTTTATAAACATAATTCTAACGTGACTAGGGCAGTCAACAAAATACTTCTACCAGATCTTATAAGCAAATCATGTTTCTGTATGATTAGAGATACTGACAGGATGTAATGTCTTGCTTTTGTATGGCTTTAAGTGAGGAAAGGGAGGACGAGAACACATGATAAGGGATTTTGGGGAGGCTCAGATGTAGTTCCAAGGTTTCAGTATCACTGTAATTTCAGCGCAAGAAATGTTTTCGTTACTCGAAATTGTGTTGCAATAGCAACTCAAGTTTTTTCTCCATCTTGTGAGTCATTTGGATACATGAAGGACTCATATTTGGAGTCGTTTTGTATACATGGAGGAACCATATTTGGAGTCGTTTGGAGCCATATTTTGAATCGCTATATATACTTGGAGGATGATCTGATATAATAGAATTTCCATACATGGATGAGGATCTGATATAAGAGATTTTGCATACATGGAGAAGGATATAAGAGGATTTGTATGCATGAAGGAGGATCTAATATAATATAATTTGCATACATGGAGGATGACCTGATATAAGAGGATTTGTATACATGAAGGAGGATTTACTATAATATAATTTGCATACATGGAAGAGGATCTGAAATCGTAGAATTTACTTTGGAAAACAAGAGAATTTGTTTAGAACGTCTAATTCTTAAAGATCAAAAATGATTGTGGATAATTGTTTTGGTAATTGGCAGTGGAATTTTGTCTTATCAAATTTATCGACTTTCACCCAGTGAGTGAATTGTTTTATAAATGAAACCAATTTAGAAGCTACATGATGATGTCCTGCCTGAGAAAATCATGGAACTTTTACAAGATATGCGGTTGACATCAAGAATTGTGACCTAAATTATAACTTTTAACAACGAAAATTTACAAACCTTGATGTTCATTTATACCGTTGAAGGATTTTAACATCTTTATATGTTATGTTTTATTTTTTAGGATTACGTTTGTACATCTTTGGAAAAGGATTATATTTCTAACGCAACTTATACTTAAGCTTCCATAGGTGCCATGAAACCACAAACATTTATTATATACGTTACTGCGTTTTGCAAAGTAGGTGCAGCCTGTTTCTAAGCATTTTGTCCTGAGAAAACGGACTAACATGGTCGACTGGTTAATGTTTGTGATATTTGTGTCTCAGAAAAACAGCTCCGCGTTTAATTCAGTCGTGCGTCTTTAGAGTCCAGTTTAAAGAAGAAACGATATGGTAGAATAGCTCAACATTTTGTCTGTGTTTACAAGCATTTAGACATTATTATTCATCTCAAACGTCATTTCATTCATGAATTAATGAATTCTGTCTCGAATTCAGTCACGAATTAAGGAGACAGGTCATCATGCCTGGTATAAATATATAATCTTATCTGGAGCAATATAGAGCAATGAGTATTATTCCTATGATAATGCGATATGGAGTAAAGACTGCAAAATATACATTGACGACTGAGGTGGCAAACTTGAAAAATGATGCACCCATTCATCATTGTAACTCTTTTGATTGTTTTACCTCTTTGCACGGCGGATTCATTGATGCAGTTGGACGAAGAAAGCAATGCTTTCCGTATCCTTCTGAAGAGAATCGGGGAATTGGAAGAAAATGTGCGTAAATCTGACAGGAAACTTGAAGAAATACCTATACTAAAGAAGCGTCTTGATGATGCCGAAAGACGCTTGACACAAATGCTAGATCTGCAAAACAGACTTGAAAAATCAGAAGAAAAAATATACGAGTTGGAGAATCGAGTTAAAGAAAAGAATTGTGATGCGAGTAAAGATGCGTTTACCGAGTCAAACGTTACGAAGGAAGACATGCCAGTAGATTCAGTGTCGCGAAATGCTTGGGTACCAAGGTCAGTTTCAACCACAATGTTCATTCAGGCTGGAAAGATTGGCAATGTCGAAAATTATGTATTGTTCAAAAAACGGACTAAAGGAGGTATCTTTGTTTTTTATTACTTGCCATTTAATATTACATTTTATACATTGTATCCAATATTGATGCTCTGTCCAAGTTTCTGTATAGATTCAAGGACTGCGCGGCACACACATACTATATTTGGTTATATGTATATTCACTGTAATTTTTAAATATCTCAACAACATGAAATTTAAGTGTCTTAAATTAAGTTTATACAAGACAATTCTTTTTTTCTCCTGCGATTCGGAAAATACGTTTGTAAAAGAAAATTTGCATATTATTTGCCTTGGCAAAATATACTTCCGCGTGATATTATGCCAGATCCCGTAAAAATAATTAAATTTTTGTTTAACGAGTCTCTCAACTTCGCATTAGTTTTCATTACACGACTATAACTTGTGAAGCCAAAATTTGGAGAATGATTGGAGGCTTCTTTAGAATAAACACACATCTTTTTAAATCGTGCAATATGCCGTTTATTTAAAGTAAGCATTGTTTCACGCAACACTGGTTTAGATCGAATATTTAGTGAATGCTTTATCATTTATCCCCTATCTATCTGAAAAGTATTAATCTGCAAACTAAATACCAGATGATGAACAAACTTCAGCTAGCGTTGTTATCATTGTAGAAATAATGATGAAAGAAAAGACCGAGAGAAGTAGCATACCGAGTAGAGTGGCGTTTACAGCAATGTTCTCATCCCATCCGATACAACTAATGCCCGGGCGAGCTCTTCTGTTTGATAGGGTTGATTATAACGAAGGTAATGCGTACGACAAAACATCAGGTATAATGACATGTCCAGTTTCTGGTACCTACTTTTTCTACACCAACATTCTAAACGCCCCTGGTGACATCGCCGCCACTGAAATTACGCATGAAGGAATCTTCAAAGGGAGAACATATGGTAATTCTAATTACGACCAAGGTAGCTTCAGCGCAACGCTTCATTGTAGAGCTGGTGAACGAGTTTGGGTCAGAGTCAGTTTTGGTACCCAAATATATGGTGGTGATCATTCTTCATTCACTGGATTTCTTCTCTGGGCAGATGCAGATTCATCAATTAGTAACTAATTGTTACATGAAAGTAATAAAAGAATTATACAACATTAGATTCACAAAAATACACTCTGCAAGAAAACACGAACCATTAATTTGTTAAGTATACATGAAGCTGGTTCAGTTGTGATATTCTGTTTTTTTTTAAATTAACATTCCAAAGTGAATAAACTTTCAGGTGATAAATCACGCCTATCCTCTTCTGATGAATTCCGTTTCTAGCCTTACATCACTCTTGTGTAAATAGACAGCCACATCCTGTGTAAGTAGTATAAATGAAGATCAGGATAAAGTCCTCTTACTAAATGTGTAAATTAACATTATGCCGCCATCTTGGAATGATGGCTGTCTGGGTAAGAGGGAATATTAAATTTAATATTACCTTGGGATACAAGGGGAAAATAACGTGACGACATAATTACGTATAATGCATACGAAATTAGATCGCGGATTTGACGGCACACTAGCACTGAATGGCTAAATAGTACCACACAAAGGTTATATGATAAAACATATGTATCAAATAGGTTTATTAACAACGAGCAATACAAGTAAATAGACACAACGATTATGTAGTGAGGATAGTATAAAAAGGATCTTTTTTCAGTGGAAGGGATACATTTGGTATATATAAAAGGTTACATTGTTTTTACCTTTGTCTAATGAAAAAATGTTGATTCTCCATTTGAGAAGGTACAGAACCCTGATAAGACAGATATTAATGCTACCGTTCAGGTTAATTGCGATGAATATGGCCAATTATTCTTTAAAAAATTCAGCATAAGCTGTCAGAACTTTACATGTTCCCTACATCACCACCTGCCTGGGTGTACGGGGCGTTACCTTAAAATTATTTTCCATCATGATCTTTAGATATGTTCACTTACTTAGACACAACACACACTCATGCAGAAAAACATGCATACACTCATAAATATTGTATATAAAGAACAGTACCACTCCTTTACAAACCCCGTGTTGTTTTACATTGCTTGCTTGTTTGTTTCATGTGAAAGTAAATAAAATTTATGAACTCAACTGAAAAGTCGAAAAAATGGTCAAATTTGTAAGCTTCTGTTATTCACTTTGGAAATATTTTTTTCAAACCTTCTATATCATATAACACAGTTTTTATAGGTAAGATTTGGGATCTTTGATGCAACCACACAATATGTATATAATATATTTTACAAGCAAAATTGGTAAATTTATAAGGTATCGAAATTTTTAATTCCTATAAAGACATCTTTTCGTGTGATTTTAAAATTTGTATCGTAAGTTTGGATCCATTCCACGAATAATTTCAAGAAACATTCATTAACTGAACATTAGTTGAATAAGTGGTCAATTTGTTCTATTTCCTCCTTACATGCGGTGCATTTATGATTATTAAATAAATTATCCTGTGGAAATATTTCTATCCCGATATCTAAAATTAAAGCTAATCAGTTTTGTGTTCTTTGTACAAAGTGTAGCACAAAAAATAGTTGATTCATATATAATAATTGCACACCCTTGTTGCATTGATCAGGTTTCA
Source organism: Potamilus streckersoni (assembly GCA_016746295.1). Classification (NCBI taxonomy): domain Eukaryota; kingdom Metazoa; phylum Mollusca; class Bivalvia; order Unionida; family Unionidae; genus Potamilus; species Potamilus streckersoni. Next base: position 1,684,828 of record JAEAOA010000138.1, on the reverse strand, counting down.
CATTTACCATTTGACTTTTTATCTTGGCTCTTATCAGATCTTTATAAATAAATTTATTCTTTGCTCTTTTTTAAAGAGCGAGTTGTTTGTTCAAGTATTACGTAAAAACGATTTCAAATTTCAAAATTAATTTTCATTTTCTGCTTTACTGATATATTTCAGGCAAGTAGCAAAGGACTGAATAACATTATCAGTTTGTGTTTTGTTTTATTTCATAAAATTTAATAGAGATCATTGTGCATCAGAAAAGTGTTTAATAAATATAATACCGTTTGCTCCTCACATTACTCATGATTTAAAATTATTTTAGTTGCTAACTTAAGAACATCTTGAGACAAGCATTGATGAATAGTCAATGGATCATTTTTCCATTGTGACAAAGCACTGATAACAAAACGCCACAATATATTTTTGTTAATTGTTTTTGAGATTTATTTATCATTTTAGGTTTTTCTATTTTTAATAACAATGACACGCCAAATATTGCTTCAGACACCTGTTTATGCCATAAATCATCTTCGTTCAGTAAAAGGCGCCTAATCCATGAAGGATTTATATATTTAACCCCACCCCTTTCGTTATAGGAAACCATAAGAAAATATTTTGTTTTACCCTGTCGGTTTTGCCATCCCAAGTGAACTTAAAAAAAATAATGTATTCAGTTCATTTTCTATATGGGATTGAAGATTAATGGAGAAGATCCAAAAAGTTATATCCACAGTTACTATTGTGTTTGGGGCCCCGAGTGGTCTAAAGCGCTGTCCGTTACGGATCACTGCCATCTCACCTCTGTCTGCGTGGGTTCAAGTCTAGGATTCGGTAAATGTGGATATGTGAGAAAGCTTGCCAGTAGCTTCTCGTGGGTCGGTGGTTCTTTCCGGTGATTTCCCGGTTTCTTCATCCACCATTAATACTGGCCGCCATGAATAGCCTTTCGTGTGCTGAAAAATGGCGTTAAACCCAAAAACAACTATTGTGTTTTGCTTCTTGAGCATTGAGGTTAAGCATTTGGACTACATCTTGCTGAGCTCGATGGAAATCGCGTGTCACAACATTTCCTATGCCATTGTGGTTCTCTATTTTGTATACTTTGTATAGCGGAGTGCAGGGAGCATACGACACAAACAGACTATATGCGCAAATCTTACAGGAGGCCGTACTTTATCCAATGCAATGGTTATTAAATAAATCCTGATTGCATTTTGCAAATCCTCTGTGCCACAAAAAACGCACGGCAAGAAAACAATTTTCTCCAGCGTGCGTCCCTGTGCGTTCCCGACGCACAAATGTGCGTAATTAGAAACACTGCTTCAGGTGTGTGCTTAGTTGGTGTTTTGCTGTAACTAAATTGGCTTGGCAACTCATATTTTCTTTCTTGTGTCCATTTTTTATATCCTCATTCCCTCAACCCCTTTCCAGTATTAATTCTTGAAACATGTTCACCAAGACCTGTCCTTTTACCAGAGGATGATGACATTGGGCTATCTCCCCTGAAACAAAGCGTGAACGACAAAATAGAGCTTTATAATTATTGTTTAATCTCTAACATCGATAACATAAATGGTTGTGAAACGGAAATAAGCAAATTACAGCAAACCCATCACGCGGGGTTTCGAACATTTACTGTTTTGTTTTCTGTAGATGCTACTACTACTTCTTCGAAAGATGTCTAGGTTTTAGATTGATTTTCTATGTCTTTCCAAAAGATAGATTAAAATGTAACATTATTCTTGTCTGCTGAAATTCCTGTGATATGGATGCCCCTTTCACAACTTGTTGATAAGCAGGCTTTTATGATATCATTTTTCTCGCCAATTTCAAATAATGCACATACAAAGTTATGATATTGGCAAAATTATGTCTCATATACTGTTACAGTTAGCTTATCATAATCCAAAGCTGCCAAAAATAATGACCCCGCCCCCTAAATAGGATTTTGGCTGAAGTGTATCACATTTTTCTAGTTTACTTGTCGCTAAGTGTTAATCAAATTAAAGTATTCTTGACAAATGTTGGAACTACGGAACAGAATAGAACAAGACATGGTGTGCTGAGAGGGTATCCGATTGATATTGTGATGTCATTGGCATCATGAAGTTTACAGCGAATTAAATACGAACAAAACTGAAGTTGAACCAATCATTGAACAATTAATTAAAATGTAATTCATAAAACCATATATTTATTAAAATATTTATGATAAAAATTATGATTAATTATATCCGTCATTTTGTGCTATTGGAAACCTTGATAATGTATTGTGATTTAATTTTATCACATCAAATATTCATTTTTTATCGTACAGTTAATGGCACATCAGCACAATCCGAGCTATATAGTTCAGAGTTTAAAAAATAAGGTTGGAAAATTCTACACATTAAAAACTGATAAATCTTTAGGAAGATAGACCCTTCTAAGTATAGGAAAATATGCACTCCTGACCAAAATGACAAAAGGTAAAAACGCATTGGAGTTACAAGGGGAGTATGGGCGGGGATGGTGGTGGTGTGCGGACCATCAGCGGGGATGACACCTAAATGACTGCATAACAAAATTTGAATTTTTGTACAGGAAAGAGGTCCACTTGGGGTGACACCATGAGTAACCACATAATTGTCTATAAAATGTTTGAATTTTTGTTCCGGTTAAGTGGTCAATGGGGTGACAACATGAGTTACCGCACTGGGTGACACCAACATTATTGACGACACTTTAAAAACATTTACATTATTTCCCCAAATATGTATACAAAATGAAAAATACAGATACTGCAGTTAAAGGGCAAGATATTTAAATTAAAAGGAAACGAAATGAAATCAGAATGTATTTCTGCCAACCAAGTTAAATTTTTACATCTGCAAAATACTTGCAACTACAACTTTATATCATGTATTATATAACATTTTATCAGTAGTAGTCTCAAATCAAGTCTCTAATTATCAGTTTCAAAAGTTGTAATGATTTTGTGTCAAATTGATATAGTAATGTTTGTGTTACATAGTTTACATCTCATAATAAACCACTTTTAAAAAAGACATGCGACTCAAAATATTTATTGCACATTTAATATCTTAATTACGTTACATTTTTCAAGGTGCCCCGAGTGGTCAAGTGGTCTAAAGCGCTCACCGTTACCGATCACTGCCATCTCACCTCTGTCTTGGTGAATTCGAGTCTCAGGCTTTGCAAATGTGAATACGTGAGAAAAAAAAACTGTAGCTTCTCGTGGGTCGGTGTTTTTTTTTTTTCCGGGGTTTTCCTTGGATTCTTCCTCCACCATTTACAGGCCTAGCCCTAGGGCAAGGTGAGCAAGGCAACCGCCTTGAACCCCGCACCTCTCCTCAATGCAATTAGTTTGCCTATTGCCCCGCGCTCATGCTCGCTGCCTTGTGTCCCGCACATCATAAGGCTGGGCATGACCATTTATTCTGGTCGCCCTGTATAGCTTATCTTGTTCTGAACAGTGGTGTTAAACCCTAAAGCAACAATAACCAAAACAACATTTTTCAAACCATTAGGAATAACCTAACAATTGGCAATATATCAGTTCTAGTGAGTCAGTATCAACTGCCTTCCGTTATCAATGCAAGCCTAAAGTAATCCACACAGAGTCGAGCGTAACTAAGACACAAATATCTAGAAAAAAAACGTATTGATTACGCAACAAACATAATGATGGATTAATTCCAAAATCATTACTAACTATTTGTTCTAATCAGGTTTCAGAAGTGGATTGCCTCCTACAAAGCAGTATGAAATTTAGATATGAGATTTGAGATTCATTGGATAGATGTTACTGGATACCTTGTCCCTGTCAATAAATGTTGCCCAAATGTCGGATAAAAACTAACTTAATACAAATGTGAAATATACATTTAAAAACACACGTAAAATGAACTCAATGAACATAAAATAAGGAGACAATTGCACCAACTTGAAAAAGGGAAGGTAGATAAGACAATATTAAAATAAAAGCAACACGTAACACTAAGATAATGCATGTGTTAAAGAAAAGTATGATGTTAGATGCGAGTACAAGCAAAGAAGACATTGAGATATTCATGAATATCCAATATATCGCTTAAAATAGAAAACCAAAAGGGCAAGAATGATTAGAACTTTGACACACAATTAATCACATGAAAGAAACATTAAAATGAACCTCTTAGAGACCATTGATATTGAATATATTTTTAAGGTTGAAAGTTGATGGCAGATTATATATATATATATATATATATATATATATATATATATATATATATATATATATATATATATATATATATATATATATATATATATATATGCAATAAACTGACGACGAACAGTACGAAACTAGTAACTAACTAGCCTAAGCGCTTTCGACTCCCAATGAGTCTTTTTCAAAGGCAAATACAAAACATAGTTACGACAAACAAATAAACACAAAAACGTTGCGTTTGTAAACCTCTACATTTCTATCTTCACATGTGAAGATGTGAAGATAGAAATGTAGAGGTTTACAAACGCAACGCAACGTTTTTGTGTTTATTTGTTTGTCGTAACTATGTTTTGTATTTGCCTTTGAAAAAGACTCATTGGGAGTCGAAAGCGCTTAGGCTAGTTAGTTACTAGTTTCGTACTGTTCGTCGTCAGTTTATTGCATCTATTTTAATTAATCCCTGACAGACGTGATCCCTTGGTGGATCCAGTACGTTTGAGAGGGTTGTTATTCGCCATATGATTTGTATTCTTTATATATATATATATATATATATATATATATATATATATATATATATATATATATATATATATATATATATATATATATATATATATATATATATATATATAGTTTTTAAACTGATCTAGAAACAGAGTGTAATCGTGTGAGAATCTACTATGAATTGGTATGCTAAAGGAGAATAAATTGCTCGGACAAAATGATTTTATTTCATTATTTATGATACTGTTTAACACCATTGTTCTATGAAATATTTTAAAGTCTATAAAGAACTTTATGGCATCTATGAATCCGTACACCAACGTAATGGCACAGCTAGATTGCATGTGATCTAGTGACATCACAACTGCATCTATTATTACGACCTTGTTGCATTCGACTATTGATGCAAATGATTACACTACATCTCCAATGAAAAAGAGTTGGGCATTAAAGTAATGGGAAGTACAACACACATGACTAAGAAAAATTCTACTAATCTCATTAAAATGCAAGACAGCTAATGAAAATCTCAGAGAACTAGCTTTACAATCAGATCTCGAAGACATAATCAGGGATTGAAGATTGAGATGGACTGGGCGATAAAGATGGTATTGACTCAATTGCCAAGGAGACGGTAGCATGGATTCTACTCAATGGAAAAAGAAAAACAGACCACACAAATTGGTCAGGGAAGGTGATGCAAGACGTCAATAAATGAGAGGTAATCTATTCCAGAACTGGCTGCAGACAAAAGCACCTGAAGAAATCTGTCGTCCATATGTGTCATTTGTGAATAAGAATCTAATAACTCTATATAACCTAAGCATTAAAATGTTAGTTAATACTCTGAAATGTATCTATCGACCATAATATTGATTTAAGCCAATGAAAATTAATGATCTAAAGGATGATTTATTTAAGAAGATAGAACTCTTAGAAGTGTAAGAAAAGACGATATATTTTTAATATTTTTAACATTGAAAAGGTTCGTCTAGCAAGTGCTTCCTGTAAAATCGGTGTTGCAGTTGGAGGTGTAGAGGTTGCTGGCATTACACAACTTGTTATTCCTTCGCATCGTTTTGGTACGACTTCTTCATGGTTTATTTCATATATTTTAGTATACAATAAAGTTTTAAAATCCGATATTGTAACATCTGCTATCATTGATTTGAATAATATTGATAAAGTAGTGAGTGAAACAAAAAAGGGACAATGAAATAAAACTGGACGAATCTAACACTATGGTTAGTGATCACAAAAATGGTTGATATAACCTCTGAACTGATAGTGAGCACAAGAAATTATTAACAAAACGTATGACATGATTGTTAGTACGAGAAATGGTTGACAGAAAATCAGACGTGGCGGTTGTTGAGCACAAATATTAGTTGACAGGACGTTAAGACTATATCAGTTCTTGATCGTTTACCTGTAATCATTACAGGTTAACGAAGACTGAAGTCTATTATTCCAGTTATGCTTATAGATAGTTGATAGTCAATGTACAGAAAGATCAAAGGATCGATGAAGGATTAAAATGTCGTCAAAATGTAATATCAGCTAGTTACCTTGATTAATGCCGTTAAATAAAACGTTGAGAAAAGTGACTGAGCAATGAGGTACATCATTTATCAATTGTTGTTAAACTGAGATTGAAATATTTAAGAACATTTTCCGATCTATCATGTCAATTTTGCATGCATATACCATGTTTGTTTTGACACATTTAGCTATCACAGATGGTTTTATTATTGTATCATCAGCAACATCCCGTATTATATTTGTAAATACAGGTATAGAATACACTACGTTTGCAAAATATTCTGCTGCACTTTATGACTTGGAGAGGAATTGCAAAAACTGTCAAACTGCGTTATTCAATTTTCCAACTCTGCCCTAGCACACGAGAATTGGTAACATTAATTAATAAATGTATTGAAAAATTATCTCTACTGCTTAGGTCGTTAGCGATTTCACAAAAGAAGTATTGCAAGAGTGATAGATTGCAGATGGCTAATTATAGGGATGATTACAATCGTGTGCCAAGACTCATAATTGAAAAGAAAGTTAGTCTAGTTAGAAACCAAGTCTTGTATATTCTTCCTTCTCTTGATAGTTATACAGCCTCAAATTGTATAGTAACAGTTAACAAGGAAAACAAAGCACATTTGTAACCGTGGAATACGAGGGCCAATATTATATTGATTGTTTAGAGTGTTGTCATGGATATATATTTGAGCAAATTGCAAAGGATATATGGAATGACATCAACCGCTACAGACTGTAAAGTATCATTGAGAATACTTTGCCTTTCATGAACTATTTATGAGGATGAAGACTACACCTGAAACTCAATCTTTTTTCTTGAACAACTGCTGTATATAGTAAAGTATTTCAGATTAACTATATTGCTTCTTTTTGGAAAGGTACCAGGAAGGTAGCCAGCAAATGGATTATTGTCCTTAAATAGAAGACAAATTTCATCGGTATTTTCTTTCAGAGCTTTCAGTTTCGTTGAATTATGGTGTCCAATTATGTTCTAAAGAGATTTAAATAATATTGAGACACTTCGAGAAGTCTAATAGATTAAGTAATTCTCTTAATCTGGTTGAGAGCTTGTGACTTTGCAAGTTACAAAGTGTCTATTCTTACGTACTGCTTCTACTCGGGAGTAAGTTTATGATCTGACAAAAATTAGACCATCGTACGGAACTTGAAATGTGCCGCAAATAACATTAGACACCAATAAAGCAAATCAAGGCGCACTCAAACAAAGCACCCATGATGTCTCTGGATTGACTAGAGTTTGACCAGAACAACAACAAAAAAAAAAACTACTGCAAATTAAATGTGGTCTCTGATGAAGTTTCATGAAAACCAGACGATAAAGGAGACCTATGTTGTGCCAGTGGATTGCAAATATAAATTTATTTACAGTCTCTGGTTGTGCTAACATAGATTTCCTTCAATTTCACCTAGCTGCTTAGTTTTCATCTATTTACAATATCAGACTATGCTAACAAGGATTTCTTCAAGTGGACCTTGTGACCTAATTTTGATCCAACATTACTTCTTTTCACATAAAGCAATATTCATTAATATAAATATTTGAAGCAAGTTTGATTAAAATGGATATTCGTTTTCTTTAACAAATTTAAAGGACAGCCTTAAAAGCTTAGAATATTTTGATCTAACCGACATCGTCGGGAAAACAAAAGCCTTGAAATGTCATCAATACGATCTTGAAGTTTCATTGATTGTTGAGTTAGCTTGCAGTCAGACTGCGACTTAACGAAGAAAGATGTATTTTATGTTGCCGTTCATCTTTTATTTGTAGTACTTGGTATATATATAGGATAGACGTGGATGATCGAGTCTTTCTTCTGAAACAAATTAGTAGAGACCGAGCAGGCAAGAAGAAGAAAAAGAAGAAAATGACTGAAAAATATCTTGATTGCATGACGGTGTATTTTAAAAACTTGTCGCCTCTCACCGCTTCCGGTTCGCATCCCACTAAAGCTCTTCTTGTAACTTCGATTCTAGCAGATGGCGGGAGGTATACAGTACTGTCTCTACCCAGGAAAATGTGGACAATTTGCCTTCACCACAAACAATCGACCGCGATACAGTCTCAATGTATGTTTGTATGTATGTATGTATGTATGTATGTATGTATGTATGTATGTATGTATGTATGTATGTATGTATGTATGTATGTATGTATGTATGTATGTATGTATGTATGTATGTATGTATGTATGTATGTATGTATGTATGTATGCGTGCGGTGAGAAGAAACTGTTTATTTTGCAACCAGCCAGTGATGTCACCAGTCGGCTGGGACCAATAGACCGGAGAACCCGACATCATAACATGTCATTGCTACTACCAAGGCAGTTGGAGACCCAACCGGTATCCAATCAGAGCTAGGATAGTCAGACATAATCCTGTTAAGCATGAGTTTAGGTTTTGATGTGACTAAAGAAACATCACTGAACTCCGAGAACAAATTGTGCACTCATAAAAAGAGAGGGGAACGGAGGTCTAGCAAATACAGACGATATGTTGAACAAAGGCATTTGAGGAGGATATCTTCGCTTGATTCTGTCTCATTTTCCTAACTATGTATTGTAAGATTTGTACGTTATTACGTGCAATTAATTTAGTAGAAATTCAATCTTATATGTATAGCTGAATTATTAACATGTCGTAATGTAACGTAAGCGAATTGTTGATATTCAAAATTAACGTACGTAGATTGCTAGGATAGAATCGGAGTGGATGGTGTAATCTGCTACGATGTTGCATTGTGGCGCTTAACTGAATTTAATAGTGAGTTTTGTTAGGACTTGTATTTATTTGTTTTTAAATATATAGTTGTGGATTTTGCAGAGTTGGGCAGTGTTGGTTTTGTGTACGTATAATTAGGAATTGTTATATTTTTATATCTTTTATAATTTGTAAGGTAGGAAATCTGTAGGAATATTATTATGTTAATAGTTTATTATATCGAGAATTATGAATATGTGTGTGTGTGTTTGTGTGTGTATGAGAAGTCGTGATATTATTGTTATTGGTATAGCCTTGATCATAGAACAAGCGTGTGAGTGTATGAGTTAACTTAATGATTTAATATGCTGACGAAAGGTATGTGAGAATATGTTAATTGTCGTGTGATTGAGCAAAGAGACAAAATTGTACGTCTCTCCTAATCCACTGAAAGATTTCCGGGTGGGATAGTGCATCTAGTCTTTCTGTTATACTGATAGATCGAATTTGATCATATAATTGAGTGACAGATCGAATTCAACTTGCCGGCATGGCAGCATATCCTGGTGCTTCCGGTCTTTTCAAAATCATTGCTGGTGATCGGTCGGTGTTTCTGTATTTTTCCTTCCCCTTTCTCTAACCTCTTCGGAAAATCAATTTCGTGGTTGCAAACTGCTTCTTTCCCAATATGCAACCTCATAGAGCTATTTTCTTTTCTTTCAAAAGTAAAATTATAGTATCCAACCTAACTATGTATCAGATTTTTGTTTCTTCTCTGATTAACCAATAATATTACCATTCTGCGTCAGATATCGTCTATCGAAATTGAGCATAACTAGTTAATATGCTGAATTCGCCACCCAAAACTCACTCAAGACCCAATTATAATCAATTAACGTATGGTTAGCGGCTACTTACCTTATTAACCGAGAACATAATTTAATTACACCTCAGATGCTGTAACTCACCCTTCCCCGCCGTGGTTATAAACTTACTATCTGAACTAGACCCTTCGGAACACGTTACTCGATTCTCGGTTGAAGAGAATTCAGAGGTTAAATACATACGAATCAATGGATTTCACCCCCTGTCCTAACTACGTTACTTGCTGATTAGCGAACCATTTACATACATTTCCAGACATAGAAAAATCAATTCTCAGTAGAACACCTACAAAGTATGAAATCTTTATTATTCAAGCCATTTAAGACAGATTATTAACTTCTCAAAAATGTGTCAGAAAAACTGCATGAAAATTTATATTACATACAAAGCAACTTAATCCAAACTCATTCATACAACGAAATATTGTATGACATTCTGACAATTTATGAGTCCTAACAAATGCAGGAATATTTCTGAACTCAAAGAAAATTAAAATATGAATTTAAAATGATTGTATAAGAAGAAATTCATTGTAAATGAGATAAACCTTTTGCTTTCTCTTCTCTTGCTCGAGCTGCATCAGGAAATTACCTCAGTGTCTACTCTAGATATGGAATCAGTACACAATTAATAAAATCCGGTTCAGTACCCACGAATGTAGTCCCAGTCTATTTTTAGATCACTTTTTCCTGTCTAAGTTTGGTGGTGATACTAGAGTCAGATTTTGGCATTCATGGTAAGGATTCAAAGGCAATTGTTTATTCTTTAAAATGTGAGCTTATGGTGTGGTTGTCTCTGTGTATTTGGGCGACAGTGCACATTGAGTAATAAGGTCATGGTGATGATCCGGAAGTGAAATCTGTGTTCCGTTGCCTGGTGTTTTGTTTACAATTCAGCCTCTCAAAAAAATGCAGGTCAACCCTTGACAAGAACTAAACCATAAAGTTATCTTTGAAGGTATTATAGAATAACATATGATTTGTATTGATTGTCACACAGTGGAAAGTTCAGTACTGAGAAACAAATGTAGAGACAATATAGTCAAATTAATTGTGTTCTATTGCCTGTCAGTAAAAAACTTGAAACTGATATAAAATTTTTATTATTAATGACATACACATGAAATTTTAATAGATTATGTATATTGACTTTAAAAATATATAAATGAAATTAAAAATAAAAAATAATTTTAGTTTAAAAAATTTAAATGAAATTTAAAAAACAATTAAAATATAAAAATTTTCCACCAAGTATACACATATATAGTAATTATTTGGAATGATATGAAAATATATCAGCATATATATACTCCTACACCATATACAAACTCAAATGATGGATATTTGTCAAATTTGATCAGAGAAAATATCTTTATTTGTCAAAATGAGACCATCATTTAAAATACATGAAGATAAAATTCTACTTTGCTTTGTACCTTTAGGTCATTAAAACTATTTATTTGGGGTCCAAACAATTAATTTATGTGTTTATGATGGGGTGACTTCCCGAGTAACACATATCTGCTTGTATAGCTATCAGTAATTGTTTATAAACATAGTTAGAGGGTATTTAGTGAGAGGACAGAGATGAAGACTTTATACAAGAACCTATTCAAGTTCTCTACAAAATCATGTTAAACTGTCAGAGAATGAAATACAGGTCAGAGGGGGTAAAATATACTTTACCCAGGTATATTTACCATTGCATGTAAGAAAACAGCAAAATGATGTAAGTTGAACACAATGCATTCCATTTTATTGTTCAGTTTCTTTAAGATGTTGATTGATGTAGTGCGGCATTGTGGCCCAGATGATATTATGAGAATTCTCATGATCCATTTTGCTTTATGCATTATTAATGACTAATAATATTTGTTATCTGACACTTTAAAGATTACGTAAGTAATATTCAAACAGATTATTTTAATTTAACTTTCTACAACTGATCCTAATATGGTTACATAGCTGACATGAACAAATATGCATATATTTTGTAATGTTTGGAATCAAAAGTTGACATTGTTAGGCTGACATAGTACCTATAGTGAATCTGTAAGGCTCAGTTCTCACTGTGTGCACTTAAAATATCCCAAGATATTATTTTCATCATGAATATGCCTCTGTATGGTAATACATTTCAATTTTGTACTTTGACAGAGGGCGGTATTGCAGCATCAGCTGATATCTGATTCCATTGAATCATTGAATCATTGAACTTAATAACTTGGTAGCCAAGACTCTTAAAAATAGACTAAAAATGTTCAAACAGATTATTTGAATCGTGTTTGCACATGTGATGTTACCAAGTACATTGCATATGTCCCACACATGCAAATATCCATCCTTGTTTACAAGTTTTCTGGATGAAAATTTCACATTTAGTTGATGATATAGGATCTGTTGGTACCTATAGTTGATCTGTGTGGCCACATTTTGCTATATTCACTCGCAATATCTAAAATTGTTTTTGCTTCATGAATAGGATTGCATATAGTAATAAATTTTAATTTGGTACATTGTCATTTGAATTTCCGCTATACTGGTATGTATCAATGTTTGCACCAATGATCCAACCTCACCGTTCCAACATTGCCTTAAACTTTATGATACATACTCTACCTGATTAGTTATATAACCTGTAAATGGCTAAATATGCTTGTAGAAACTTCATCTATTTTTAGGATGCATTTGTTACTTTAATACATGCTCATTGCTTCACATCTTTGAGTGTCACTCTATCAAGTTTACCTTTTTTTAACCATATTTGCAACCTGAATGTTATTTTGAAATCACCATATCTAACATATTTTAACTTCATTTGCCTACATTTTTCTGTCTTTTTTAGAATTAAGTGAAACATGTTATATCTTTTCAGGTCTAGCCTGGTATCTGGAACAAAGTATTAGAGTTGGATCATTTTGGAAGTTATCCAGTAGTCCAATCGTGATAGCAAGGTCTCATAAGGACATGTGCAGTGTGCTGCTATAAGTGACCAAGTTGAGTTCATATCAGTACACTGATATACAGCATCTCAAAGACATGGCTTAGAACTTCATGACAGAGATTCACATCATTTTTCAGTAAGGTGGAACTTCCCTAAAAACTGTATTTTCATATTGCATTGTTGACTTTTGTAGTTATCGACATTAAAATGGAATGCATATTTGCTATAAAACATGGTAGTGGTCACATCAAAACTTTAAATTTGAGTGAGCTTTTAGTTATACAAACAACTGCCAAAGTACCTGAAACAATAAATGTGGAACATAGCACCTGTCATTGTTTCTTTAGTATGTACACCTATATGCATCTGGATAGGCATATTGCAATTTGATGTCAAAATCACTGTGAGCTATAATGCTTCAGTACCCCTGGGATTAATATTATCAGTTGTACAGACCAAAACTACCATTTGTTTTAAACACCATTCATTACTCAAATTTGCTGCCTTAAATTTGTCAAACTGAATGTCATAACTTGTATGAAAATTTATTATTTGTAAAATAAATAGTTTTTAAAATTTATATATTTAAATTTCCATTAAAATTTAATATATCACTATTTTTTAATTTCAATAATAATTTCAGACAGGCCTTATCAAGGTTACAATTAGGTTTTAACTGCATTGAAAATTTCCTATAATTAAGGAAGATATAGCAAATTTAGTTTTGGCTTCTTAAGAACAATTAGATCTCGAATTGCACCCTATAGAACACCAGCACTACACACTTTCTGACAGCTGTCACATGTTTTGTTTGCAAGGACATTTCAAAAGACTTTATGTATGAAGTTGAAATAGTAGTGGCATGCAAAATAAAAGGCAAATATAAAAGTTTGACAAAAACATTGACCCTTTCAGGAATCAGTACACAATTAATTAAAATCCGGTTCAGTACCCACGAATGTAGTCCCAGTCTATTTTTAGATCACTTTTTCCTGTCTAAGTTTGGTGGTGATACTAGAGTCAGATTTTGGCATTCTTGGTAAGGATTTAAAGGCATTTTTTTTCTTTAAAATGTGAGCTTATGGTGTGGTTTTCTCTGTGTATTTTGGCGAAAATGCACATTGAGTAATAAGGTCATGGTGATGATCCGGAAGTGAAATCTGTGTTCCGTTGCCTGGTGTTTTGTTTACAATTCAGCCTCTCAAAAAAATGCAGGTCAACCCTTGACAAGAACTAAACCGTAAAGTCATCTTTAAAGGTATTTTAGATTAACATATGATTTGTATTGATTGTCACACAGTGGAAAGTTCAGTACTGAGAAACAAATGTAGAGACAATATAGTCTAATTAATTGTTCTATGGCCATATGGGTCTCAAAACCTTCCAGAAACATTTGTCCTTTGTCCTTTTGTTTAACGGAAGAAATTACTTATTAATTTTCTCGGAGTCCCTCAGACTTTCTCTCTTGGCAGAAAAAAAAATTGGTTGCATAGTATCATGAGGAGAGTACTTTTATAGGCTGAATTCGGTCTGAAACAGACCCCTTCGTTTAGCTCTGCCATTCAGTATCACTTCCTTACCCGCCATAAAATCTATGTAATAGCTATTCTGGAAAATCTCACTTTATGACATCTGTTTAAAATTGACCACATCTTCTCAAGATATTACCTAGTTCATCTCAAGTCTTGAGATACCGCTATAATCTCACGTTAACATTGCATTCTTATGTGGCTGCAACCGTCATCAAAGCGAGCCCTAATTAAATTTCAATCATGCTCCAAGCACAACAGATTCATTCCCTCATAATCAACAATTTATGGTATGATACTTACGTAAAACTTAATGTTTACATGTCACACTAACCCGACAGAATGTAAAGTTATCTCTTCAACATTTTCCACCCATACACAATGTAAAAACGGGTCATGGTCTCACATCACTATGTGAGTTACAATGCCATGAGTAAAATGACCTAATGATTAATTTGCTACCACTGTTTACGTAGATATATAACATACAGATACGTCGCCTTTTTGAAGTACATATTTGCGTGTGTATATATATATATATATATATATATATATATATATATATATATATATATATATATATATATATATATATATATATATATATATATATATATATATATTCACTATTTAAGTGATATTCACAAGTTCATATAAATGTAGTATACTAAGATATAAATTTTCTGTATTGTATTGCTTGTAATGACATTATCAATATTACCATAATTTACAAAATGGACTGAAATTTATGTTTTCATGTTCTCATTTTTGGTCGCGCGCAAGTCAGCCATTGAAAATTAGCTGATGTCTAGAAATTTATACTAAGAAATTTAGAGAGACTTCATACTGCATAACGTTATTGCCTTAGTTCATTAATACACTATTGCGTGGTAGCTGTTAATAAATTAGCCACGTTCAAAATACACTTCTGACAACGCTGTTAAGGAATTTCAATTATGGTATAACATTGGTTTTTCAGTATCAAATTACACTAGATACATCGTTGATATTAAAGTTGACTTTTGCTTAACGGCTCATCAACACATTACATGTTGTTTTTTTTTTTGTTTTTTTTTTGTCGAGGCAACGCAGAGAGTGCAGGAGAATATATTGGAAGCCGGGAACGTACCCTTCTCATACAATCAAATAGATTGTATGGTTCTTTAACGAGCTCGAGGATAGACAGCCCGGTTTGCGTCCCCATCAGATGGATGAGGCTAAGGGAAAGTTAGTCCTTCAATGTATGACACCTCTCCTGATATGTGTGGTTTTAGGTCAAAGTCCTACCGTCTCAATAAAAGTTCTGCGTAGCGTGTTCGAAGTCGACTAACATCGGAACGAGAAGTCAAATTATCAGGAATATCTCAAACACTAGGTAGCCTATTTCTGCAAATGAAAGTCATGTTGCTTCAGACGGACTTCGCTTACTCTGGTGTCTTTATTCATTTAAATTTAAAAGTTGAAGTATGTTTCTTTAACAAAACGAAGAAAAATACACTAATATTGAATAATGTGTTCAAATATCTTCGTTTCTTTCAAGATGCTTATCCTTTTAACCGATTTTCAGCCAAGTGAAATTTAAGTTTTACGGAACCTGAAAACACGTGCTTGTTGTGAGAATTTGAATTTCAACATATGATCGTTGTAATAATCAACCTATCTGGCTTGTCAAGGTGCAATGGTAAACAAAACCTGAACCACTGCGGATACAAATCGGAAGATAATTGTTGCCTATGTTCTTGTAATAAGGATTTTCTTCCATTTGACTAAGTGACCATGCTTTTGAACCCAATGTATGACTTTTAAACAGGAGGCGGGGACTCATTCATATAAACATTTTGAGCATTTTAGATAAATGCGGCCTATAACGTTGGTAGAAATTTGTTGTTAACAAAAACTTACGGAAAAAAGCCTTGCCCCTGAAGGCCATGCTTTTTCATTTGAATAAACTTGATAGAGGTTAATACAAACATTACTTCCGAGAAATTATTTTGAATCTGAATAAGTAGTTCAAGTGAAGACATTTAAAATGTTGCATATATGCTTATATAAGGACAACAATCCCCATCCCTGGCAGCCATGTTTTGACGAGTCGATTAGGTTTTAACAAACCGGATCCATGGTCACTCGAACATCATTTCTATGAGATTATTTCGAAATCTTACCAGTAGTTTCATTGACTTTTAAAGCATTTTGTTTCCGTTTCCATGCCAACCAAAATTCATGATTTGCACAAACTTAAAAGAGGATCAGTGACTAAAGTAACAATGGCGGAGAAAAGAGACACCCTTATATAGCATGCAATATTTGATCTAACCGACGTCGGGTACAGGTTATATATAACACGTTGCAAACGATGTTAAATACCATTCAAACAACCAAAGGAAATATAAACTTTTAAGTGGAGGCCTTAAGACATTTTTCTGGCCTAGTGTTACACATAATCCTTTTGAATGTTTTAAATTTTGTATGCCTTCTTAGAAACAAAAATACTTTGAGGGTCGTTATTCGATATAGATCAATGACGAGGGGTCATTTCTCTATATAAAATTTCGACCCAGCGGTCATTATTCTATCAGGGTCTATTTACTTCATTGCACCGTAACCTGTCGCTTTGTCAGAAGAATTTTCCACATTGGACTCAAAATTTAATTTAAATAAACATTATGAGTTTCATATATACTAAGCAATTTATTGATTCAGGTATTTTGTAAGGTGCTCCATTGTGAATTAAATGCTGCTTTGTATTTCTTAGCCATCAGTTACTACTTGATGCATCAGCATCTACCCAGAGAATAAATCCGGAAAAAGAACTATGATCTGCACCAAATATTTGGAAACCGTAATTGGTCCTGACCCAGACCCGTTCACCAGTTCTACAATGAAGGATAGCACTAATGCCACCTTGAGCATTATGAGAACCTCCGTATGCATAGGTTCTCCCTTTGCCATTTCTTTCACGTACAATTTCAGTAGCGACGTCCAACGCATTGGGTTGAGAGAGAACGTTGGTGTAGAAAAGGTAGGTGCCAGTGATTGGACACGTCATAATACCTGATGTTGTGTCATACGCATTCCCTTCGTTGTAGTCGACCCTATCAAACAAAAGAGATCGCCCGGCCGTTAGTTGTATCGGTGCGGAGGAAAACATTGCTGTAAACGCAACTTTTCTAGTTATGCTCCTTCTCTCGGTCTTTTCTTCCTTCATTATTTCTACAATAATAAGAAAGCTCTCAGAAGATTGTTTTTTTTTCTTAATCCATTATTTCGTTTGTGTCTTCATATGTTTTAGATGAGTATATATATATATATATATATATATATATATATATATATATATATATATATATATATATATATATATATATATATATATATATTGAATCTCAATAGGGTGATATTATGATCTCATGTTAATTTAGGTAATGATGGAAATGAAATAATACCACAATTATCGGATAATGCCGGGTACAAGTAATTGTCGATACGCTTTCATACATTTTGTAATAAATGCAAATAACCTATTTATTCTAAGCCGGGGGAAATTACGAGTTTGTTCCAAATAGGAACAAGTTCTTCCGTTGTTCCGTCTCAAACCAAACGCGTAAGTTGTTTTGTTTTTTTTTTTTTTTGCTTTTTCTTTTTGTTTTGATAAGCCATTTGTTTGCTTAACATTATCTTAAAATTAAAACATATAATATAGCCCTTCGTTGTTGAGCGCCACTGATACTTGCTCAGCAAAAGAAAACAACATCCATTGTTGGATTTCCTATCTTGTATACAATAATTTTGAGACAGTTGAGCTTTATTTGTTGAGAAATTTAAATAATGAATTGCGTATACATGTATAATAGCCAGCACTTGTGGGTGGGGAAAGCTATTTGAGAATCTGTACAAAAATACTGACATAATATTGGTATTGGAAATTATGCATAAGATTAATGGTAGATGAACATGTAATGAAAATTGCAGGTGCGATACCTCCTTGAATCCGGTTCTTGAACGATGCAAATTTCTCGACATTGCCACTCTTTTTGGTTTGACTGAACATCGTTGTAGAAGCATTTCTCGATACCACTCCTACTGTCTTGTCTTCCTACGTAGCAATTAACTCCGAAAACGATACAGTAGAGGAACTCTAGGTTTCCTGACTCTCGTCACATTTCTTTCTTTCGACTTGATTCTCTAACTCGTATATTTTTTCTTCTGATTTTTCAAGTCTGTATTGTAGATCTTGGGTCTGTGCCAATTGTCTTTCTGCATCATCAAGACGCATCTTTAGTATAGGAATTTCTTCCAGTTTCCTGTCGGATTTTCGTACATTTTCTTCCAATTCCCCGATTCTCTTCAGAAGTATACCGAAACTGTCTCCTACACCGTACAATTGCGTCATCTTGTTCGCGGTGCAAAGGGATAAAACAGACAAAAAAGTTATACAAGCGGATATGTGTCTCATTTTTTGTCCATCTACATTACCACCTCAGTCGTCTCTGTATATCTTGCACAATTCTCACTTCTAATCGCATTAAAACGAATCGTATGATTAGTGCATGTTACTCTACATTGTTCGAGATAAGAGAGTAGGGCAAGATGGTCCACGATAGCTAGTTACGATTCGTGACTAAATTGATCAAATGGAGTGAGAGGTGGATGAAAATTTCCAAAAACAAAGTTAAAGTATTGAAATATTCTACTCTTTTTATTGTTAATATACTTTTCGTTTGAAGTAGACAATGATGTAGCTACTTTGAGAGCATGGACCACTTTATTCTGCATCTATGTCCTCAAGGACGCCAAAGTAAACAAGTAGTCCATTGTGTTTGTTTCTAAGATGGAGGAAAGAACTTACTTCTATTTGGCGTGGAAGTACTTTTTCTACCGTTTTCCAGCACTAGATCAAACCCGTTCTCTCCCCATACTCAGAAGAAGTTTTGCATTATCACAAAACGAACGAAAAATATCGATAAAGGTTCTACACGTTATAATCTGATAACTGTCGAGTACTTTCATTTTCCTCACTACCCGCTTCAAATGCGACCATAGTGCGATAATAGTGGTGACAAGAAATATGCAGCTATAGAATTGACTCTCATAAAGCTATGCATAATTTCTCATTTATCTGGACTTATATTTTCAACCCAGGGAGCCTATTATTGCGCTTGTGTAATGCATTGATCTAATAACCGGTATATATATAATAAAGATAATAAAAACGAGGACTTAGTATATCGCTTACTCTTTCTTAAATGCGCTTTGAGGACTTAGTATATCGCTTACTTTCTTCAATGCTCTTTATGGTATTAGTTACCACACACACACACACACACACACACACACACACACACACACACAAATTGGTGCCACAGTTGCTATAATTTTTGGATATGGTTTTTTGCAGCATTTACCTTCATGTACATATATGTTTATTGGTGCATCCACATCTTCACTGAAATGGACTTGTTCAGAAACCGGAAATGACCGGCGAGCAAAGTCGTCTCTAATACTAAAAACTTTCGTTTGGTTTGAAACGCTCTGAGGATAGCGTCAGGTTTAAAATTATAAGTCAGTGAATAAACTATGTTCAGTGCATCATTTAAAAATCTCATTTGTGATTTTCTTTATTTGCTGGGAGGGGGGTGGACAAACAAATGGGCAAGTATATTCAGACTAGTTAGGACCTGGTACGTAAAAGAACATTCTAAGTTTTGATTTTATTTTGTTAGTTTGAATAATGAGAATACGATTTTCATAAGAGGAGCGTAAGTACATAGAGGGCGGTACACAGAGCTGTCAGATAGGTGTTTTGGACTGGGGACAGTAAACGAAATTTAACAGAAATCAGATATTGTGTTTGATTCTTGAGCAGTGGAGGGTACCGAGTGGGAGGGTGAGGCGTGCACAGTTCTCGGTATCCTAATGATTATCTGAGACGCTGTATTTAAAGATTTTGAAGTTTTCGTTGTAGATACTGAGATGAACGAGATACAAGTGAATTACGAAGAACACAGACTTGTGAAGTCTACAGAAAGAAAACTTTAAGTATAGCTGATACATCTCAGCACCAGGTGTTTAGCCTTGAAAAAGTTCATAACAAGCTGACGTAATGAGAGAGTACTGTAGGTTTCGAACTAAATGTGTGAATTTATTGCTGGTGTTGCTGATACTTATTGTTTGAGATAAAGAACATGAATGTATGGTAATCAGAATTTCTTCAGTTTTATCGTCATTCATTAGAATCTTGTTACATGTCATCTATGACTTAAAATCAGAAATGTACCTCTCTACCCCTTGGTTGGCAGCATCAACTTCAGTTGGGCAACTAGATTTTTACATTTGTTTGTCGTCAGCGTGTACTTATCAAGACACACAATTACGATCTGTGACGCTAGAGAGGATCTGAGTGTACAGAACCAAAAGAACGAATCCAAGACCGAACCTCGTGGAACGCTAATTCACAGAGGAGCTGGGCTGGAATGTTTCCTTAGTTATGGACACAATTTGTGTCTTTTAATTTGTGCCATTAAAGGAAACATCTTCAATATTTGAGAACTTTATATATATATATATATGGGGGTGGGGTACAATCTGGGGTGGTATTAGGTGGAATCTTATAATAGTGTTTGGCATAAAAAATAATATACCCTACCAATTTGCGAAATCTTTACAGTTTTCATAGCAATCAAAAGTTGCTACTGTGTGAATTGTATTACATCTTGAATAAAAACAAACAAATACTGTACTGTGATAAACTGAGACCGTTAATGACCGATAATAATTCTTGATGAATTCATCTGGCGACAGAAAACTTGCACAACACCGTGAAAGATGCCATCAAGTTTTATTACACCAGTGACTATCTCAACTGCAATGTTCTTGCTTTACCTCCAATCAAAAAGAAAATTCCCAGACGTTTCTTTGATGAGCTGAATGGTTTTCAATTTGAGAACACAAATTATATGACCCTAATGACAATCAAAGCTACAACGTGCTTGCTGTAGCACAGAGTAGTAAGACAGTTATGTATAGTCCGTGTTTTTAGAGGTGGAACCACATCGACTCAGTGATTAAGGAGTTGGTTTCGTGACCAGAATGGAACGGCTTTGATTGCAACCGCATAATCAGCCAGTAACAGCTACTATGGTGCGTCCTCCTGCAAGGCACTTTACTTGCCTTATAATATACCCTTTAATGTGCTAATGTGCCAGACCCCACGTCAAAAGCCACACGAAATTTTTGTATTTAATGAATCATCTCTTGTCATTTTTTCCCTTACACGACCATGGACTTGTGAAGGCTATTTCTTTACACGTCTATGGAGTTGTGAAGGCTATTTCAGTAACACGTTTATGGACTTGTGCAAGATATTTCCTTACACTTCTATGGACTTGTGAGTGCTGTTTTTCTTACACGAATATGGACTTGTGAAAACTATTTCTTTACGGGTCTATGGACTTGTAAATACTATTTCCTTACATGTCTATGTGCTTGTGAAAGCTTCCTTTACACATCTATGTACTTGTGAAAACTATTTTCTTTACACGTCCATGGACACGTGAAAGCTATTTCCTTACACGTCCATGTACTTGTGAAAGCTATCCCCTTTACACGTCCATGGACTTGTGATGGCTAAATTCGGAGAATGATAAAGGTTTCTTTAAAATGACAGTTTAACATAATCTTGTTAAATCATGCAAGAAGCATAGCTGAAGTAATGACTTTTGTGAACAATTAACATAGTTTCGAGTAAGATTTGCTATAGATTGAATATTTAGTGAATATATTTATCATTTATTCCCATCTCACCTAACGCTTATTAATCTACTCGCTAAATAATGGATTAAGAAAAAAAAAACAATCTTCTGAGAGCATTCTTATCATTATAGAAATACTGAAGGAAGAAAAGACTGACAGAAGAAGTATACCATCAAAAGTTGCGTTTACAGCATTATTCACCTCCGCTCAGATACAACTAATGGCCGGGCGATCTCTTCTGTTTGATAGGGCCGACTACAACGAAGGGAATGCGTACGACAAAAGATCAGGAATTATGACGTCCAATCACTGGCAACTCCTTTTTCTACACCAACGTTCTAGCCACCACCCCTCATGGGATGGGAGTCGCCACTGAACTTGTACACCAAGAAGCAGCAAAGGGAGAACATATGTATTTGGCGGCTCCTATTATGACCAGGGAGGGGGGCATTGGTGCAATCCTTCATTGCAAAACTGGTGAACAGGTCTGAGTCAGAACCGTTTATGGTTCCAAAATACATGGTGGAGATCATTCTTCTTTTTCCGGATTTATTCTCTGGATAGATGCTGATGAATCAAGCAGTAACTGATTGCTAAGAAATATACAACAGCTGTTAGTTCACAATAAAACAAACACAAAAAGTTGATTAGATTGCTGAGTACACATTAAGCTTGTTTCTTCTTAAATTCTGATTCCAAAATGGAGTCACCCATTACAAAGCGATGTTACAGCGCAAGTATAAGGTATCTTTGGCTATCCAGCACTAATGACCTCGGTGTTCATTCATCACCCAAATATAAATAGACCATCAAACCAGAGATAAAACAGGTACACAAGACAGAGTGTAGCAAATAGACCAGACAATAAAAGCTTGAACAGTACACTTACTCTTCCCCTTTTTTTGTTGGCAAGTATGCGTGCTTTGGGGTTTTTACGGCTCCTCATCAAAAACATGGCTAATTGGGGAAAATTAAAAGATCTAAAAATGTAACACTGAAAAATGGCTTATAAACGTAGCGGTGATTGACTATGGTTGAGGTGTGGTGCTCATATTTTATTTGAACTATTATAAAAGTCCCACGCAGGCTCTATTTTGTTGGAAGTTAAATTTAGCGAAAGATAGATAGAAAGCTCCGAGCCCCCAGTCAGATGTGAGATTGGTTTCACCTGTACTTGTATTTCTACTTATCTGGTGTATCCTTTCTCACTCCTATTTCTCCCAATCCCATCTCCTCTTCGTCCTCGACATTTCTCGAAATTATCCTCCTCCTCCTAGTCTTTCTCTATACTCCTCCTCCACTTTCTTTCCCAAGACAACCTTTCTGCCGACTTCGACTATCTCGAATACAGTCTCAATTCCAGCTCCAACTCTCGAAGATTTCGGACCCAAAGTAACCCTAAGTTTTGTGACCCCTAGAAAGCTTCATTTGAAAGCACAAGGACCGTACAATCTTTACTTTAGCCCTATCATCTCACACTACACAAAATTTATCATCAGATAATGGTCACGCATTCGTTCACTTCAAGATACCCATAGGTTCTTGCATGGTAAAATAAACGTCATAATACAGCACGGTATCAATTACTTATGCATTCATCAGTAAATTCCATAGCATCATTACAAAATCCTAATCCCATTATACTAAACAATATCACAATAATTAGACGCATTTCTTTACCTTACAACTCATAAAAAGCACGCAAATATTGAAATATCCATGCCCTGTGTTATGAATTCGTCCATAGGATTGGCAAAATCACCCAAGAGTGATATAGAACCCTTCGACATGAAAGGTTCAAAATTCTCCAAAATACAGACTGAGGTTTATCAAACCCAACAAATGTATTGTTTCAAATACATGACTATGACCTTTTAGAAATAAGAGCATTTGGGATAGGTCTATCTTGATTCTGATGCAAATATTTCAATTTGAAGCACTCAGAAATGACGTGTCCTTTTTTCCTACAATTGGTACAGGTAGGTAGAGACAAGGATTGAGAATCAAGTCTCTCTTAAGGATTCATTTTTAGAATTTGTGCCAGATTGATTTTTACCGAGAGTTGTATTTGTGTGAAACACAATTCTATCAGTAGACTGCTGAAAGATTTGTTTTCAGCAGGAACTTTTTTAAGGAATACTTCAGCAGCCAGAACATTTTCCAAGATCTTAACCTCATGATTTAAAATGATTTTTGATATCACTAGGGATAGTTTTTGAACTCTTCGAGTAATAGGTGGCGCTCACCAGTTATTATGTACGTTTTGAGAGAGTGATGTATGTAAGGTGAAGTTGTTTGCATTTTAAACATGCACAGTGGAGAGAATGTTGGCATATCTATATACTACTTTCATGTAATGTGGCTGAAATTTCTTTGGATATTGTACTTTTGGAAATTTTAAATGATCTTAGGACACTGCTAACTAAAATGACTGCTCCCTTGTGCTCCAAAAATCAAATCTGAATTTGTCTCAAGTACTCTATTCTTGGCAGCTATTAAAATATGGAAAATTAATTTTGCTAAACTAGACAATACCTGCTTCTAAAAGTGCAATGAATGAATTACCAAATACATAAAATGTAGATAAAGTTATCTGCTCTATTTTTTACAATTGCCTCTGAAGTTCAAAAAGTAAAAATGTGCAAGTAGAGCTAGCACGTTTTTGAAAGGTGCACATCTGGAGTAAAGCCAAGCTGTATACTCTCTAATTCCTATTACACCCATCAATCATATCAAAATAAAGTGAATTAAAGGTTCTTTGAACAATACCTAAGATATACAAAGTCTCTTTTAAAAAGCCAGTATAACTAGTGAGGAAACCCAAGGAATCTCTTTTTCTTTAAAATTCTAACTCTATGCTAAATACGAAACTGTAGAGCGCCACCTTAAAAACAAATATAAACATTTATGCAATTATTTTTCTTTTTTTCATATTATTATGTATGATGTTCTGAGTAAAATGGTACATTAACATTGATTTTATTCATGAAAATAAGCTAATCATGCTTATTTTTGCTCTAGCATACATAATTTGCTATGAGGCATGTTTGGTTGAGTAGTGACCTTCATTATGGTGAAATTAGAAGTCTTAGAATATAAGAATAAAGTCAACTTAAATTGAAAACTTTTGCATTAAGTAAAAGAAATACATAGTGAGAATGTTTCTTTTCATTTATTTGCAATGAAATCAAAAAATAAATGATAAAGCAAATTTGCTTTTTTCCATATCAAAGAATTAGTTAATATTTTACCCTTTGATCTTTATAAACCTCACCTGTTATATCCCTTTTCTAACTGTAAAATTTATTGCTGACATCTCAGAAATATATTATATATGGCTAGTTTCATGTTCCTGTCTATCAGCATAACACTGGTTGCTATGTTGACAAAATGCAATGCACATTTTTAAAATAGTTCACTTTTTATCATAAGAAGGGGCTGTACCTGTTTGAGACCAACTCTAATAAATGCTGTTCTGAGGAGGGAAATACAGGACAATTATTACAAAGTACTGTTTTGATGCTTGCGACTTGAATATTTCAGCCATACAATAAAAATTAAATCATACAATAATAATACCTATATACTCTTTATGGTGCCGCTCACCAGTTATTATGTACTTTTTGAGAGAGTGGTGTTATGTAAGGTGAAGTTGTTTGCATTTTAAACATGCACAGTGGAGAGAATGTTGGCATACCTATATTCTACTTTCATGTAATGTGGCTGAAATTTCTTTAGATATTGTACTTTTGGAAATTTTAAATTATCTTAGGACACTGCTAACTAAAATGACTGCTCCCTTGTGCTCCAACAATCAACCATAATTTGTCTAAAGTACACTATTCTTGGCAGC
The DNA here is from genome assembly GCA_016746295.1 of Potamilus streckersoni. Classification (NCBI taxonomy): domain Eukaryota; kingdom Metazoa; phylum Mollusca; class Bivalvia; order Unionida; family Unionidae; genus Potamilus; species Potamilus streckersoni. The sequence continues at coordinate 1,658,886 of JAEAOA010000138.1, read as the reverse complement.
TATTAAAATATGGAAAATGAATTTTGCCAAACTAGACAATACCAGCTTCTAAAATTGCAATGAATGAATTACCAAATACATAAAATGTAGAAAAAGTTATCGGCTCTATCTTTTTTACAATTTACCTCTGAAGTTCAAAAAGTGAAAATGAGCAAGTAGAGTTAGCACTTTTTTGAAAGGTGCACATCTGGAGTAAGGCCAAGCTGTATACTCTCTAACCCCTATTACACCCATGAATCATACATCAAAAAAAAGGGAATTAAAGGTTCTTTGAACAATACCCAAGATATACAAAGTCTCTTTTAACTAGCTAGTATAACTAGTGAAGAAACCCAGGGAAACTCTTTTTCTTTAAAATTCTAGCCCTATGCTAAATACGAAACTGTAGAGCACCACCATAACAGTTGTTCAATTTTCTCAGACAGACACCACTAATTCGTAACCTTTCAGTATGCATTCCTTAACCAATCAGAACATTTTTGTACTAATATATATATATTTCTGGCTTTGCCATAAAGTACACTCTGCAATAATTGAGTCCAATACTCTCTTGGCCATTTTGAATTATCAACTACATTTGCAAACAAAATAAAATACTTCCTTTTCACTAAAGGGGGGAACTAATTTGACATTTTCTAAAATCAAAATTTACAAATTTCATATTATCACAATGATTAAATACAAGTTTTTATCAGGAAGCTGTAGTTATTAGACTTGCATGAGAAAGAGATGAGGATATTCTAAATGGGTTAAAATGTGAGGGTTTTTTTTCTTCTAGAGAACCACAAGGTTAAGTGCCCATTATTTAACAACACCTCCACTTTATAAGATTAGCTATTGTAACAGCTAAGGCAAATGTTACTGCAAAAAGTTCTGTCATTTTATTTCATTTTGCTTGTTTCTGGTCAGTTTTTATTTTCAACAACTGTACATACTATGAAGACCATCTTTGTTTGAGCTCCCCTGAATCTAGTCCAGTGACAACACATTGTATTCATTATTTCCCCTGAATCTAGTCCAGTGACATCCACATTGTATTCATTATTTCCCCTGAATCTAGTCCAGTGACAACACATTGTATTCATTATTTCCCCTGAATCTAGTCCACTGACAACACATTGTATTCATTATTTCCCCTGAATCTAGTCCCGTGACATCCACATTGTATTCATTATTTCCCCTGAATCTAGTCCAGTGACAACACATTGTATTCATTATTTCCCCTGAATCTAGTCCAGTGACATCCACATTGTATTCATTATTTCCAGTGTAAAAACCCTCCTTTTTACATGAAAAATTACTATATCCTTCAACCTAAATCTGGTTATTGTTGTGAGATGGAACAGCCTGATGTAAATGACGAGGAACAGTGTTTTGATGAGGACCTGCATGCATTGATAAACAAAATCAATATGCATACTCTAACTCATAGGACAACCACCATAATAAAGCAAATCTGAATGCTTGTGAAAAAAAAGAAATAGGTTTTTAAAGTTTCCAGGTATGAGAAGATTTAATTATTTTGCTAAATCTGAAATTTGATGGATAAAAATTTTCCTAGATTGATGGTGGGGTATAATTTATAGTGGCTTCAATCATTAGTTTGGCATGTGTGTGTGGTGTAGGTGATAATAGTTTCTTTTCTATAAATACTAGGATAAATTTCTTCCTTACCTGTCACAATTACTCAATTTTTTATGACTGATTTTAATTTGTCTGAGTAATGGAATGACTTCTCAACTAATCATTATCAATAATTGTATAACAAAGTTTACTGTACCATATTTGGAAAGATTTAAACTGTTAAAACTATTAAATTCTATTATGCATATAATATCAATAAACTGAAACACATTACAAAATAAAAACACTATACAGAGTTTGTTGCTTTGTAAGATTTCAAAGTGAATACCTGGAAGTCAGATATTCTTGGTGGACCTATAGCCTAGGTTTTTATTACTTTGTCTAATTATCTATTTCACATTACAAATGTAATCTGCATATCAAATTTGCAAATTATGTACTTCTTGAAAAAGAATTAACTTACAACACAAACTCCATCATTATAAATCTTGGTTCTAACACTAATAATGCTTACAAACTTTGTGCAAGCATTATTCCAAGCAAAGCAGATGATGCTGAGATTTTCATAAAGTCATTATCAACAGACTGGCAAAATGTAATATTATGTTTAAGTCACTCATTCTCAGCATCATAAAATGTACCAGCTCAAATCCATTTTAATGTACGACACAAATTTATATCACAATTAACCACTTAAAAACAAAATAAGACATGCAACTCATGAAAAATTTATTGCACAATGAATACATTACTAACCTTTCTGGAATATACTACAATCCGGTCATAGGTCAGTCCTAGTTTGTATTTTTCAACTGCATTACATTATTAACATAGTCCTACTTAATTTACTGTTAATTGAGTTCAGTTATTCCTCATGACCTTCTCCTTTATAGCAAGTAAACTGAATGCATTTTAATGCATACTATGAATCTTGCAAAAGTACACACACACACACACACACACACACACACACACACACACACACACCAGCATTCTCATATTTGGAGTAACAGAAAATAAAAATATACAGACAAGTGTGAAAGACTGATGCCCAGGTCATGCATGTTACGATCCTTGCAAAGATATATGCAAGGACTAGATTGGAACCCATTACCCATAGGCTGCGAATCCAAGCCACTATGACAAAGATTTTTTTTTTGTTTTGTATTTAATAGCATATTAGCAGCTCTATTGGGCTGACTGCCTTTCCCATCACACACTAACCTGGGCTTACCTGTGTGGGAATCAAACTACAAAAACTTTGGTGACAATTCTGACATTCCACCAAATGTGAAATCATGGCTCCCACTTCATGGACAAAGAAATACTACCACAAAAAACTACTTACAAAGATGCACAAACATACTAAGTTTCAACAGTGTAGGGTTGAAAAAAAATGATCAGACTAAATGTAATATGGTTTTAAGTGTATTTAATTAAAAAAATGGTTGAAATAAGTTTCACTTTAGCATGAAGATGATGTCATGATGTTAGTGACCTAGTTCGGTAAAGTCAAATTATTCTCTCTGAGATGCATTCACATATCAATTTTCATGTGTAGCTGAAACAAGGATGAATTTTCTGAGGGCATAGTGAAGAAATGGCTTTAAATACAAAAGACACTTGTAATTCAAAAATTAGGTCACAAGAGTCCTAGTTATATATGGTTGAAATACTCAACAACATGCATCAAATATCCAATTCCAACATTCACAAGTAATTAAGAAATGTGGTCCTATATCTTGAGCAAGCAATGAAAAATGATTGAAACTACTCAAGTCACTCAAGCATGAAACAGTGACCTAGTTTTAGTATGATTGACTTTTTATTATCCAAATGCATCCACATGATAGTTTTCATATGTGTATATCAAATAGGGTCCAATACACTGAGTGTGTATTAAATGAATGACTGAAAATACCATCACTCAATGTAAGCTAGGTTACATCCATAGACCAATTTTTACAAATGCAGACAAAGTAAATTCTAAGACAATAAGGGCATAATAAAAAAAATGAATACACTAAGAAACATACATACAATCCTTAAAACAAGGCAAGATACTATAACCCTTCCCATCCTCATTGGTATGGGGATAAACACATGGTATTTATTCAATCAGAAGATGATTTAACTTTATGTCCTTAATGTTTTACTCATGTTAATGAACCTGTAACAATATAACCTTTTTAGCAGCATCCACGTTTTGTGGTTAAACAAAGTACCAGACTCTTACATTATTTTCAAATACCTACTGTGTGAATATAATATATGCTAAGCATGTTAAAAATGTTACATATCTGGGTAAAAATATGACTGTTAAAAAGCCCACACTGCCAAATTCATAAACAATATCTCTATCAAATGCATGTACATACATGAAGATTTAGTGTCCTGTGTCTATTCTAGTGATTCTAAGCTGAGAATTAGTCTCATTCTCCGCTATGGCCAATGCTGCATATTGCATATATTTTTGAGATAATTTCTTGAATTAAAAAAATTATGACATTTTTAATGCACAAATCATTTCTGTATTTTTAAGCCCTTTGTCTTTTGAATGCAGTACTGGTCCATAACTGTAAACTTAGTTGACTCATGTCAAGCAATGACTCAAAGCCTTGACAGTCGTTAAACAGTTAAATTTCACTATAATAAGATTTGCTGCCAAAATGTTTCATCAATATATATATATATATATATATATATATATATATATATATATATATATATATATATATACACACACACACAATGATAAAACTTTATGTAACAAATCATATTCAATTTTCTTGGCAAAGAACAAAAGGTTAAGTTTCTCCTCAAAGGATTCACAATATGATAACCATATCAAGTGGTTCTTTGAGCATCTCCATGGCCTAAGTTCATCTTCATTATTACTACATGGCTTAACATTGTTGTTTTATGTGATATTTCTAAGAACAGAACTTCATGGCATCAATGTATTGGCATTAGACTGGATGCAATTTGGTGACATCACAACTGTATTCAATTATCTCAACCATTTTAAGCCTGACTATTGATGCCAATTTTTAAAATTAATCGGTCATGTCGTTAAAACTGCTCAGTGAATTTTAATAATCTTTGGTATGGATTTCCATTTACTCAGTACTTGGTATATTCATTCAAAGGTACATATGAAAAAAGAAGTTTTTCAAGTGCTTTGGAGGCACGAGTTTTGTGAACTTAAACAATCAATTGTATATAATCTGCTGGGTTAGCACATCAAAAGCATGTGTGTGGTAACGATAGTTTAAAATCATGTGCATGCTAAAATTTTGAATTTTCATACGTATACAACAAAAGACTTGGGCAGACGATACCGAATGTTCAGATAATAAATGGCATTGAGAAGAATAAGAGCATTCTAATGGGGATTAGTAAATATAAACAAAGGAAAAATATTAACCAAAACTTTGACAAACATTTTTTCTGTATCCTGGACCCCAAGGTCAATGGGGCAAAAAACATGTAAAAACATATTGTCTTATATTCATAATGACTCATTCCAAATACAAAGAATATCCAGGAAAGGGATTAGGAAATATCAGCAAAATAAAAATCCTTGACCAAAATATTAATACAAATGCTCTTTGACTTAATTTGACCCAACGGTGAAAATGTCAAGTGAGGTTGTAACAGAATTGAATGTCTTCAATTCATAGCAATTCATCCAAAGTATCAACATTATCAGCAACCAAATTTGTAATGTAAAATAGAGCATAATATAATAAGCATTTTTTTTTTTTACCGATTTCCAATTCCGGATTTTGGGCATGAAATTTTTCCGATTCTGGATACGATTCAATTAATCGGAAACGCTAAATTAAAAGGTTTTACAAATTAACTTTTTAAATCATGTTACAAGCATTTTGCACATCACACCAACATCACAAGGGGAAAGATATGGCAAGACTATAGCAAATTGCAACGATGTTCTAAACCACAAAGAAGCCATGAGATTTTTTTATTTTTGTTGTTGTTGTTGGGCTTAACGCCATTTTTCAGCACATGATAGGCTATTCATGGCGGCCAGTATTAATGGTGGAGGAAGAAACTGGGAAATCACCGGAAAGAACCACCGACCCACGAGAAGCTACTGGCAAGCTTTCTCACACATCCACATTCGCCGAATCCTAGACTCAAATACACGCAGACAGAGGTGAGATGGCAGTGATCCATAACGGACAGCACTTTAGACCACTCAGCCACTTGGGGCCCCTCTTTTTATTTTTGTAAAATGCACTGAAACATTATAAACTATACTTATTCTCCTGGTATGGACAAAATATGTTAGACAGATATCATATATTCATTGGTTTAACCATAATGATCGGCAGTACAACTAATATTCTGAACTATCACGAACTAAAAATCTTTTGTGGGCATGCACATTGTAACTAAGGGAAGTAATTTTAAGTGCTACAATTAGTAACTCTGTTGCAACGGTGAAATGCCCTAAAAAAATTAAACTTTATTATTTTTATTATCCGAATTGACCGTTCCTGCCTTGTCCGACTCCAATTAATCGGAAGTTCGTAATATCTGGTGGAATCAAATTTCTGGATCAAAAGTCGGTTATGCCCTAATGCAAATCATCTAAGACTGTGACCTTAACACCAAGGTCAAATAGCTGAGCAAACATAAATGAAAAATGAATTGTTAGCTTTATAATTATATATCTCAAGTATGATCAAACTCTATCAACAGGTTTAGTAACAAATAAGCAAATAATTATATATTAACCAACACCTTAATACAAATTTCAATGATTGTGCCTTGACCCATGATCAAGAGGTGGAGCAAGTGTGTAGAAGTGAATTGCCTTAGGTTCATAATGATTCTTCCAAAGTAATAACAAAATCCTTGATGAAGTTTATGAAATGATATCAAATAAAAAAAAAAACAAATGAAAACCATAACACAATTTTCAATGACTATGGCCTTAACCCTAAGGTCAAACTGACAAGTATGCATAATGCAGAATATCTTGGTTCCCATATCTGTCACCTTTTGCGAGTCAACGTCTCTGATGTTTGACTCTGCTGAAATAAAGCATCTGTTCTGGCATATCTCGGAGACCCTTGATCTTTGAAGGAGTAATAGAAAAATGCGTCTGAGATGTAAATAACTGGCCCAAACATTTTTAATTTAAAGATTTCTCTGAAAAGAAAAAAATTAAAAAAATATTGCGAAACTAAGAAAAAGACTGTTTCTGTATAATAATAACAAAAAATTTGCAACTGAAATTTAAACAGGAACATTTTATCCTACAATATGAAAATGACATAGATTTTATGCCAAAGAATCCATTGCATTCTTCTTGTGGGACAAGTTCAAATCACATGACAATGATAATAGCAGATATCGCTATACATGGACAAGTGAAAACTACAGAGTTCATATAGGCATCTATACGACATTGTTATGTATAAAGGATTTTCTCCAATATTATGTTTCATGTATATCTATATTGTGTGATTGATCTTGGTCATTAATTGAGATTAGGGCCTACCTAACTACTCACATTTTTGGGGCTTTATAAAGTACAACAATTTATTACATAGCTAATATTTCCTATGATTTTATATTATATATCAAGATAATTTTTAATTGCAGGTAAACATATTAAATGATGTTGAGTTCAAAGGTCTAGATTTATTTGGAAATTGAGAATGTTCAAGAATTTTATGGCACAGTTGAATAAGAAATATCAGTATTTCCAGAAAATAGTTACTATGACACAGTTCAGTTGGGAGGGTATATAAAGTTGTGTACTTTAGCATTTCTCATTTCTACCATAATATCTGAAGTGGAATCAGTTTTATTGCTGTGTTCAGTTTTTATTTTGGATGATTTATTTAAATTATTCAATGAAATTACAAAATAATCATTAATATTCTTTGGACAATATCACTGTTATGGAAATAATATGAATTCATTCAAGGACATCCAGGATTATATTACTGTGATACATCAAAACTGTTAGCACATCAACACATTCCTGTCCATTTGTACATCAGTATCTTCAATATCGAAATTCATTTGTGACACCACTGAAATTCATTTGGAACAAAGAAAATCATTTTGACTCTGGACCCAGGCTGGTGACTTAAAGTCACAAGCCCTGACCAAAGATTCCACAAGCCTGAACATCAATTTTCATATCTCCAAAATTTCCCCTTTTTTAATAATGTTGCAAAATATTGCAATAGCTACAGTTCAAATATAAATTCAAAAGGGTTTAAAGTGGTACGAAAGTCATGCTATTGAAATTAGTCTTCATCACTACACTCACCAGAGACTTGTTGGTCCTGGTGTTCTAACTTCTCTGCTGGATTCTCTAAGTGAATCCTATCAGAACCAAGCTGACATATGTCACTGTGTTGTCTGTAATATGTGCAAAGAATAAATAGCCCCACCCCCTCCTTTTTTCCTTTTTTTCACTGGCATACTTCACAGTGAAAAACTGTCAACTAAGAGTTCTGAAATTATTTTTGTTGGGCTTTACTGCTAGCTTCCTAATTCTGCTTAAAAAATGAATAACACTTGAGCACTTTTCCAACAAGTGAAATGATCATGTTTTGCATTGTATAAATGCAGTAAAACCCAATTTCAAATAAACATTGCTGCTGTTCAAGAACTTGTCAAAAATAATATACATATGGCTTAAACATTCTCATTCAAGGCAACAATATCTAATCACTTTTGTTCTTGTACACGTATCTAGGATCTCGTTGATTATCTATAATAGGTTGTTCTACTTCCTGATCCTACCTATGCAAATTGGCACAATGAGCACACCCACTGTAGCTTTCAACAATTCTCACTAACTACTGTCAGTTAAGTTGTTTATGTTGTGGAGCTTAAATCCATTTTCAGCACACAATAGGCTATACATGGCAGCAAGTATTAATGGTGGAGGAAGAAACCAAAAAATCTGCAGAAAGAACCACCGACCAATGAGAATCTACTGGCAAGCTTTCTCACATATCTACATTTACATCTTAGACTTGAATACATGCAGAGAGAGATGAGATGGCAGTGATCTCTAACAGAAAACGTGCTTTAGACCACCCAGTTTAGTGTTATGTGAAATGGTGGTTTATAACTGACCTATTCACCTTTAATTGCTGCTATTTAAACTGCCTAAGGGATAGTTTTACATCTAGGGATATACCGAAAGTGATATTGGGATGGGGGTGTGTGTAAGAATAATGAATTTTTTTTAAAAACACAATCATAACAAGGTATTCATATATTTTCAACATGACATGCCATGCTTCAATTTCAAAGCTCAATTTCAATTAGGACATTGGTGATCTGATTTAGATTGTGGTTTTTATTACAAGTATATCAACATCTTCAAAATATACTTACACATTTCATCAGCAGAACCAAAGTTTCCTCAAAAAAATTAAATAAAAATTTTTTTGACAAGCCCAATGGGAACCTCATTTAGAATACAGGATGGGCCTGATCAAAAATTAGAGGGGCCCTGGGCATCTGACTAAGATATTTTGAGCAATGTCTAAACATTTGATAAAACATTATGGACTATCTGTGTTTAATTCCAATATTTTAGCTATTTTTAATTTTTACTTTATATTATATGGAAATAAAATATTTGTTGAATTTTAAAATATTTGATGATTTGCTCTTTTTTGTTAATTATTTTTTAAGACCATTCAGTCGTAATACAAAGCTGTTAACAGTCTATTTTACAGGAAACAATGTGAGTTCTGCAGAGCACAACATCTTGCCTAACTCAGGCAAGAGAAAAAGGGTTGACAGCCAATGAATAAAACAGAATTTGATATAAAATATACTGATAATTACCTCCCAAATCTTTAGAAATGCCAAAAAATTGCAAAGAAAATTTTTCATGTAATGCAAGTATTTTTAACTGCCATATAATAATGCATGAAAAATCTTACAACAAAACATTATGAACTCTGCTTATTGCCAAACCAGTTGGTTATACGAGCAGATTTTCACTGGCACATAAACTCATTGTGAAACAATGTTGGAATTGCAGGTCTTCTCTGTGGAAAATATAGGGTCTAATCTCTGCATTATTTTCTAAGTTAATAGTTTAGTCTGGTAAATTAAACATTTAATATTGCCTTTAAAAATGAACCCAACTGAAAGACAGAAATAAGAATTATGATGACATGAAAAGATGGTCTCGAGTTCTTCACGTGCATCCTGAATCTTTAAAAATTATTTGTGAACCACAATTTTATCAAAGTTGTGAATCTCGTGTTCAATCTATTGTTGCTAACTTTTAGAGTTTTACACTCTATGACATATGGATGACACTTTGCTTTTATCATCCAGAAATGCATTTCCTGGAAATAAATTTTAGTACTAACAGAAACATTAGAAACTGTAAGCTTCCTCATAGAAAATTAAAATAAAACTTAACAAAACTAATTTCAATCACTATTTATCTTGAATGTGATTTATGTCCCTTTTTCCAATATGGACAACAAATATCTGAAGGTGTAAGGTTCAGAACTTCCAGTATCAAAAGTCAACAGGAAACTCCAGTCCTAGAAGATGTAACTGCAGGACATCTAATATCAAAAGCAAGAGAGAAAGAGAAAAGCTACAAAGGTGTGTGTGTGTGTATGTGTGTAAGAGAGACAGATTTGGATTTTTAATGTAGCTTCAACAAATTTACAGTCATATTGCTATGATATCTGCAGTATGGAAGTTTATAGTGATGTCTAGCTCTAGGGCATCATGCATGATGTCCCACCCAGTCACATTATCCTGACACCAACCTCCTAATGCTGAGCAAGAAGTGAGACAGCAGCAAATACCATTTTTTAAATAAGTCTTTGGTATGACTTGGTCGGGGATGAAACCTGTGACCTCCAGCATCCAAGGTGGATGTCCTAACCAATTAAGCCACCTGATTGGTCAGATGGAATTGCTGAACTTCCAATAGAAAAAGTCTAATGAAACTACAGACCTGTAAGAAAGAATTGCAGAATCTCAACTATTAAAAGCCTATAGGAAGCTCTTTACTCACAAGATGTAATTGCTAATATGAACTTTATGTTACTCTTGGGGTACCAATTTTGATAATTTTATTTTCATGATCGTATGGCTGTAACAAATCAGAGATTTAAGGATGATCAACTGTAACTGTTAAAGTATCTATCTTTTTTAAATAATTGACATTTCTATGTAGCCAAGAGTCTAAGCAATGCAAAATCACTGAAAAAACTTTAGGCTGGTGTAACTTTTTTGAGCTATTCTAAGCTGAATATCTACCCCTAGATATAGGTCATTACACTGAGATGTATTAAAAAATATAATCACTGAGTTCTAAAATATAGTCTCTAGATCTTGAGACGAAACAAGTACTACAAGTCAGATGTTGGATCATGTCATAAGCTCACTTGGTCTCATTGCTAGTTGCACTATCAACTGAAAATTGGCTTTTGCTATGGGATCTACCAAGGATATAATTTCTGTTATGGCATGTCCTGAAAATACATTCCCACCTAATTTTATCCAAATTGGCTTAGCCATTCTTCTTGAGAAGCCATAATGTAGCTATGGAAACCACTGCTGATGTATATTTTTAATAAAGCATGGCCTTAGAAACATTTATACCAATTGCAACTGAAACAATGCCCTAGATTAGAAGTCCACAATAGGTTTTCCAATTGGTTGCTAGGGAGACCCAGTATTACTTGCTGAACTATGAGGGACATAATTTTTACAACATATGCCAAAAATAATTCCTCCCAATTTTAACACCGCTGGCAGAGTGATGCTGGAAAAGAAGTCAAAATTAGGTTTCCCATTCTGGTTGCAGTGGAAGCCACATGTTTGCAATGGGAGTCAAACCAAACATAACTCAAGAACAGCAAGTCCCTTCAAAACATTCCAAGTTCAATTAAAATTGGGCCTAAGATTTTTCAGAAGCTTATGTCCAGGAAAGCTATAAATGATAGCAACAAGCCTTAAAAACACAAGAGGCTCAAATGTGCATAAATGAATTTCAATTTTTATTAAGTTTGATTTGTAGCAGATGATGCCAAACACAGAAATGCCAGTACAAATGTTTTGCAAAACACTGTGGGTAAACTGGCAACAATATTTTATATTTATAGCATCACCCCTTATATCAATGAAAATTTTTTAAATGATGACATAATACCACTCATAACCATAATGAATTACCAATCATTTGCAAGCCTTGAAAACACTAGAGCCCAATTAATTTGAGTAAATATGTAAATTTCAATTTTGGTTCGAAGTGTAATATGGCAATTCCTGAAAAAAAATTCTACTAGATACTGTGTATAAACTGGTACTATGTTTCATTTTAATTATCTTACTTATATCAATGAAAACCAAATACGTAACAGCAATTTATATCCACAAATACTTTGTAAAATATTAAAAACCATTACTTATAAGGATGTTGTAAATTTATCTGCAAGAATTTACAATTCATTTACTGACACAAAACAATTAACACCCTATTTTTCAAAAATTGTAGTCAGAAAATCAAAGCATTCAGAAAATTAACACAACTGAAATGGACTTTAGAAAAGGATTTAAGAACTACCAAATGGACCATATTTGCTGGTTTATGATGTGCACCCAACTGCACACTGCATACACCCAGATTTCCAATGGCATGATGGTCTCTTTTACTCATTTACAAGAGACCACTTTCTGTGAAGTCCACATTTAGAAAGTAATAAACTAGTAATGAATTTAATCTGAAAAACTTTAACACTTAATTTAACCTAGTGTGGAGTGATGGATGGATGGACAAAAATGGAATTACTTTGTCAAGATTCTGCCAAAAATCACAAGTTGAATGAACATAGTAAATCTAGGTCTTCCAACACGTTATACAACAGTGTATATTTTACATGTCCAAATATGACAAAATAAATGCTGCACCCTATGTCTAAGTATACTTATATTACAAGCTACTTACGATCTGTAGTTGTTCTCATTAGCTTCATTGGCACTTATTATGGACAGTGGAAACAGTATGGAGAATACACAGCCACTGCAAATATTGAATCAATTCAGGATAATACAGGAAAAATTAACTTGTGTCCAAGATCATGTAACTCACAAGTTTCTTTGATTTTTAGACACAAATGATGCTTACAATATTACTGTTATGCTAATATGTACTATTATATTTATCATATATGTCATCAGGAATGTTAACTGAAAATCTGAGGCATAGTCTTATATGTACTCTATCAACATAGTTCATTTTATTTGTTACATATGTATTGAGCTCAACCGGTCCATCAGTTTTGTATAAAAACATCCTAACTTCTTAATTTCTCTGCCAAAGGACGACAGCCTTTTTTTGCATAGCAAAGGCTGCATTTTGACACTTTTCTAGTTATGTTACATTAGAGCTATCTGGTCTACTAAACTCAAATATCGTTGTTGTTGTTTGAAATTTTTTGAATTAACACATTGCTCAGTGAAGAAGAACCAAGGAAAACCGACTAAGAATCACCAACCTACAGGAACAACTGTATCCTCATCTGTGCATGTGAGAGAAACAGAGACAGAGCACATGTTTATACATGTGAGAGAAACAGAGACAGAGCACATGTTTATACCTGTGAGAGAAACAGAGACAGAGCACATGTTTATACATATGAGAGAAACAGAGACAGAGCACATGTTTATACATGTGCTGCAGGTGTAAGTAAATAAGCTGACTGCTTTTATAGTCACAAATTATCATATGGATGTGGTTTTATAAAATAATGATAAATATTTTCTAGCTTTATGTAATTCATAATGCCTTTGATCATTAAAATTAATCTCATATGCTGCATGTGAAGGACATATGCAGAGACAAGTCAACCATTTCAAATGACATGTTCTATCACTTATAGATATGTTGAACAGGTTTGTGAAATATAATTCAACAGCCAAGATTGTAGACCTACTTACAAAAAACAAGTACATGAAACAGTATTTGTATATTTTTATGACTGTATCAATGAACTTAGTTATTTTTTCTTGTTTTAACCAGCTACAACCATGAGATTACAAGCATTATATGTCATGAAATTTAAAATACCTCATTAAATAATTTTCAACTAAAAAGCCAGAGACTTCTGTAACTTGCACCAGTGATGGTGCAAGGGTTTTATCTAATGGAGGAAGTTTCTCCTATTTCAGAAAAATAAGTTATGGCTGGGTGTAAACAAAAGGAAGAGAAGGAGGAAACGACCATGGTTCAAAATTTACATAATATTTCAATATCCATAATACTTTGTTCCTACTCCACTCTGTTTAAGCACTACTGAAATATATATATATATATATATATATATATATATATATATATATATATATATATATATATATATATATATATATATATATATACACACACACACAATCTTAGCCAGCTAGAACCAGTTTGGAAATTCTTCTTTCTGGTTGCTGTGTACAATTTTACATAGATCACAGTATTATCTTTAGATAGAGAAAAACTCCCAAGATTTTAAAAAGGTGAACTTTTCCCCTTGTCACAAATATAAGTGGAAAGGGGTAGGGGTTTAGAACAAAAATGGAGGAGAAATTGGCTATATTTCATTATTTACATAACACTTTAATAGCCATCTCTCTTTCTTCATTCTCCAATGTAAGAGCCTTGACAAAATCAAAATCTTTAAAAGAAAAAGCAATAATCTTTATATTTCTGAATTTAACCTATTTCTTATGAATATTGTGCTGTACTAAGAATCCTCTTTCAGTCTGCTGGCTGAGGGGCATATACACAGCATGCTTAGCCAGCTGAAACAAGCTTGAAAACTGTTCTTTGTTGTTGTTTTGTACAATTTTCAGTTTACAGGTATTGTGCTTTGGATACTTCTGTTCCACAATAAAAAATTTTCACTAACATAAACTTTGCCAAATGTGAACCATTTTGAATTGGCACTCTGCAGATTACTATTAACATTGTTGACAATGCTATATTAGTAATTTAAGTCCATAGCCTACTTGTTAAAATAGAGTATTTTGATCAAATAAATAACTTTACTTCATAATTTTTATTGTCAGGTTCCTATTTATTACATTTATCATAACTTATATGTGAGGGTTTTATATGGTTTTGTAGCAGATGATCTCACAGAACTAAATTGTGAAGATTTTCAAGTTAACAACTGTGATGATTTTCAAATTATCACACAGGTCACATACAGTTGTACATACATGTGTATTCCATCTTTTTCACCATTAAATGGTCTTTAAAACCATTATATATATATATATATATATATATATATATATATATATATATATATATATATATATATATAGTATAATTTTATATTTATAAATGATTTATATAAATTTAGTTTATCACCATGCATGTCAAGCCGAAGAAACCAGATGTATAAATAGTTATGAAAATACATATGAGAATATGCTACAACATCCCTACAGGCTTCTGTGGTGACAAGTAAATAAAAGGTGATATGATGTGATGAGATTATGATTTTTAACATAGTTTTAAAAATTTTTAGTCATATCGCTACAATGTCTTCAGTGTAACAGTTTATAGTGATGTCTAGCACGGGGGCATCATCATGCCGCAGACATGAAGCATGATGTCCCTCCCAGTCACATTATCCTGACACTAGCCTGACCAGTCCTAACACTAACCTCTCAATAGTGAGCGTCAAGAGTGGCAGCTGTTAGTACCAATTTTGTAAGTCTTTGTATGACTCAACCAGGGATCGAACCGACGACCTCCCATATCTGAGGAAGACGCTCTAACCTCTAGGCCATCAGGTGACTGGGTGAATAAAAACTGTATATTGTGCAGAGTACATTTTCGTATGTGAAACTTGAAAACAATTCTTCAAAGTTCTTGTGCATCACTGTCTTACAAGTAATAGATTTTATATAAATTTTGTGTGAATGTGTGCCTTGTGAAGATATTTATGCTCAAAACTGAGATTTTTCACAAATGTAGGCTCAAAGTTTCAGTTTTTTAAATAAGTTCTTTGCTGACTATTATGCCTTTTTTCTTATTTGCCCCATAATGCAATATTAGGATTTTAAGTCCATCAATCACATAATGTTCTTTTTAAGACATATATATTTAGATTAAGAAAAGGATATTTTCATCTCTATAGTAATAGCTTATATATTTCATTATGTGGTACCAAAAAATAATATTTTATGTCCTTAACCTGCTACACCACTTTTTCATAAATTCACATCATTTTCATTCTGTAAACTATCTGACCTATATGAAAACAAAGCAAGTCTGATTTAGCAATGAATTACAACAGGTTCATATCACTGTTATTAAGAAAGGAGGAATAAATTAAGGGTGATATGAAAGGCACCTGCCAAAATTACTTTATCAAGGATTAATTTCCATGTCTGAAATGTGAGGCAGTTTCTGCTTGTTCTGGCTCATAAGGTACTCTGTTGTTCGGGTACAACTTTAATAGGTACACACAATCAACAGTCACATAGCATGATAGGAAATCTTATATTTTCACAAGAGAAATTATCAGGATTATTTCTCTGATGTGAAGATATATGCATATACTTTCACATGTGAAAATATAGGAATGAAAACAACACGAAAATTATTTTGCCAATAAATCTATATTTCACATTTAAGTTAAGATCATACAGAACTAAACTATTTGAGAAAAGAAATGAAAATTGCACTCTAATTTCAAATTGTCTATATTTTAGTTAGGTTTGGTATACTGCCTTTTTTAAATTCCTAAATACCACAGAAAGAGAGGTTTACGTGTATTCAACATCAAAGTTCATATATGGGTTCAAAATCCCTCACTTACCTAACAACAAAAGAAGATGGAAGTGATGTAAGAATAGCCAAAGGAAGTCCAAAGCCACAGAAATAAGGCCAATTCATCTCTATTTTGGATACCCTCTGATGTATTCCCAAACCTGAACAAAATAAATACCTGAGAATTATTATTGATTTTGCATACAGATAGCAGTGATTATGAGACCCAAATAAATTATGATCCAAATAAAATAAAAGACATAAAAGCAGAAGGCACATGAAAAATGCTCTATTAAAATTTTCTTTTCTATATAGGAAAGGATTGTCAGAAATGTAGCAGAAATGCTGAGAAAACAATAGCTTTAACCCATAGTCACATTATTCCAAATTCATATATGCCAACATCCTGAGAGGTACAAGCATAATCATTCATATGATAAGTGGCAAAAACACATAATTTGTGCATAAAAAGTTCAATCTATATATTACATGCCAGAATTACAGCACATATAAAAAAGATACATTACTACCAACCTGGTCCTGTAGTTGGTCAAAATGGGAATTGGTTATATCTAATCTTAATCAGCAATAACCTTTATGAGTTAAATTAAAAAGATAATAATAAAGTTGACCAAAACCACCTTTTTATTGCTTTATTTTTATGTTATATTTTAAGGTACCAAAAAAGCATAATCAATGTACAGTCTAGTGTAAAATGTAATTTTGTGAAAAATATGTAGTGATTTTGCCAAAAGCATAATGGTTCAGTATGTATGCAGTAAACAAGAAATATTTTCCAGTCATGCAACCTAAAATTACCTCCAAGATATTTTCTGAGTCTACTGGAAAGAGGTGAGTGATGTTCAGATTGGAATGTGTGACTATTTCTTCCGAAGACTAGATACTAATAACAATAACTATCCTTCCTTAATAACATACTGTATTTCAAACTGCCAGGTCATCTTGAATCTACCTATATTCACAAAATTCTGAAATTTGACTTACCCATATTGATCCACTTGTATTCAAAAGAGTAAAGAGAATACAAGAGACACATGTGGAGTACACTTATCGACTGACCCACTGGTGAGATTGGCAGAAATTTGAGTAACATCCCCTAAAATGAAAAGAACAAAGAGAAACTCTATCTTGCTGATAAAGAATGCTGAATGATTCAAATGCAGTCAATCAATATTTGTAAACTCAAGTGAAAATATATAAATGTACAAAATAGTCAACATCATTCAGGTTATGAGCAACTAGTTACTATGACAACACCCCATAATTTCATTAAAAAATAAGGATCATTTTGGGCCTTAGTTCTACTATATAAAAAAGTAATTTCAGGGCAAATATAAAACAATAAAACTTTTCTAATCCCAAATCCTCACTATGCAAAATTGGCATGCCCAAACTCAACTATAAGCCTTTTGCCACAGCTCTAAAGAATCTTATTTGCCTATTTGCATATAATTGTGACAAGCATCCTGGTGAATGAAATAAGTGTTATTTACGTAATGTCAATGATATATATGTGACTAGAATTGATCTTAAAACAGTGGCTTAAAAATGTACAAGAAATAAAAAAGGCTCTCTGACAGTGCTGCTGGAATTTCAAAATGGTAAACTATGCAAACCATGTAATGCACTTTCCTATTTTATATCTGATTCAAGTCAACAAGTAAATTATAGGAACTGATATCTAACGCTATTCATTGAAACATAGGAGTGTAATTTTGAAGAGGAAATGACTTCATCAATATGGCAATATAGTAAATTAGCCATGATAACCGTAAAGAAAGACACTACTAATTATGCAGAACATTTACAATCAAACCCACATAAAACCTCATACAAATGTTTTTTTCAATAAAAATTTGATTAAGATAATGTTTTTATTGTTGTTATGGTGTTTAATGCCATTTTCAGCACAAGATAGGTTATACATGACAACCAGTATAGGATTTAATTGCATTTTTCAGCACAAAATAGGTTCTACAAGACAATAAGAAAAAATGGTGGAGGAAGAACCAGGGAAAACCACAGAAAAATCCACGAACCCACAAGAAAGCTACTTGCAAGCTTTCTCACATATCCACCTTGGATGAGCCCGAGACTCAAACCCAATTTGCAGTAAATTGGCAGTAATCCAAAATTGTGAGCGTTTCAGACTGCTCTGCCCCAGAAAGTTGTTGAGTGGAAAAAAAAAGTACATAGGTTCAGCACTGATTGGCCATACTGCCATTAAATAATCACATATTGAATTTTAATCAATTTCCAATGAAGTGATATAATATAAAGCTGCATTAAAAAATATCTTTAAATCCAATAATAACGTGAATTACTGTGTGTTAAAATAAATCGGATGGGTCAATAATCAGGTGGCATTACACTCCTGCATGAAGTAGAATATAATGCAAATGTTTTGAAGACTCTGATGCCATAACATTGTCAAATTTAGTCTGCAGAGTGGTTTATGAACTGTGTATTATTAATAAGGGCATCAATATTTGAAGGAAAAACTGGCACCATTAATACAAAATCTGAACAAATATTACAGCCAGAATATTCTCTAAATTTGGGCCTCATTCCACTGAGAACAGAGGTTTCAAGAAGTAGACATTATTTCAACTTTCCTTTGTATTTGTAGTGACTCTGTCCTTATTTAATGGTGGATTGGCAACTTTTGTATGGATTTAGCAAAATTATGTTAAGCAGTTTATGAGAAGTGATAATAACACATTTATATAAAATTACTGCAGGTTTCATGCAGATTTCTGCATTTTGTGTGACAGTGCCAGACATGAGAAGCAGCCTAGAGCCAAGAATAAGAATGGATTTTTCTTGAAAAGTATTCTTTCTTTGTATGCTTACCTAAGGGTAACTTGGATAATATAAAGAACATATCCTACAGGCGTAACAAAAGCAAAAAACATGATTAAAATAAACATCTGTGCTAATTTAGTGGCTTTTGCTCTCAGGTATGCAGTGATGCTGACAATCATTCAAATATGAAAAGCTGAAGTTAATGAAACCGCAAACATTCAGCAAATTTAAAAAGAAAAATGTAGTCGAGCATGACCCCTGCAATATCTGCGACAATCTAACTGTGCTGCGCAATGTGAAATTTTGAATGCCAAAGTCAATATGAAAAATAATAAGGACACTTTCAAAGACTCAAAACCAGACCTGCCAACTGTAATATGTATGACTTTCTCAGCATGGCAGCTAATATATTTAAAGTTCGACCAATACTTACTAATTGCAACAAAATATTATATACTGCTACTGTTGACTTGGAAAACATGCATTTAACAAGTATTAAAGTATAATATGAGACTGATGCAGTAAAGGTGAACATTATGCTTACTTGAAAAGTTTGTAAAGTATACATATGCCCTAATTATCTGAAATTGTAATCCAAACCCCACGAAGATCAATGGCATCCTGAGAAATCTCTGAACCTGACATAATTTTTTAATGTTCTTTTCAATTTCAGATAATATCAGCAATTATAATTACTTCCACAAGACACAAACCAGACATAGTATCCAATATAATTGTTTCCCTCCCAATTTTTGTCCAAGAATGGGAATAATTATTTTAATACTTTAAGGCTCAATGTCACATTTCACATTTAATGTCTTTATGTATCTTTGACACCATTTCTAAAAAAAAAAAATGCTATAAGCAACAGGTGAAGCATGTTGGCATTCTACAAGAAAAATACTGGTCATTCAAAGCACCTGGGGAGCACAGGTGCAAATAGGCTGGTTATATGGCAAACTTTACACAATATTAAAACTCAAATACACACAAACCAGAATCTGGATTTGACCACAGTCATATTTTTTGCTTTTACTCCCCAAGACTCTAATTTAAACCCCATTTAAGCAGGACTTGTGCTCATATTGTGAGGGTTGATGAGTCTTTCCTATACACACAGCTACCAATCTTCCAGTCTTGCAATTAGTGAAGATAAAAATTAGTGACTTTTGACCACAATTAGTGAAAAATTATATCTTGACACTAGTTCCATCTACTTGATGGTCAATACAGCATATGTAAATCCCAAAATAAAAATAAAACATTATTTACACTGATTACATTACTGACAAACATTATGCTATTTGTCATTATATTATGCTGTGGCAGACTTGAACTTAAATTCCGCTTTGGTAAATTTGTTTTAAAACAGTTCAGGCTTTTTGCATTCTGTTTAATCTTGGCGAATAAAATTGTTGCAAATTGTCAGCACCTAAGGAAGAACTAAATTCTGTCTTGTTTTTCCTTACAATTGAAAATACTCTTTCACTGTCAGTGTTGCTGATCTCCAACTGAGAAAGGCAGGTTATGTTCAACAAGAAAACCCAATGCTTCAGCATAGATAGCATGCAGAACTTGAGTAGATGGCTTAAAGTACTCCAAAGCTGAAATCTGCTGGGTACTCTTCATGCTTTTTGCAAGCTGTGTGCTTGTTACACCGTTTTGCCACATGCAAACTTGGGCTCATAGTGTTCCTTACACTTCATGTCATATATGTATGGTATAATATTATTATTATACAGTACACATATGACATGTAAATTGTAAACAATGACATTCCCAATTCTAAAATTCACAGCATACTGTTCATCGATGTTTGCTAGCTGAATGCAAGGTCAATTACTTTACAATGCTAGTTTTACGAAATTAAATTGTGATCAGCAATACTGTATGTGTGACTACTGTTGCTATTTTGACTTGCACTTAATGGAATAAAATTAATTTTTAGATTCGGGAATTCATGGGTTTTTTTCATACATGCCAACCCCTGGCGAGGAAAAAGCATAATCCAAGTGGACAAAAGGAGGAAGCTATGCATAAAAAGTGTAATCTACATATAACATAATATAATTCAATGCGCACATGCACAAAAAACATTCACATTTTCTGCAATTTTGGCGCCCGGAATAATCCATTTGAACAAAGGACCAAAGTTGTATTATACCACTAGTTTTCAGTGACCTATTAAGAACTCTGTAAATAACGTCCCTGCATTTATAAAATTTGTTTCCACAATTTAGTTCTGCTGTAAAAAAAGAAGTTATCTTAGTAATGGAGTTAGCAAAACAAGCTAATTCAAGGTGACTTTGTTTAACACTATAATCAATATTAAAATCCTATCTACACAGCCTGCAATGGGCAAGAAGCTACCATAGAATAGCACTATACTGTGTTATTCATGTATTCATCACAGAGTAGATTTTTTCTGGGTTTTTTGTCTAATGCATTTATGAAATTTTAAGAAACATTTTTGCTAAAACATACAAATCGACTAGAATAAATAGGATGACTTTTATGTCAAATTCCTACAGAATGGTTCTGTATCTCACATTATTTTTTAACAATGAATATGTGAGCAAAGATAAAAAAAATTAGAAAACCTGTCTGTGCTGTCCTAAGCCAGACAGCTGCTATAAATAGAAACAGGTCAACAGTTTAAAAATACAAACCAGCATGTTTCTTAGAAATAGGGCAGCTGCTATAAATAGAACAAAACACTAAGGAAAGGAAAGTCACTGTATGTACTTTTGTGTCATAGTTACACAGAAGCCAACTTTTCTAGAATACGTTCTGTGCAATTAGTGGGATGTTAACCCATTCTATCCTGACTATGCCTCTGGTCGTAGACTCCCATTGTATTCTATATACACCTTCAGTCGTAGTTTCACTAGGTGTTTATGTAGCGTCTAGAAACACATGTTATACATCACAAATACTTGGATACTTCTTCACCGACAACAGGAAATGATTAAAGCACACATGCGCAGAAAAATTTGAAAAAAGTGTGATTAAAAATGAAACGGCTGATTTGAAAATCAATTGATAAATTGATGGACAAAAACTCAGTGAACATGGATATTGATAGCGAAGGTAGTGACATTGAAGTTAAAGATTTTGATGATTATGAAGATAATATTGACTTAATTGATAGTTTAGATGTAAATGAAGTTGATGAAATAGATGGTGCATGACTCCATCAAATTTTCAACAGCGATTCGGACATATATGCTAACTTTGAAGGATTTAAATATGATTATGTCTGGGGTAATTTTTTCTCCTCGGTTGCATCCAAGATTTAAATTGATTGAAGGGCAAATGTTCATCACCCAGAAGAATACCGACCTAGTGATGATGTGGACTTCAAAATTTTGACAAAACTTTTAAATGATTCAGTTTAAAGATTTCCAGAATTAATTTGTGGACAAGTTTGTTTCCGAGAAACTGCAGGCTGAAGTACATGTTCTAGATTGTGAACTCAACAAATTGTTCCTGGTATTTAGTTGTGCAGTTTTGGTAAAATTATTATAACGTTTGAACTAACAGTGCTATTAACTTCAAATTTGGACCAAAATATTAGAAATAGAATTATCTTTATTTTATTTCCATACTATTTGGAGCATTTCATTCATCTTCACGGAGAAAAGATGAAGAAAAGAAAAGAAGTGCATGGTAATTTTTTTTTATTTTTTATTTTTTTAAAGCTCTATTTCAAAATACAGTTGTGAGCTTTTACATCAGTAAATTTTAACAAAACATATATCACTGTATTGCCAATTTTATTACCTTTTCAGAGATACATAGTTTTATATACTTTAAAAAATAAATAACAATGTTACAACATTTTTTGTAAATATGGTGAAGGTCATCACAATTTCTTCTACTGCTGCTGTGTGATGCTCTGTTTTACCACAGTGTATTTAGAATTGCTTCTCAGGATATAATGGATTAATAAAAAATGAGAACAAATTATTTTGGGGGGAAGTGGGATATACTGAAAAAGCATAATCCAAGCACATTTATGCATAAGGCATAATTTAGTGACAAAAAGCATAATGATTATGCCGAAAGCATAATGGTTGGCATGTATGTTTTTTACAAGCAGCATGAATCTGTGAATCACTATCTCGAGTTGTGAAATCAATGTCCAATTATGAGGGTTGGCAGGTCTGTATATACAATGGTTCAATTAAACTCCCAAACATACCTGTATCAAAAACAAGCTCTGCACAACAAGACTGAATACCATATCTGCTATAAAGATACTAATATTTGGAAGAAGAGGTTTGCCCCTGGACTTTCTATATGCTGCATCAGCGATGTCCTGCAATGCAAAGAGATGTGAACTCATTTATTTTTATGAGTAATAATTTTTATGTTTTTGCAAAACATGGACGTTATACCTATAATTACAATTACTGTATTGTGGAACAAGTCTCAGTAATATATTTTTTGCATGTGAATAACTGTTGTTTGTGTCTTTAAATCCATGGCTGGCAGAAACAAACAATCCACAAAAACTGGTACCTCATGAAAATTTTTACCTACAAATAAAACTCAAAACCCCGGACAAGTCATACCAAAGACTTGTAAAAATGGTGCTAACATCTGCATCTTTCAGCGATCAGCATTAAGAGGTTAGTGTTAGGACTGATCAGACTAGTGTTAGAATAATGTGAAAAGTTGGGACACGATGCCATATGCCTGCAGCATGATGCCCCAGTGCTAGGCATCACTATAAAAACTGCCAAACTGCAGACATTATGGTGATGTGACAGAAAGTTTTTTTAAAGCTTCGTTAAAAAAAAATCACACACACACACACAAAACTGAATTCATTTTAACATGCAGTTAACAATTGTACTACTAATTTGATTTCAAATTTATTTCTGTAATTCCATGAATAATCTGAGTTACAACTGCATTTACTTTGGACCAAACAGAATTCGAACTAAAACTAAGACAATATGCAAAAGACCTTCAAAAGGATTGATGCTCTTTTGCACAAAATGAATTTCCCACAATCCAACACAATTCATTCTTCTTTTCTACTTCTAAGAGTTGAAACCATTTCTGAAATATTTCGGAATTCACTAGATTTTCATATTTACTCCTATTGTGTACATGCTGGATGCAAAAAAATTGGCACTATTTTTTTACTTAGGACAAGATTTTCCCTTTTGGAGGAGTAATGATAAAAAAAAAAAAAGATTTAAAAATAGCAATATGGTGGCCATTTTGGATAACAGATTGACACCCATACCAATCTTGGACAACTAGACATACAGGAAGTCTTTTTTGTGAGAGCACAATAACAATATGACCCACCAACAAGGAGATGCAGTGATTTGAAATTCTCCAAAAAGGCCATTATGGCTGCCATCCTTGAAGTCCGACTGTCACCTTTTACATTTACAACTAGATACAATATGAAATTTAGTAAATTTGTGCACTGTCCCTCTTAAAGTTGAAACTTTGAGGAAGGCAATCCAATTCAAGTCTCACAATAGGCAACAAAAACTAAATAAAAATGAAAGCAGAACAAAAGTGTTATATTTTATCTCTCTTGAGAACAAAAGTGTTATATTTTATCTCTCATGTCTTTGACTAGTATTTAAATACAAAACTTAAAATCCATATTTTCCTTGGCTGATGTTTTAAAGTTGGTTTGCCAATAAAAAATAATTACCAGGCAGCATTCCATCTATAATAACAATCACTCACATGTTCATTCATTAGTTGAAAAAAAAATCCACAATGTTTGAAGCTTGTACAATAATGTACAAATAAAATGAAGGATCTCCAAAAACAAATCCAGTACAGGCTTCTATGAAAATTTAACAAGGAATTATGAATCAAAAGACATCTGTACATTATGTATTATTTGCCCACATTACGATCAAGTATGTACCTCTATCATTTAAATTCATCAACTCAACAAAACAACGTAGATTCAGATCTGCTTGCAAATTATACCATGGTAGTCTGACAATATATATCTTATCTTGACCTCGGTTACCTCACCAACCCTATTAAGTTGACGTTTTTGAAGTGGAACTGCCAAATTCTCTCTTTGTCTTAGCATTTTGTCATTAGTTATGTTGATTCTTTTATGTCGCCAAACCCTAATATCTCGAGCATAAAAGAGGGCCAAATTTGTCAATTAACAATAATTATTTATTTCTCAAAATACAGATGTGAAAGAATGCCTATAATGGGTGTTAATTTATCCTACAGTAATATATACGGTCCAATATTGCCAGGTGTTGACTTGTGTAAGTTTCATTTGTGGGAATGGAGATACTATTTTGCAAGAATATGGTCTATCAATTTTTTAATTTCCATATACATGGTTAACTTCGCAAGTGCTGAGTTCATGTAGCACGTGATCACAGTCTGTTCACTCCAATGACAGTGTGCTCGCTCTTGTTGATCTTGTCTGAAGGACAACTTGCTGTAGCTATTTCAGATTGAAATGACACGCGAATTTAATTTTGACACTGGTTACCTTTTTGTAAAAATGAACTACACCCTGCACATTTTATTTTGTGATTTTGTGAGCGATCTTTGTGTTTGCAATATTGGAGAATATAAAAAATATTTGTATTGAAAACTGATGGTGGTTTGTATTTTATACTGGTAAATCTCTGCTGCTAGTTGGTGGACATATGCCTTTCGTTGTTAACAAACATGTATGTATATTTTTATAACATGGTGATCGCTTCATCAAATAAACTGCGGAAACTCTTTTATGTAAGAAGAACATCCGAAAATTTGTGCATGTACATTCTCATTTATTAACGCACATCATGTACATAATGAAATTTCAAGCACATGTTATTATATTGGTTTTAGTTTATATCGATCATCGGTTATCTTGATGCTTTTTGGCGAACCCCTAGGCCTGCGACATAACCAGGTTTGGCTCTGTGTGTGTGTGTGTGTGTGTGTGTGTGTGTATATATATATATATATATAATACACTTTATGAAAAAGTGCATTTCTTTTTGCCACTAACCAGGATCTGCAGCAGGTTAAAATAATTGACAATAATGGTCAACATCAATGTGGATTAGTAGAATATAAACACAAAACATACTGATAAATTAAAAAATATTCTGAATCGTATTCCTCACTATACTGAACCTCAATACAAGGCGATTATGTTCATGAATCTATTTTATTTTTTAATAGTAATGTAGTTTAAGGTGACCTCAACAATGGCCAGTCATATTGCCTGAACAGTTATATAGTAAAAATTATTATAATCAAATATTCCAAAGGACCTAGCATCTCACTAGTATCTATTTAATGATGCATCCAATCTCTATATGACTTGTGTATACTTTAATACAAACTTTATACTGATGCCTGTCACCATAATTTTGATACCAGTGTCTCACCTTATTTGTGCTGGGGAGACAATATGAATGTTTAGCTGGGCAAATGCCTCCTCATTTCTCTCTTGGAACCACTTTGCAATGATTTACCTACCTGAAACCATAAATTATTGACAATCTTGGAAAGGACAAATAGGGGTAGTAACCACAGTGTACTGAACACCCAGGAAAGCACTGGACCAATCCATCCCCATAACAACATTGAGTTGGATTGACCTACAATTAAAATTAATATAGACTCTAACAAATATTCAGTAAATAATGGAAATTTGTTGTGGTGAATCAAGTAGAAGCAATTTGATCTCAACTCTTTGAAAATGACTGCCACTGTACAGTTAAATATAGTATTTAGACTAGTATGCAACCACAGCTCAACATCTAGTGGGTGGTGATGTATTTAGGCATGCACTAAACTGTCAACAATACTTACCCAGATTTGTATTCACATGATGTACCAGCAGATCTGTGTTCACACCTTTGCTTCTACTGTACAGTAAAATACAAGTGTGTACACAGATACAATGAATATACAGTCAATATGCAGTTAATACACATGCTCAATAATACATCCATTAAAATATGGATACAAATTATGGATACAAAAAATTCATTTCGGGGATCGAAACAGGTTCAGTATAATAAAAAATCTGATATTCATTGAAATAAATATGAAATTGTGTGACCTAGTAAATCTAATATGGGCTATCACTGAGGTCAATATAGATTTACTGGGGCTTTTTTTAAAAAAAATTCTGATTACCTCATAAACAACACTCTAGCAACATAGCTAATCAATTAATGGAATTTAAAATAGAGTATTTTTTGTTGAAAATTATTTTAACTAGGTGTGAAAACTCAATCAAATCATAACTAGATCATGTGACTTGCCTAGATCATGTAACTCGCATGATTACTGGCAATATTGAAATGGGTAATATATAATGGTAGACAACCTCAACTTCAAAAATAAAAGCAAATATTAAACTTGTCATCAAAATATATATATAACGATTTTATCAAATATAAAAATGAGTTATTGTGTGGTTTATAATTGGAGGAAATATTTTTCAAAAAAAGACTAGTGCCGTTTTTTATAACCAACTGCAACAACTAACAATTAAAAACAAAGCAATTTTCATTCTACAAATAAGTTTATGAAAGGTTTATGTCGAAATAAATTTATCACCTGTCATAATTGTAATGTTATTAATGTCAATATCAAACTAACATATCAAATTTCTTTGTCAGAATTTTATCAATGTCTACTGACTGCAGTGAAAAATGATGTTTGATAATTCATTATCCCCTTTATTTTTCTTGGAAAATTCAGTAATTCATGGTCTAGAATAACATAAAATGTTGTAATTACTGATGACTGGTGATAATTTAAATATAATAAATAAATGTGTATAGCTATAGTTCATTCTACACAGCATCACAAACGCTACCAGTGACTGTAAAGTAGGGCTGTCATCGGGTACCCGACCATATAGAAAAACCCGGGTATTGAAATGTAAATGCGGGTACAATAAAAAAAAACAAACAAATCGCCACTCGCCAACCACTTCAAACAGGTGTGACAGCTATGGCTATAATTAGAAACCAGATCTCTGCTTAATATAAATAAACAATATGTCAGATAGTCTGTTTGGATTAATAAAATTCATTGGCGTTGTGCAAGCGGACAAACCGTTATCCCCAAGGCATTATATACCAAGGTTAAAACATTTGTTCTACAGGCAATAAACCTCTTTGTAGACGTTAACTATTGAATGTGGGTGCTAAATGATCGGTACATTGTGTGCTCTTTTAATGAAATCCAGATGGACACCTTTGAATTCCGAACAAACATGTCAAAGAAATCCCACAATTTATATTATGAACAATCATCAGCTAGACACCTTGAAATCTTTGTAATTCTTCAAAGTAATCTTTGCTTGTTGTTTTTCTAGTCAACTAGCTCTATGAATTTCAAAAGTTAGCTATCACACATATACCGATATTTCTATTTTTGATACATTTTTACCATAACTATTTTAAGAATTATAATTTTAAAATAGTAACACTTATGTGACTGCATGGTCACATGGTATAATTGGGGCACGCATGCGTGGGTAATTCAAATCTGTGGTCAAAAGCAGATGAATAAACGTGGTCTGTTCTAACAAGGACTTATACTTTAAAAAATGTGAGTGTTCTAAAGCTTTTAACGCGGCTGATCACAGAAATCATTAAAAGTTGGAATATACCTACCATCTGTGTGCAAAGGTCATTCTAAATAAATTATTAATTAACAGTGTGAGGTCAGACAATTCGCAGTTATGTCGGTGTGGACGAATCAGACCGAGTAGTATTCAGTTAGCCTCTATCGCCATAAAAAAATATTAAAGAAATGGATATAACAATTAGTAGGTCTACATGTCATTCATGTGCTAACGGGTACCCGTTAAAATTTGCAACAGGTACCTGGGTTGGTTTTTTCGTGATTTCTGACAGCCCTACTGTAGAGCAGTGAAATTTTCCGGTCAGCATCATTTAATGAAGCTAAAAGTATATAATTCATTTTACAAATGAATAATTTCAACACCGTACAAATCAAAATAGATGGTAACACATCCAATACATGCATAGTCTGTTTAGAAAAAAAATTTATGGTGCCATGTCGTGCAAAAGATTATTTGTTTATTAAGGACTGACCAGCTTTCCTTTTTGGAAATAATGTGGTTGCCTCCCTTTGATTTCTTTGCAGGATCGAAAATGAATTCTTGCAGAACTCAGGCAATCATGGCAGATTACATGATTACAGACCAGGATCAAATTGAAAGTTGAGCTATATGACAACATTAATTATGTATAAATCATTCATGTACAAAAACTAGGTGAAAACTCAAATAAAAGAAACAGATGTGGATTATCAATGAAGTGCCAAATGCACAGAACAATAAACTAAAGCACAAATGGGAGAAGTCATCTTGATCTTACATAGCTAGTGCTTCAAGATATCCAACAAAGTTAAACATATTAGAAACAGAAAAAAAAAAACAACAAGAAAAACAAATCCGATCTTTCTTTATCTCTCAAACAATTTTTATCAGCCTAATTAATCTCAAAACCCACTTTTTCAGTAAGGGGAAAATCCCTTTACAAATGTTAAGTCAGAAACTAGCATAGCATTCTATAAATTATCTTTATTTTCAAGATATTCAACTTTGAAAGATCATTAACATTTTCAAAGATGTTTTAACAACCATCATGTGTCCACAAAAACACTGTACATCACAGTTGTTTATAATTGATTCTTAACAAAATAAAATTCCTTTTTTTCAAACACTAGGAACATTTGTTTGTGTAAAAACCACCAAAGCTGAAACTAAATTTTCTTTTTGCTTTCATTGTTCTATTGGCAAATTAATGATGCTGTGATTTTATTGTAAGAAAGTGAAAAAAGTGAAAATCTTGAAGTACCATATATTCAGATATTAAGTTCACTTCAAACTCTGTAACTCACTAATCTATAATGAACCACATCCAAGAAAAAAACTTTTTATTCACAAAGTAAACCTTTCATTTGGTTGCCATCCTATCTCTGATCAGGTTTATAGATTATTAATGTTATTTAACTGTTTTATTTATATAATAATATTCATAACTTTTCAATTGATCAATGACCACTATATATAGCTCTTATGCAAGTAGGATTGGCATGCTTTTAACTTTTCTTTATTACAACTAGGGCTGTCATCGGGTACCCGGATACCCAACAATATAGAAAAACCCGGGTATTGAAACGTAAATGTGGGTACCCATAAAAAAAATAAATAAAAAATCGCCACTCTAGCCAACCACTTCAACCAGGTGTGACAGCTGTGGCTATAATTAGAAACCAGATCTCTGCTTAATATAAAAAAACAATATGTCATACAGTCTGTTTGGATAAATAAAATTCATTGGCATTGTGCAACCGGACAAATTATCTCCGAGGCATTATATACCAAGGTTAAAACATTGGTTCTACAGGTAATAAACCTCGATCATTAAAAGTAGGATTATACCTACCATCTGTGTGCAAAGGTCATTCTAAATAAATTTATTAATTAACAGGGTGCGGTCAGACAATTCACAGCTATGTCAGTTTGGGCGAATCAGACCGAGTAGTTCACGATTAGCCTCTATCCCCATAAAAAAAATATTAAAGAAATGGAGATAACAATTAGTTGGTCTACGGTTGTACATGTCATTCATATGCTAACGGGTACTCGTTAAAATTTGCAACAGGTACCCAGGTTGGTTTTTCATGATTTTTGACAGCCCTAATTACAACCCCTTTATTTGATTTGATACAAATGATGTAATTAATATGATAATACAAAGCATGTAACAATACAACAAAAAATTTCATCAAGCCAAAAATCAAAGCATGGTCTGCACTTAAGTTTTCAAGGAAATGCTCATGGTCAAAGCTTTTTCTTGTTTTAATAAAAGAAGGCATATTGCATTTATGATGCTAAAAAAAAACTGAATTAAAAGACAGAAATGACTAAACTTTTTTAATTGGTAAATTTATTAAAGTATTGCCACCAGAAAGCAATAGTTACATTTTCCCCTAAATGCAAGGGTAACACTACAGCACCCCCACTGCTGATCATTGGAGAACAGGTGACGTTGCCATAAGGTATTCTATAAATAATACTATTATGATATAATTAAATGGAATCCATGACACCACAAGCTTTATACAAGGCAGCATGTTATAACAATGCACCTTTACTGATGGAGTATAGTATACACTCCTATCACTGTCATGTTAGACAAATAACACATTTTGCTGCAACTTTATGCAAAGAAAATTGTGTGAGAAAAGATCTGGCATCATAGTGTTTTACATCTGGGTGTTCATAATCTAAAATAATGTAAAAACATTTCCATATGGCATACAATTTTCAGATATTAATGTTACATGTATTACATTTACCTGAAATTAAGCTGGTAATCCACTGTAGTATTGGAAGTAGCACATTGTAGAAGAGAAAAATACTCATCTGAAATTGATATTCTTGTAAAATTATTTTTTAATACAATCTTTATTCCATGTGATCAAGAAAACAGTAACAATATGATCAAAGCACAAAAGCTTTTCATTAATCATTATTTCACTTCTTATAAAAGAAACTGAGAATCTAGGCAACATATTCATGCATAACATCAAAGACCCCAAAAGACATTCTATATTTTTTAATTAAAGTCAAAATCATGCTATTATCAGGTATGCCTGACACTGGGTTCCACCATTAGACTGCTTCAATTCAATGGCTTAGACATAATCCAAGTATAAAACCTTTAATTGAAGGGTTTGCTTTACCTGTTACACGAATGCAAGAAAACTCAGAAAATGGGAGGTCCTGGAAGCAGAAAATTTGACTAAAATTGCTATGGTTACCATGGTTATGCTTGTTAAAAATGCATGTACACCACTCCCTCGATAACTCGCGCCCGGATAACTCGCGAACCCGCTTATAACACAAAGTCTGGCATGGCTCCCAATTTTTTTCAAAGCAAATATATTTTAAAATGTGTTGAACAGTGAAAAATGTGATAAGAAATGGTAAATTGGTAAATTGAACTTTGATATATAACTTGTTTTTATCATCGAAAATGGTGATTATTGCCCGTAAAGATAGAATCCATATTGTGAAATTTGCAATTTCTAAAAAGATATCACATATTGTTTTTTTTTAATAGAGAAACAGTTGTTAATACACTGTAAATTGAAAATAAACAGTGCTCAATGAAAAATTCTGGTAAATGCTAACATGCTGCAATCTAGAATGAAATAGACACTAATTAAATATCTGGCTAGGTGAAATTCACATTATAAGCCTTTAATTTTGTCTCAACTCCATAATCGCAACATACCTATTCTCTTAGATGAAGGCAGGAAAAGAGTCAGTCAACCATCACATCGAAACCCGAGAGTACTTCGGTGGGAACCTAATTACATTCCGGCTTTGTTTTGATCAACAGTGTGGGAAGTGTTTGTTACAATAAAAGAATCAATTAAAAGAGACCGGTGTTGTTTTATCGCTTAGAATGTGTATTTTGCATCAAATCAAACCTGGTAAGTACAATAAAAGAAAGTTCAAAGGCATGCCTTTAGGAGCCTACGTTCTCGTATTTGTTACCGTTATCAAATTTAATTTTACTTCACCAATCGAAAACGTTTTCACATTTTATGTATTAACATCATTAAAGTATATAATATCAGTAAGGTATCTAGGGCTG
Source organism: Potamilus streckersoni (assembly GCA_016746295.1). NCBI lineage: Eukaryota > Metazoa > Mollusca > Bivalvia > Unionida > Unionidae > Potamilus > Potamilus streckersoni. The sequence continues at coordinate 1,625,979 of JAEAOA010000138.1, read as the reverse complement.
TCATCAGGTAAACCGGTATAGAAAAACCCGGAAAGTTTACGGGTACCTGTAAAAAAAAAAAAAAAAAAAAAAAAAAAAAATCGCCACACTGGCCAACCACTTCAAACAGGTGTGACAGCTATGGCTATAATAAGAAACCAGATCACTGCTTAATATAAATAAACAATACGTCAGGCCGTCTGTTTTGATTAATAAAATTCATTGGCCTGGTGCAACCAGACCAACCGTTATCCCAGAGGCATTATATTCCAAGGTTAAAACCTTTGTTCTACGAGTAATAAACCTCTTTGTAGACGATAACTATTGAATGTGGGTGCTAAATGATCGGTACCTAGCGGCTCTTTTAATGAAATCCAGACAGATACCTTTGATTTCCGAACAAACATGTCAAATAAATCCCACAATGTATATTATGAACAATCATCACCTAGACACCTTGAAATCTTCCTAACGCATCAAAGTAATCTTTGCTCGTTGTTTTTTTAGTCGACTAGCTCCGCGAATTTCAAAAGTTAGCCATCGTACATGTACCGATATTTCTATTTGCGATACTACTACATTTTTACCAATAACTATCTTAAGAATAATAATTCAAAAATAATAACATTTATGCGACTGCGTGGTCACATGGTATAACTGGGGCACGCATGCGTGGGTGATTCAAATCTGCGGTCAAAACGTGAAGTCGTACATGTGCTAAGTGAATGAAAACCAAGTGGAATAATGTTTGATGATCAATATACTGCAAGTTATCCTGAAATTAATGTTACTCTGAGGAAAAAAATAATATATACCGATATGAAGAGATATTTATTCACTGTTAATCTTAGCACGTTTATTAATTGAGTATTCAACATTGTAACATGCCAAGCCAACCCCACCCCCTCTTTGTTCTTTGTTAGTTTTGTTGTTTGTTATAGGTCCCTCGATAACTCGCGCCCTCGCTTATATCGCGGTCGATGTTTTTTGGACCCCGATGTCCACGAGTTATCGAGGGAGTGGTGTAGTTAAGTTGGACACATTAAGAAAACAACAATATGAATCAGTTTAAGAAAATGCTATATTCTCCTTTTCATGTGGAAGGAAAACCAAACAAAATTCAACATTGTTCAATGTATCACACTTTATTGATCTGGCCAGAAAATCAAAGAACTTGCTATCTTGGGTCTGAGATTTATGACCAGTCACAAAAATCTACACAACTGAAAAGTCGACTGACAGTAGAAACTCAATCTCAAACTAAAACCTAGTGTTTGACGATCTCCAGGAATGGACACAACATTGGTAAAACATTCCCTTTGCACATATGAAGATATGGGTCAGATTTGACATGACAGATAAATGATCATCTCTGTTAATGATTGTTTCCTCCACTATATTCAGAATTCTCGACCTCTAAGACCATTTTACAGTAACTAATAGGTACAAAGAGATGTTTTGGTAAGAAATTTTTTTCTAACAGAGGTCATGTCACCTATTTGATACGTACATTCTAGAAAGCATACTTAAAATGTTATGTCCCATGCCATATCAGAGTAACAATACACCGACTTGCAGTAACTCATGGATAATTACCCCATAAAATGCAATAAAAATTGCGGACCAAGTTGATTTTCAGCTTGCAGAAAAGGTCAAGGTTTCTCAAAACAGAGGTCTCAAAGATTTTATGCTGTCTATTGAGGTCATACTCATTAATTATGCACTGTGTTCATTACCAGGTATAGCTGAGCAAATATAGTGCACATGATCTTGAAAAGACAATGCACTAAGGATTCAAATTAAATTAGAAACAAAAACCTACGATAATAAACACTATTAACATTTGTGCTTTCACATCAAGACTTTGACAAAATGCCATTTGGATATCTGGACAATTATGCTTATGTCGTAATAATTCCACCATTTTTCAACAAATTATCTTTTATGTTCTCCAGTACATTCCAACACTATTATCGCAGGCTCTATATTATCACAGCAAATGGGATTTTCCGATTAATTCTGTACATGTGCCGTTTTACGGTTGTTTACAGATGTAAAACTGTAGCAGTAAGAACGCATATATCTCACAGCACAATCTTATCTAAAATGTCAACATTATTTTATAGTTTACAATGAAAAAGAATGAATATCACTTTTTTGTAAAGTGCATGCAATTATGTTGATCCTCATATGCTAAGCTCCAATCAAACTTGCTACAGCTTCATTGGCTTTATGAAATGTATTCAGTGTATTATCTGATGTTGATAATTATAGGTTATATACTGATAGTGACATACATTCCCTTACAAGGTTATGTTTGGAATTTCATTCCATGGTAGACAATATATGAATCGAAATTGATAAAACATTGCTTATGATCCTACTTATCCTTCATAAACAGGAAAGCAATAATAGTTCAACTACTGTTTTAAATCTGTAATATTTCAGTATTAATAAAAATTAATCATAGATTTAATATTATATATAGGGTTCTTTTTGTGCACATTGCAATTAAAATTCAGATATATATATATATATATATATATATATATATATATATATATATATATATATATATATATATATATATACTTATGTTTTTTTATTTATGTTACTGTTATCATAAGATTTCTACTTAACTGACATAGGTGTATTCAATTTAGTCATTGGATCCTTTATTTTGGTGGTAATATTTAGCCAATGTAAGCATGAGCATTCCATCTTATCACCAAATTGAAATTTACATTTCTTTATTTTTGTGCATGTTACCATAATTAAGTTAGGTAAATACCACTATAATATTGTATTGTTTCCCCATCATACAGTAATCTGAGTCAGCTGCCATATGTAATTTTATTTACATTTATGTGATTGGATTGAAAGATTTTTTTTATAGCTATAGATAGAGGAAAAGTCAGAGAAACATTACAATTTCTAATAATGCAGCAATAACAGCTTGGTTTTATATGTATTGATAAACAACATATACACTGCGATAATAGCGTTCAAGGCTATATGGATTAGGCTGTTTTGGTAAATTAAAATATAAAATAAATCAAAATCAGTCATAAGTTGTGTTTATCATTTTCAGATCATTTCCTTAATTCTACTCTTATAAATTTAAAAATCTGCTTTAAATATATTACTGCTGAGTAAGAATTTTCCTTGTTTTCTATTTAAAGTAACTGTACATGACCAAGTTTATTTCCAAGAAAACAGACAGGTTTTCATCAATTTGACGATAGCCTCAGATTCATTATATTCACATTAAAATTAGGTAGTGGACCAGTCTATGGTTTTATAGAAAATGGTGCCAGATTATAAGCAAGACACTTTACGTTGTGACTAATGGATGTTACACAACAAAAAATGTTAAAGCAGATGAATCTTTGCATACTTCAAAACATGTCAGATCCGAAAATAGGGCAAAACAAATAGTTTGACAAAATTTAAATGAAGAACATGAGAATAAAGAGATACATCACCTGGGCTTAAGCACATGAGTGCACATTGGAAAATTTCAAATTAAATTCACAATCATCCAGTTTTGTAATTAAGATGATTCGCATCATTTTCTTCAGTTAACCAACTTGGTTAGTTATAACACAGTTCGGTCTATAACAGTCAGGTTCTAGGGACCCAAAGTACCACGTTACAGCAGTCACATTGTATCTATTTTCTGCTCTATATTGTCAACTATGAAAGTTCTCACACTATTAGTCTGATTTGTAAGATACATGTCAATTCCATTTTGTTTTTCCTACCTCGTGGTAGTGCATTCATTGAAATAATTTGTTCTTGAAAAGGAATATGCAATCTGACAGTAATAGTAAAGAGATATGTAAAGAATCTTCTGGATAACATGTTTCCAACAGCTCGGTGATTAAACAAACTCTTCTGAACTTCAAATTTACTTCAAATAAATAAAGTCTAATTTTTATTTTCAATGAACTTAATGTCATACCCAAAAGAGTCCTCCATTCCATGCACAGCAGAGAAATATCCTTTGGCTAATTCTTGGTGCCCTGTAATCAAAAGAAAAATAAGTTTGGTTTGGCATAAGCAACACTTTGAACATTACATGTATATATTGCTGAAGCAATAAGATTACTGTGCCATACCTGCCCACACACAGCTGATCTGGGCTGATACAATGGTAGGAAATTAATCCAGACCTAACTCCAGAAAAATGTATCAACAAATTTAGGTCTTCTAATTATTAATAACAACATATTCAAATCATACCACAAATTGCAGGTATGTGCAAATGATGTTGCTGGATGAGTTCAGAAAGAAACAGGCACTGATGATTTGGTCAGTATGATGTAAATTATCAATTTAAAACTTTTCCATAGAAAAATAAAAGCAACTAGAATGTTTAGAAAAGTCATTAGGTAGGTTCACTTTAATATTTCCAAATTACACTTGTTTACAACTTATTACTCTTACCATACATATCTCATCTGGTATAAATATTCACTGAGTCCCAAATGGGTTGTCAACTAATTTATATGCAATTGCCTTTTGAACACCCCACCACCAGCACCCCCCCCACTCCTTACGGCCAAAATCCGAAGGCACCAATGAATGTGTTCAAAATTACCCCTTATGAAAGGCCACCCAGCTAACGCGACCAGCATATTTGAGCAAAAATATAAAATTTACCCACACATGCAAATGTCCATCCTTGTTTACAAGTTTTGGGATTAAAATTTCACATTTAGTTAATGATATAGGATCTATTCATATAGTTAATCTTTGTGGTCATATTTGGCTATATTCACTCGCAATATCTGAAATTGTTGTTTCTTCATGAATAAGATAGCATAAAGTAATAAATTTTAATTTGGTACATTGCCATTGGACTTTCCACTATACTGGTATGTATTAATGTTTGCACCAATGATCAAACCTCACCATTCCAACATTGCCTTAAACTTTATGATACATACTCTACCTGATTAGTTATTTAACCTGTAAATGGCTAAATATGCTTGTAGAAACTTCATCTATTTTTAAGATGCATTTATCACTTTAATACATGCCCATTGCTTCACATCTGAGTGTCACTCTATCAAGTTTACCTTTTTTACCCATATTTGCAACCTGAATGTTATTTTGAAATCACCATATTTAACTTCAACTTCATTTGCTTGCATCTTACTTTTTTTTAGAATTAAGTGAAACATGTTATATCTTTTCAGATCTAGCCTGGCATCTGAAACAAAGTATTAGAATTGGATCAGTTTGGAAGCTCTCCAGTAGTCCAATGGTTGATAGCAAGGTCTCATAAAGACGTGCAGTCTGCTGCTATAAGTGACCAAGATGAGTTCATATCAGCACACTGATATACAGAATCTCAAAGACATGGCTTAGATCTTTATGAGAGAGATTCACATCATTGTTAAGTAAGGTGGATCCTCTCTGAAACTATTTTCCTATCGCATTGTTGACTTTTGCAGTTATCAACATTAAAATGGAATGCATATTTGCTATTGGTCCCATCAAAACTTTAAATTTGAGTGGGTAATTAGTTATAGAAACAATTGCCCAAGTCCCTGAAACAATAAATGTGGAACATAGCACCTGCCATTTTTTCTTTAGTATGTACACCTATAGGCATCTGGATAGGCATACTGTAATTTGCTGTCAAAATCACTGTGAGCTATCATGATTTTGTACCCCTGGGAATAATGTTATCAGTTGTACTGACCCAAAATACCATGTTTTACCATTCATTAGTCAACTTTGCTGCCTTAAATTTGTCCAACAATTTTTTAAATATAATTAGTTTTTAAAATTTAAATATTTATTTAAATTTCCAATTAAAATTTAATAGGTCAATATTTTTAACTTCAAACATTTTTACAGATAGGCCTTATCAAGTGTTACATTTAGATTTTTACTGCATTGAAAAATTCCTATAATTAAGGAAGATACAGCAAATTTAGTTTTGGTTTCTTAAGAACAATTGGACCTCAAATTGCACCCTATAGAACACCAGCACTACACACTATTGACAGCTGTCACATGTCGTGCTTACAAGATAATTTCAAAAGACTTAATGTATGAAGTTGAAATAGTAGTGGCATGCAAATATAAAAGTTTGACTAAAAAACTGACCCTGTCAGGAATCAGTACACAATAATTCCAGTTCAGTACCCACATTTGTAGTCCCAGTCTATTTTTAGATCATTTTTTCCTGTCTCCATTTGGTGGTGATAGAAGAGTTAGATTTTGGCATTCTTGGTAAGGATTTAAAGGCAATTGTTTATTCTTTAGAATGTGAGCTTATGGTGTGGTTGTCTCTGTGTATTTCGGTGACAGAGCACATTGAGTAATAAGGCCATTGTGATGATCCAGAAGTGAAATCTGTGTTCCGTTGCATGGTGTTTTGTTTACAATTCAGCCTCTCAAAAATATGCAGATCAACCCTTGACAAGAACTTCACCGTAAAGTCATCTGTGAAGTTATTTTAGATTAATATATGATTTGTATTGATTGTCACACAGTGGAAAGTTCAGCACTGAGAAACAAATGTAGAGACTATAAAGTAAAATGAATTATGTTCTATGGCCATCTTGTAGTTGCAACATTGATGATTATAACCAGACGTAATTGTCAAGATCACAGGGTCAGCATTGGCTAAAAATAGAACAAAGCAAGGCACCAGACAAAGACCGAAAAATCATGTGACAACATACTTGTTGCTACCTTTACGAAGGCATTTTGTCCGCTCAACAAATGTTTCGTCTGCAAAATTAAATCGCATACAGATAGCAACATCCAAATAAATCATAACCACACATTGAAATGTCTTCATGTAAACGGAGACGATTTTTTCAGAAAGGTGTCATTTTAGTCTACATCAGGAGAGAACTTGTCTAAAAATTTTAGGTAGAAAAGACTCATTTAAAACAATTTTATGTTAAAAGACTCGAATAAACAACATAACTGATAAGGAATTTATTCAGTAGTAGTGGTAAAATGGAGCAAATGGAAAGAGAATCGCATATGTACCAAAATTTAAATGTTTTTGAATGGTTTTGCAATGTGTTTGACAATTCCCACTCACATATCACACTTACGTCAAGAATAATAACTATTAATACATTTTCAGTTGAAATAAGTCAACTATTATAACAACAAGAACCATTCAATAATTAATGTTGCTTTTAAACGAAGATATTAAATGCTTTAAAAAATGAAGCATTCTTTACTAAGTACATTACATATACTTCTCACAAAAAGTTGATTCCCTCCTCTGGGAAGACCACCCGCCTTATAAGGCTACTTTCTCAGTGCAGTAGTGGTGGCCGTATAAGAGGGGACTACTATACCGCCTAAAAATTTGTGACTTGTCTACTACTATCGTGATTTGATTTGATATTACAACCATGCTTTTGACAAGACCTGATCTTAAAAGTACTGTCAATTTGACCTTTTGAACAATGCTGCTGTTGTTGTTGTTGGGTTTAACACCATTTTTTTTCAGCACATGATAGGCTATACATGGCGGTGGAAGAAACTGGCTTGCTTTCTCACCTATCCACATTGACCGAATCTGAGACTCAAACCCACACAGACAGGTGAGATGGCAGTGATCCATAACAGAAAGTGCTTTAGACAACTCTTGAGCCCCTTTTGAACAATGCAAAAAATGGCAATAATGGCACAAATGGAACATCATCTGCTTTTCTGTCACAACATACATGTGGTGTTCTCTGCAAAAAGCAAATCACTAAATCCATCAAATATATATAATTTCCTAGATCTAAATCTACTAAATCTAAGTTTTTTTCTTGATCTGAGAGAATTTGCAAATCACTTGGCACCAAATCCAGTCATTTATTAATTACTACTGAAGAAGTACATGCTCATCCACAAATCCAAATGCAGAAACCATCCTATATATTGAATGGTTCAGTATTCTTCAGGAAACCTATTTTATTTCAAAACTAACAGGTCATGATTACTTTTTAAATCTACCATCCAATCAAAATATATTAGGAGATCAAGCAATAACTAGAGTTCAATTTCCTGGAATTTGTCCTCGCTTCAGATGAATAACAGGAGAAGCTGCATCAGGACTTATGCAAGATACTGACAAAGGCGCAGATCAGTGAAAAGACATTATCTTTGTAATACAATTTCTCCCAAACGGTATAGATGGGATAGCACAAATCAGTGCAGACAACATCTTTAAGAACTATTTTCACTCCTCCAAACCCAACTGAAGCAAGTCCTACTAAAGACACTAAGAAGTTAGTCAGTTGCTAAAAAGAGTTCATCACGTCAAATTAATATTTACAATATGAATGGTCTTTTATTAAAAAAAAAACATAGAATGTTGTATCAGACCTCCATCACACTGCTTGAATAATGAATGTAGAATGCCAATTTCCTTGAATGCTTGGCTGGTAGTGACTAACATAACATGAGCTGATATGTAAAAGGAATAAATATGGTCTAGAGTAAATTTCTTGCAGACTAAATGGATAATCCAAAACTCCAGAATAAAAAAATCCCCAACCAAAAATATTCCTTCCTTCCCTGAGTAGTAAGAACATGAGACTTCCCTCTATGATCGACTCAGGTACAATTCAGGTAACACTTCACTACCCAGACGAGTTCTGAAGATGCTTTGGGAGGAAAGGTACAATGAAGGCAGTAAATTTTAAGCAAAGGACTGATTTCCCATAGCAAATGCCTATACATTGCTATGAGACAAGTGTCCCATCATGATTAAAGCTCAACCATTATTGTGGAACTGCAAGCAGTTTAGGGCAATCAATTATTTATGCATTTCTCTGATTCTGCCAGCTAAGTCAAAGGTGCCCAGGAAGCAGTCTTAGTGCTGGCATGACTAGAACATTGTGGTTGCAAATTTCATTTAGACTGCACTGTGAGGGGGATGGGGCACCAAGATGACTTGTTCATTGCTGGTGACTTCTCTGCCTCAAGTGATTGACATTAAAATATTTGCTACTGATGAGATAGCAGATAGCACTTGCATTCTTTGATAAATGTTTTTGGCTTTAACCCTAAATGAGTTGTTTAGCCAAATTCTTAACCCATCTTTTCCCCATCAACAGCACAGATTTAACATGTACAGGTTGTTGGATTATCTCCAACAAGATAAACCTATGACATACTCCATATCTACTCCTGCACAATTTTACCTGTAATCAATGAAAACAAAATGATGGCAAATGTCAACAAAATATGCTGTGCATTGCAAAAAGACATAAAAAAGGCTTTAGATAATTCCAGAAATTATCCATTTACAAAGATGCATTAGGGTCATGTACTGAGAACTAAGAAGGTACCATGACTGATTATGCTACAATGAAATACTCGACCGAGTTGCAAACTTCTTGTCAAAGAAAAAGAGAATGATTCTACATGAAAATAGATGGATTATAGTTTCCCTGTCAGAAGAAAGCTCCATGGCATGCACAAGCAGGAGAGGAAGACAAACATTTGAAAGGCAGCAACTGATAAATGACAGGATTTGGCACCATTGATATATCCAGTGTAAGACCACTCTTGTCTTACTACTGCAGTGATTTCCTTTAGGCACATTTGTGTGTCAGAGACACATGCTGGAGAAAACTGATTGCACATACTTTGTTCCAATGAAGGTTGTTTTTTTTACACAAAGGATTTGCAAAATATGCAATCAAATTTATTTAATATTCAATGCATTGGATGAGGTAGGGCATCTTGTAACCTTCGCGTATAGGAACACTCTGGTTGCTTGTTTCATATGCTCCATTTGTTGAACTCTTCTATGAATATGAAATAATGAACCAAACTAGCATAGGAAATGTGGTGAATGGGAAATGTTGAGAGAGTAGCTTCCCCTAATCTCACAAGCTCTCACAATTTCAATTAAACTCAGCAAGATGTCATCCAGATCAAAATGACATGCACTAAGAATCATTAGCTATGAAAGTGAAAGAAGCAGAACATAAAAGATCAAAAGCTGTGTATCTAACTTGAAAAATGGCGAAAATAATTTCAGCAACTGGAATATGGCACGTCCATTGGGATTACCGGTGTGACTTCTGATCATGTGATTGTAAAGACTGCAAAAGAGAAAAATTCTTTAGTGTCAGTGTTTAAGAATTTTAATAAATCTGCCCTTGTTCACCACAAAATAAATGTAGGAAATACTTATCACCCAGAACATTCTTTCACAACAAAATAAATCTGTAAACATGCAAAGATGAATCAATTATTTGGATCACAAATTCAGGATAAACAATGCAGATTTTGCTGACTCTTAACTTTGCTGCATCAAAATAAAGATCTAAAAGTTTAAAGTGTAAGTTATTAAGGAGAAGATGAATCATTAGCCTCTTTGATTTTTGGATAAATGAGATTTAGGATGAAGTGCTGTGAAACCGATAGTATGACAGGCATTAAATTACTGTCAGTTGGTTAGAAAGATTTATTTGGCTTTTTCATTTATTTATATGAATGTGTTGGTCTATAATATTGCTACAAAGATTTTATAAGGAAACTGTTATACTAATAGAAAAATGAACTAATAAAATTATCCTATGAATGAATATTGAATTTGTGTGTTAATTGTGTGTGTTTGTTTATTTGTATTTCTAGAGAGAGAGCATGTTGTATAAGTTGCAATATCCTATTTCAAGCTGAAAAGTATGGGTCAAATGAAAATTTGTCAGTACATTTTGACTTACTTTTTTTTTTTGAACCCTGGTTCTGACACCAAGAGTTTTTTTAACCCTCAATTTTACACCCCTGGAGGAAACACTGCTACTGTCTTAGTAAGCTCACAATGTTTTAGCTCTTAACTGTGAAAACAAGTCAAAGTCATGGCTAACATCTGTTTTTGACTGGGAGAACCAGATTGAACAAGAAATACTCCTAACTTATCATGTTCCAGTAATGTGCTCTAAAAGGTAACAAGTTTTCAGTTTAAAAAGACATATTTCACTACCTCTCTTTAGGTTCAAGTTTCTTTTTGAATAGTTTCTTTTCTGCTCTTCTCCTGGCAAGAACTGTCATTTCTTCTTCAGGCTTTTTGATGGGCTCTGGTTCTATCTCTGCATCCATTTTATAAACCTTAAGGGCACCAAGTATATTGTCCCGGAAACCATTAATGATTCCATTGCAAATATGCTGGAATGTATTGTACATTTTTCTGCTTTGATGTCTTTTAAATATATCATATAAACTTGGCAGAGTTTTCACCTGTAAAAAGAATAAAAAATGGATGTAGAAATACATTGGGGAGGGCTACATAAATCAAATTCTGCATACAAGTAAAATTTGTAAGAAGTGACTGACATCAGTGAGAAGGATTTACACTGTGAGAAAATAAACAATTGAAACTTTGATTAATTGAAGACAATACTAATCTGAAGTATTGACAACTTAAAATTGTGTAGAAGAGTCCAAATGCGTAAAGTATTGCAAATGTATATGAAAAAATCTATAAATCTGAGTAACATGTTACAAAATGTATATATCATTCATATTAAACTGCGCAAAAAACTTATAGGTAAAAAGAAAAAAATACAAATCCTCATCTGATCTATCCCCTCACTCTGAACAAACATGTGTCACTAAAAAATTCAACAAGAAATACAATATTCATGGTTGCCAACAGCACATGGCTTTATAGTTGTTTACATGCCACATGTATATGGCCTTGAGTTTGGTCAGCTGGTGGCAGCTAACATGTTGCCAAGGCTACCAAGGGGATGAGGTTATTAATGAAAACACATGTACAAAATATAAAATTTATCAAACATCTTTGCGACCAAATAAATATAGTTTCAAAAGATTTAAAATTTGATTTGCATTTTATGATGCTTTTAGTAGTGATCATAGGCCACAACATTTTTCCTGCAAAGATAAACTTTCATGACATAATAAGTGTTCAAAATATTTTGAAAAATAAATCAATCTATGAGAAAATATTACTTTTATTTAAGTAGTGCTGATTCACACTGATGAAAGTTTTTTTGTTAAATTTAGTCAGCTTGCTTTGCTGAAGGGTGCATGGGTTACTTAATTCACCACTAAATGCAAATTTTCAACAGCCAAACAAATGTTTGTTCTTATTGCAGTGGTAATATCAAATAACTGTAGTACAGTATCAATTAAGGCAGATAATTTTTATTCGCTTAGTATTTATATAGAACAATCAGTGTCTCAAAGGTAATCAGGTTTTCTTGAAGTTTCAACAAAACTATTTTTGAGGTACATAAACAAACCATGAAGAAAAAAAACAAAATTTCACTTCATGATTGCAACCATTCCTGTACTCTCTTCAGAGGTTAATCAATTATAGCCAATCTGGTAGCCTGACTATCTTAGTGCATTAGAGCTTACATTACCTGGGCCAGGTGTCTGTATAATTGGATTATGATGTAAAAACACACTGTTAAGATGTGATAGTCAATATGATTTGTTTATGTAACAACCGACAGCTCTCTGTGCATTTTATATTGAAGTCTATGGCTTCCTTTCAGGATTCCTTCTCATTTCTACACCACAAACTCAACATTGTATATACTAGTCTAAACAGCTAAAACATGTCATAACAGTTGTCACCAGATGGTATATTTTGTCATCAATAAAAACAAATTTTGTGACATTGGCAAAGACCAGCACCATCACTGCTTTATAAAACAGTAGGTATCACCTCACTAATTGATGCAAATATCTATTACAACTCTTTGTTTCAGAAGTCTCTAATAAATCACTTTTCTCTTGATTTTTCTAGAAGATTCTCTGCTATTCAAGATAAAGCTACATTAAAGCCTGAACAGAAAATAAAACATTTAGTAAATGCACTTGCAAGTTTTACAACTGAGAGTTATTGTCTCTTTTTTTATGCTTGCAATTTATATTTGACATAATTATGATGCATGAACATTCCAACTTGTGCATCTTTTTGATACACATTTTAGGCTGGAGCATCAATTTTAATTATCCTTGATTCAATTATGGCATAAATTCCAATTAAAAGTGCTGTTTATAACAATTTACTTCAAGGGAAAGTGGTCAACATTTGCTAGACTACTATTTACACATTGCCAATAATAGTGCACCCTGGGAAAGTCATATGAAATGAGCGAATATCACAATCAGAACTGTATCAATGTTAGATTCTTTGAGATTATCTTTGACATTCATGATGGAGAAAGAGAGAATCAATTATGATTTGATTTACTTTTAATCCTTTATCAGCATTTGCATGATTGTCCATCAAATTATAATAAGACAAAACTGGAAAATACAGTCACCTGCAGAGTCAGTTGTCAAAAGTAGATGGACTAATTTTGTGTTCAAATGGTAATTGATCTACTTTATCTGGTGAAATATTAAAAATTCAAAATCAATTACATTTTGCTTTTTCAATCAGCTTTTGATCAAGTATTGTTTGGATGATTTCCTATTCAATTATATTCAAATAGCCAAAGCTGGAAAATATGGCAGTTCACAAGGCCAGTTGACAATAGCAAGTGGACAAAACTAATGTTTTATGGGTGACGATTTGGCTTCAATAAGTAAAACTGAAATAAATTCAGGCATTTTAATTATATCATTCAGTAATAGTTTATTGGGCATTAAAATCTGCTAATGAATTACTATACCATAGAATTACTTGAGATTGAATGATAAAATGAACCATCTACATATATAAAAATCCACATTTGTCTGTTCCTCATGCCAAAAAATGGTTAGAAATTAAAAATACATGATGGGATACTAATATTTTAAATATTTATTTTGTATTTTTGTGTTCAATCTTTCTTTTAAACTCCTTCATGCCAATTTTTAAATTTTTTTTACTCTTATCCTAGGACAAGCAACTGATAATAGTTTTGATGTATTGGATAAATTTGTGAACTATCAAATCAAAGTAGTTCATATACAGTACATTAGATATGTTAATGACTTTTTCCAAAGAAAGACCATAATGAACTTACTGACACTGACAAAATGAAACAAGACTTTCAGTTTAAGGTAGTGCTCAAGTTGTGTACCTGCAACAAACTGACCAATACACTGATATATTTCCATATTACTATGTCCTAGTATATGTTGAGAGCATCTCTTACAATTGATGCTTCGGAGTGTGGCCTTTCTAGCAAGAATCATTTATAGTTGAAATAAAGATCAAGACTTTTCATGCAGTTAACAAAACTCATCAGGGGATCCTAAGGAGGTCCAGAAAAGAAGAAAAAGCGCAAACAAAGGAACGATGCTGAAAAGAACATGTATACTAATACATGATGTGCTTTACATTACCCACAAAACTGTATTCCCTACACCAAAACAGCCTTTCACATTCTTCTTACCGTAAGACTCGGGTTTAAAACCTGGAAAAAAGGACCTCTTGACCACACAAAGCACCTTTATATGTGCAATCGTCAAGTCTAAAGACCTCCTGATTCCGCATACCACCTTTTAAAGTGCAATCATCGGGTCAAAGTCGGTAATTACAACTATTACATCAGCGTTGTGCAGTTCAGTGAAACCAGTTCACCAGTCACAACAATGTTATAGCCTCGATGTTGTCGATTGGTCAACGATGTACAGCATGCACTAATATTGGTCCTTGTTGACCGTGTGCAAAAACACCGACCTCACGACCACTGTAAATATCCGCAAACGATATTCATTTGCAGAAGTTACAAACATACAAGTCCGTTTGAACCACCATGTTGTTTGAGGTTTATCAAAACAATTTTATTAACTGATTCTGCACCTATTTCGGAAAACTGTTCCGGAACACACTGAGTGAACGATTGATGCCTTATTGATTTAATGGATTTCTTTTTTATGGAAAAAAAAGTCTTTATTGCCGCCTCAACATTATTTTTATTGTAAAGACATTATTTTTATTGTAATTTTTACAACTACACTACATGGACAATTACACTACATGGACAATTACACTACATGGAAGCAAAATAATAATGTATATTTACAACCTGTTATGAACATTAAAATAACAACTGACCATTTCACATGATCAGATGTTTGCTTCTACAATATTTAAATGGTAGTCATGATAATACAAATAAAACCTACAAAATTGAATTAATGCACATCATAATATATATATATATATATATATATATATATATATATATATATATATATATATATATATATATATATATATATATATATATAAAGAATACAAATCATATGGCGAATAACAACCCTCTCAAGCGTACTGGATCCACCAAGGGATCACGTTTGTCAGGGATTAATTAAAATAGATGCAATAAACTGACGACGAACAGTATGAAACTAGTAACTAACTAGCCTAAGCGCTTTCGACTCTTAATGAGTCTTTTTCAAAGGCAAATACAAAACATAGTTACGACAAACAAATAAACACAAAAACGTTGCGTTTGTAAACCTCTACATTTCTATCTTCACATGTGCTAAAACTATAAATACAACCAGCTTGTATAGACTAGTTGCGGAAACTGAAAACGTTGTATAATTCCCTAAAAGTCTACAAGCCAAAGCGACATCTATTTTTACTTTGTGTACATATGTAACGCAGATTATATCCCGGATATTTGGTTCTATACCGGTTATTCTTATAGTAAAAATTGAAGGATAAGAAGATTTAGAAAATGTTAAATTCTACTAGTGCATAGTTATGATAGAGACCAAGACATTCACTAGCACAGTGACTAAAGAAAAACTAAACATACATGGTCCAAACAAAACGTGCAAAACAGAGAATGTGATTTATCTCATCACATGTAAGATCTGTGGCCTTCAGTACGTGGGAGAAACTGAAAAGCTACACATAAGGATAAACCTTCATAGATCTGATTGGATGACAAAAAAGCTGTACAGAAGCCCGGTCGCAGAACACTTCTCCTCCCCTGGCCACACTTTCAGTGATATAATACTTATCGCTATTGCCAACAACCACAGCTGGAGTTCCGAAACCAGGAAGGAAAAGGAATCATACTGGATACGCTGCCTTAGAACATTGAAACCAAGCGGTCTAAACCAAGAAGACTAGAAAATGAAAACTATGCACTAGTAGAATTTAACATTTTCTAAATCTTCTTATCCTTCAATTTTTACTATAAGAATAACCGGTATAGAACCATATATCCGGGATATAATCTGCGTTACATATGTACACAAAGTAAAAATAGATGTCGCTTTGGCTTGTAGACTTTTAGGGAATTATACGTTTTCAGTTTCCGCAACTAGTCTATACAAGCTGGTTGTATTTATAGTTTTAGCACATGTGAAGATAGAAATGTAGAGGTTTACAAACGCAACGTTTTTGTGTTTATTTGTTTGTCGTAACTATGTTTTGTATTTGCCTTTGAAAAAGACTCATTAAGAGTCGAAAGCGCTTAGGCTATTTAGTTACTAGTTTCGTACTGTTCGTCGTCAGTTTATTGCATCTATATATATATATATATATATATATATATATATATATATATATATATATATATATATATATATATATACAGAGAGAGACTTTTTCTCATCCTAGTTATAAATAATAATAATAATAATAATAATAATAATAATAATAATAATAATAATAATAATAATAATAATAATAATAATAATAATAATAGTTTTTGTTGTTTTTGTTTTGACAATATCTGACTTTCTCAGCCTTTTGAGCCATACATGTCCTGTACTTGCTTCACTAGGTGAAATGTTTTAAATTCTGAATTGCTTCTCTTTGGCTTGACACTTTTTAAATGAAAAATTATTATACAAAAATTAAGAAAAACAATGCTTTGGTTTACCTATTTCTTCATAATATGACATATGGTATTGAGAGCTAGATTTTAACCCTCATTCAGAGCAATTGCATGAATCAGGAACTGAATCTAAGCTTTATGTGAAATAATTTTAAAAACTACATTGTTAAAATAGTCTTGAATTATTTCTTAATGTAAAATGCAATAATTGTGAAAAATACTTTGAAAAACAGAGGAAAGGAATAAACAGTGTTAGTAGTAGTAATAGTAGTAGCAGCAGAAGCATTGGTACTAGTAGCAGCAGAAATAGCTAATTGTGAAAAAGGAGGATTGGTGCTTATGATGACTGTGTTAAGAATGACACTATATTTGTCTAATTCCACATATTATACTCATTTGTACATTCATATGGATTTAAAATTTAAAAAAATCATATTAAAAAAAATTTTCATCAAGAGGCTCAAGCTAACCTGATAATGATCACCTAGCTTACATAATAACTACTTCACAAAGCAGGCTAATGGCACAATTGATATACACAGACTTTTGCGTGTAATAGAAGTCATCAAAGATCTGGATTTAAACACAAACAACCAATCAGATGCAATCACCTCATTAAAATGCATCAATTTTTTTATCATTACTAAAACAGTCTTTGATCCTGATGATAAAAGCATATATTCCTATCAAAATCCGGTCATAAATCTGGTCTCCATGGTTGCAACAAATTCAGCCAGCCAGATGCAAGAATAAATCGTTAAGATGTGTGGTTCTCTCTCATTGTCAAACCAATCCAAGACCTTGATGTCAAAAGCCAATATTTCAAGTTTGATCCAGCAAAAATAAAAATAATGTGTCAAGAGTGTTAACAAAACAAGCTCAGCCAATCAGATCCAAGATCCACTCATTATTATGGACTCATTGCTACGGATACATCTCACTTTTTATCAAACTGATAAGATCTCTGACAAAAATATATATTTAGAATATTTGTTTTTGTCATAGAGATCTTATAATAAAATGTGATAGAAATTAGATCAGAAATATGGCTTCAACAATGTTAACAAGCTCAGCCAATCATCTGCATGATCACCTCATTAAAAAGCATGGATCTCACTTATTACTGAACTCATGTGAGATCTTAATGATATAAGCACTTATGTGAGATCTTAATGATATAAGCATATATTTCAATTCAGATCAAAATCAGGCCCTAAATTATGGCATTTAAAAAGGTAGCAAGTGCCATGAACTGGAGGCAAAATTATCTCAATAATAAGTGATACTGCAAGTCTGATCAAAAATTAGATCAGAAATACAGCTTGTTTACTTGCTTTCATCTAACTCTGTTTGGTATTATTCCTTTGTATCAATGATCAATGCAACCTATTTATTTTACCCGAGTCTTAATAACTTTGCTTTTGATACTTTGCTGATGGTAACCCAGAAAAACAGTATTTGGAAGAAACTTACATTTTTCTTTATACATGTATATTAATAAAACAAACAAATCTCTTAATATTTGCCCTCTTTAATGCACACAGACATGTTATTTCAATTACATTTATTGTCTCTAAGTCACTTAAGTTCTTTCCCCATTTCACATATGCACACACACAAAATTATTTTTTACTGTCTTTCTCAAATCATTTTGGTTTAAAACATTTGAGGTTTATTTGTCTTCAACTTTAAAATTTCAAAAAAGTATTTATAATATACTTGGTATAGCCAAGTTGTACCAAAACCTTATAAAAATCGTAGCAGCTTCCTCACTAGGTGCTCATCATTAAGAGGTTAGTTTTAGGAATGGTCAGCCAGATGTCAGGATAATGGGGTGATATTGGTGAGCTGTGATGCTACACTGATTCCTTCTAGTTTTCACCTGAATACCATCCAAAAAATTTTATATTCAGTCTAATAGTAAAAATTTCATAAAATTTATAAATCTTGTTGACCCATTAGTTCCATTACTAGCCAGTAAGAACTTTGAGTGTATGGCTATTAATGTAGCCTTACCCCTTCCTATTACATATGAATGTATACATAGCACATTATTATATGCACTGCATTAGGGGAGGGAGGTGTAGCAATAACATTTCACTGGAGATAATTTCCTATTAGTTATGGGCAGGATAGAAGTCAGGAGTCTTTCTTTCAATTGGTGAAGGTTTTAAATGATGGTTCTACTCAAATGCTCAACCTCCTGGATTTAGTCAGTGTTCAAGTCAAAAGAGTATATGATGATCAGAGAACCAATACCTAATAGAGACTGTAACACGAGTTCCCTGTTCCCGCGTTAAAAACTAACACCTGTTAGAACTCGTTTTAATGATTCGTTTTAATGGGAAATGGCAAAACAGACAGCTGTAGAGAGGTGATCTCTGTACACAGATTGACCTTTTTAAAATTTTAACAAATACAATACACCAAATAATAATAATAATAATAATAATAATAATAATAATTATTATTATTATTATTATTATTATTATTGGATGTGCACTAATAAAACAAATTATAAAATATGCATACATCTGTTACCTCCCAAATCTATGTTCCACACAAGATTACTATATCCTGCTTATTATATACTCCATCCTAAACCATTACTAACTTAAAATAATAAATTCTCTTCATTTGTTTTAAATACTGACTTACAGCTTCCATATGACTGCAAAACAGAGGACTGACTCTCCTATGAGCAACCTGGAACAAATTTTACTTGAAACCAGATGTTCATGCTTTAAAAATAACACCTGGATTAGGTATTTCCTCAACTCTGAGAGATCCACAGGAAAATAAAATAGTCATTGTGGATAGGTGACCAATGCGTAAGGCTGCAATGTTTACATATGCAAACAGCTTAGTTTCATTTAAAGCTTGTAAAAATTTATAAAACTCTTAAACGTGAAAATAAAATGCATGAGCTTGTATGACAGTGAGATAGAGAACATCCCATATGTACATGCAATGCAAGAGTTGCACTTCATGTCCTACAGCTATGTTGTTGTTGTTGTTGTTGTTGTTGTTGTTGTTGCTGTTGGGCTTAACGCCATTTTTCAGCACACGATAGGCTATTCATGGCAGCCAGTATTAATGGTGGAGGAAGAAACTGGAAAATCACTGGAAAGAACCACCGACCCACGAGAAGCTACTCGAAAGCTTTCTCACATATCCTCATTCATCGAATCCTAGACTCGAACACACGCAAAGGTGAGATGGCAGTGATCCGTAACGGACAGCGCTTTAGACAACTCAGCCACTCGGGACCCCCCTACAGCTATGAGCATTGCTTCAGGACATTCGGAAGTCTGAAAATACTTCTCCGTAGTTGATCCAGTTAATAGGAAGATGAAAAAAGTTTAATGAGATTCATACCAACATGTGTTCTCATGCAGTGGGTAAGTACTTGCAGTATGGCATGAGTCCTCATACAGTGGGTAAGGACTGGCAGTATGGCAAGAGTCCTCATACAGTGGGTAAGGACTGGCAATATGGCAATAGTCCTCATACAGTGGGTAAGGACTGGCAGTATGGCACGAGTCCTCATACAGTGGGTAAGGACTAGCAGTATGGCAAGAGTCCTCATACAGTGGGGAAGTACTGGCAGTATGGCATGAGTCCTCATACAGTGGGTAAGGACTGGCAGTATGGCAATAGTCCTCATACAGTGGGTAAGTACTGGCAACATGGCATGAGTCTTCATACAGTGGGAAAGTACTGGTAGTATGGCACGAGACCTCATACAGTGGGTAAGTACTGGCAGTATGGCAAGAGTCCTCATACAGTGGGTAAGTACTGGCAATATGGCAAATTATGTAAAGTTTAAACGTGCATCACATGATAAACAGTTCAATCAACATCTAGGTCATTAAAGGCACCCAAGTCTGAACAGATACCCATAACAGATTACTAATGCACCATCATGACCTGCGCTAAAATGGATCTGATGCATTGAGAAACTGGCTTCAATGAGCATGCTAGATTTAAGACTATTAAGAATTGTTTTAAAAGTTTCTGCTATGAAACAAATCTGCTTGTGAAGTACTAAGCTGCCCAAGAAGATAATAGCTAATACCAGAAGGCAGGTAGAAACAGACTTACCTACACTTAGGAAGTGTAGAACTTCAAGTGGAAGAATTCACAAACTGTCCATTAATTTTAAGCTTTTAGTTTTAATTCACTTTTCCATGTATAGTAATATTTATATTTACTACACTTTAAGTGCTCACCTTTTTTCATTGCCACTTCACCTATGTGCTTATTGATTGGAATTTTGGGCTTGGTAAATATGATTAGCTTCCCATGTATAGGTGGTCCATTTTGGGGATTCCCAGGCTTTTAATCCACCAGGTACACTTGTCACCATAGAAAGCCTATTGTGTGCTGAAAAATGTTAATAGGCCTACATTTACTTCATGAATATTAAAAAATTTACCATAATTGTATTAAAGCAAACATTTGTAACAACTCTATTTTGTTTTTTTGTTTCTTTCATCTTATACTGCATATGATGTCCCTCAAATTTTGTCCTGATGGTAAAGTTTTCACCAGATCCAGTATTTTCTTTCAACTTCCCCATTCCATTCAAACATCTTCATCAGTTTGTTTTGCCATTGACATAAGCAAGGAAATAATTCCATTTTATTTGTATGCTCATTTAATTGCTTTATTTAGCCATATTATTGTTTAATCAGCATTAAATGGGAGTCTGCTTAGAAACACGGAAAACCATGTTATGATAGAATGCATTCATACGTTTGTCACAGTGGCATACAAATTGCTCTTCAAGTAACAAGAACATTGTTATGAAGGATTGTTTTGAATCTAGTCAATTCAGTTTCAATTACTGTATTTTGTCTACAAATTTACAAGTTTGGCAAATGCTGCAGCCGTTGTTTATACAGTCTACTTAATTTATAAAACAGCTAGATTTCCCCCTCTTTGCATACCAGTTATTTTATACAAGCAATACATTCACTCACTATGCTTCCTACCCCGTCAAGGGAAGATAATCATCATTATAGACGGTTGGATTCCGGTACACCTTCGCTTTAACTTCAACCACAGGAGTCTGCAGTTTTATCAATAAAGCACGACGAAATTTCTAACAACATGAAATCATCTTAACTGTGTTAATTTATAATAATTTATGGTGAGTTCATGTTGTCAGAAATTTCGTCGTGCTTTATTGATAAAACTCCTGTGCTTCAACACATTCTTCATAAATTTTTACATCTCTATAGTCTACGAAAAATGTATATTTCATTGAAAATCTACCTTTATTTCTATTTAAATGTAAACTTTTTGACGTGATAAAAACTTTTAACCATGTATGGCACATGATAACAGTGATTATTTTGTTCTGCAAACGGAAATACAAAACTGAAAGTTCAGTGCATAGTTTATGCGCATTTCTTTTGCAACAATCACTTACACCACTAAAAATTACAAATAATCGCAAAACTATTGCACTTCAACTTTTGTAGCACCTTTCAAGTTCACGTTTATGAAGTGGTGATTTATGTTTTGTAATGAAATGTCACGAAACGGAGCCACAATTCATTTAATAAGCTAGTACTATTTTTATGATATACGCGGCAGCAATATTTACAAATTTCTAGAAGCCCGTTTCCGTTCCCTAAAATTACAATAGAAAAATAATTGTTCTGTTTGATAGCAAAGACGGAAGCATAAAAGAAGTTCGAGATTGTATTGTAATATCAAAAGAAGAGTATATTTTATTTTTGGAGAACTTATAAATTGAGGATATATCTTAAACAACCCATATTATGCCCCTTTAAACTTAGAAAATGGTTATGACATTGAACCTCTGTTGAATAAGTAAATTTAATTTTAAAAAAATAAATAAATAAGATGCATGTAGTTGTGATGCAATAATAAACTGCATTAAGACTTCTTCCAAATGAAAATTATCAGGTGAAAATCCAATAAGAACAATCTTATTTAAGCTTACATGCTACAAATAATATTATTAATAATATTATTTTTAATGTTTTAAATAAAATTGTAATTACAGTATAATTTTTATAATGTTATTACTGTCAATATATTTTTCTATAAACGTCTCAGGAGTTTTTGTTGTTGTTATTGTTATTGTTGTTGTTGTTGTTGTTGTTGTTGTTGTTGGGGTAGTTTGTTGTTACCATCAGTATTGCTCATGCTGACTATATGTCTTCAATACTAATTTGCAAAATTTACAGATTTGCATCTTTCCTTTTCAATTAATAATCTCTCTGTAATTATTCTTACGTATATAACATAGCCCATATTGCTCAGTATTTGCTGTTTTCAATGCGTATGAAGACTTGGAGATCATGTTTTACAAGCAGTGGATCTCACTACCGAGTGATAAAACAATTTCGGCTTCAATGTCTGTTTCACAGGCCGGGATACACGTATTTCCGAGGACCTCAAGACAACAATTATTGTTAACTGAGAGGTTCTTAAATGTGCAATTACTGTAAATGATTTTCCCTGATCACCTAATGACCACAAATCACGAAAATGTTCATTTCACGCTTACACGGTTTTCCTTGTTTCAGATTTATATGAGTTACCATGCAACAGTGTAAATTTTGTAATATCTTTTGTCAACATAACCAGTAGGCTTTGCAAGGGCAGGGACAGCGTCACATATAACCAAATAATTTGAGGAATGTTTTTAGGTAACGTGTCGTGGCTAGAAAAGGAGATAGAATAATGTTCTATAATATTCATGGTCTTGGCAGGATTTATTTTCAACGAGGTTTACGTTTGATAAAGGTCCGGCAAATCAGCCAAGGAGAGTTGAATTCGGTTCTAAGTATCAGAAAATGCCAAGAGTTGAAATGATGCTGAGATAATTTTCATGTTTGTTGAAATATGCGTCATAAAATGAAACTTTACAGAAATCAGTTTATTAATGAGGCGCAAAATATGAGAAATTACTCAAACTTCGATAGTGATGTGTTAATAACTGCGGTTATATATATATATATATATATATATATATATATATATATATATATATATATATATATATATATATATATATATATATATATATATATATATATATATATATATATATATATATATATATAATCCTGACTGGCTAAGATAAATAAGGGAAGGGCTTCTCGGGTGAAATTTAATGTTTAATAAATATTGTACATCGCAAAAATATTCTAAGTTATGCAAGAGGCGAAGTCTTAATACTGAGAAAAATAGCTTGTACTTTTTTCTCGCTAAATGTATTTGAAGTCACGAGAGAAAATTATGTAAGCGGGTAAAGAGACGATTGGAAAAAGAAGAAAATAGAGCAAGGTACTATATCTTAGTTTCACACAGATTATGTTTGATATGAGTCGGAGATAATTGTTTGAATTCATTTACCTGAGATTTTCATAGATTGTTTTCTTCATAATAGTCCCAAGATATCTGTTTTAATGTATTTATTTTGAATGTTTTGTGACTCATGTATTCTAAGAATATCATTAATTTTTTTTTTCTCAATAAGAATCTTGAGATGAGATTATTTAAATTTATTAATTTATATGCAATACGAATCGTGAAGGCTAGGAATTAATATTACTATTTCTTGGTAATGTTTGTGATGATAAATTGTATATTAGCAAATATTGTAATTTAGAAATGAAGTGAAATTTGTTAATTTATTTATATAATTAAAATGTGAATTCTTAATATCAAGAATCGACTGTATTAGCATTAGAAAGCATTGGGCCGCCACTAAGTCCAGACAGTGACTAATAGTCCACACAGCAAGACGTAATGGTTTATTGAAATATTTTGATATGCTATGGATTGATTAGTGATGTTAAATAGTCTGTCAGAGAGATATATTAATATTTTGTACTAAGTTTGAGTGAAAAGAATTGAACTAGAATGTATATGGTGTGAAATGCCAAGCTGCAATTTGCTAACCGTTTTGCAGTTAGTGTCCGTTTGAATTACGATATTATTACGACTCAATGGTCTTAGAATAACTAAAAGAAAGTGTGAGAAACAACACGCTTTGAAAATTCAACAAATAATTTATTTACCTGGAATACACATTGAAAATGTAAAAGAGAACTTACGGTATTGCGAATTATATCCCAAAAAATCATAGAGTTACAGACACAAGTCCTAATATTTAAAGTTCTCCATAAACCTATGGTGAAATCCAAATTAAATCGAACTCTGAAGGTGTTGCTATGCCTTTGGTTGCCAGTATAATACTGATATGCCATCAGTCTTTTGTTGGTTCACAATAATACAATTCAAAGAGTAACTCTATATGTAAAATTTCAGCATAAATTTAAGTTTATATTTCCAAGAATGTGATTTTTGAAAAGCATTTGTTATCTCCAGAGAAGCCCCACTTGAATAATTTGAAAAAAATAAATTCCATCCCAAATGAATTACTAGACACAACATAATACAAACAATAGATCCTGTCAAGATCGTAATGTAGGAACAAATAGATTTTCCCAGTAACAAGATTGCATAGTTTTCTGCCTGACCTCAGGTCACAGTTAATATTTTCTAAACAAAATGATAACAGAATTAGCGATAAGAAAAGACCAATGCCTAATGGAAAATAACCTTCTAGACGGTTCATAATATTACGAGATACAGTCTTAGTTATAATTAGAAGTTTGTTATCAAAAGTATAATATAAAATGTGTAGTTAACAATGGGTAGACAAAGCAATTAATAGGGCAATTAAAAAATTCAAGACTCAGATTGAGATAAACCTGCTTATTAAAAACCAAAAACCAATAATTCAGGTCAGGTAGAAAACTAACTTGATTTTTAACAAGGTCAAGACCAACATACAATTTCACGTTATCAATAGCATATAATATAAAATTTTAAAAAAATAATAAAACATTAACAAACAATGAAAATGAAATGTACATAACAATACGACAATATCTGAAGTAACGAGAAAGATGATTTTCTATCCGAGTATTAACTATCTAACAAACTAATTTGTTTGTTGTTGTTGTTGTTCTGGGGCTTAACGCCATTTTTCAGCACACGATAGGCTATACATGGCGGCCAGTATTAATGGTGGAAGAAGAAATCGGGAAATCCGCGGAAAGAACCACCGACCCACGAAAAGCTACTGGTAAGCTTTCTCACATATCCACGTTCGCCAAATTGTAGACTCGAACCCACACAGACTGAGGTGAACTAATTGCTTGACCATTCATATACGTTAAAAGGCAAATACAACAACACAAAACAACGCAGCGTTGACGGGGAAGTAGTTTATATTGTAGTTGAAACTCGTAGGAAGCTGGATGCAGGAGAGAGGTCATAGTAGGCCACATCACAAGAGAAGTCGTAGGATAAATAAACACCAGCCTACTATCTGTGTTGACTCTGGAGTGACCGCAACAGTCATCAGGTTATGCAGTCATACTGGGCAGTTCAATTAAAAAAACTGCCAGTCGATTTTAGGATGTTATTGGTCATATCTGTCTAAAAGAAACTGCTACTTTCATTTTGTAATAATCTTTCAGTAATTAGTTCATAATACAAGTAATTTTATTTTGTTTATTAAATTGTTATATCTTATATATGGAGACTCGTGTTGTTCATTTATATATATCTCTCCTAGGATCTATATTTAGTCAAACCATCATTTTCATATTTTTATTATCCATTCGATCCGGGCAATTACAGCGTGGTCTGTCATACTCTAGATAAGGATAACAGCTACCACCACCATGCAAAATACCAGTAAGCACTTTCAAGCCAAATATTAGTATTTTTACGCCATTCAATACAAAACACTGCTCAAATACCCAATACAAAGAAATAGTTCTATCTCAAGCTACTAAACACGTATACCTAGAAATATCTAGATAATGGCATATGTTAAGAAATTAATGAGGGTCCGTTTTATTAAACAAATCCATGCCATCAAAGAGTCTTGTTAATCAATACGACGTGTTTTCTTAGAAATTTGCCAACTACTCGGTTTGGAAAAATATCTGCCAACACTGGCTTTCAGTAATAAAAAATATTCACAAAAGCTAAAGTTAT
Organism: Potamilus streckersoni; assembly: GCA_016746295.1. NCBI lineage: Eukaryota > Metazoa > Mollusca > Bivalvia > Unionida > Unionidae > Potamilus > Potamilus streckersoni. The sequence continues at coordinate 1,599,178 of JAEAOA010000138.1, read as the reverse complement.
AAAATGTCAAGCAAATACAAAAATTAGCACATACCCTATTTTAGTTTTATTATATATATATATATATATATATATATATATATATATATATATATATATATATATATATATATATATATATATATATATATATATATATATATATATATATATTCTCTGCTAAAATATATTTTTTAAAAGTACACAAACATACAACTGTACTATATTTTCAATATAATTAAGCAAGGTCTTTTCATCAATCATTAAATTATGTTGCGTGAAAGCGTTTTTGTTAAGGTTCTCTCTTATCTGAAAGAAAAAGAGGCTCTGGCATTAATAACGGACATTTATGTATATTTCTAAACCAAAATGGAAGATTACATTTTCGACAAAACTGACACGTGACGAGGAAGGAAAGGAATGACGGGTACGATTTGGTCCTGCAAACTATATCTATATTTGCTAGAGGTCTAATGTAGTAAAATCAAATACAAAGCTAGCTGTAGTACAGAGTGTCTTTGTAATATATTTCACGTAACAGCTGCACTCTATCTGTCCATTTTCTTAATTTTTTATTTACATGAAGAGTAGATACTTTTATCTATTGCACCAATATTGTACTCCTATGTAAGTTTTCTTTAAATCTCAGTGGAGTCATGCATATGACATTTTTTTTTTATTAAAAAAATACTCGATGACCTCTGCCATCCTAAAGAGATTTTTTTTTAAAAAAAAGAAATACCTTATCGTATTTGGAAGATGGTGTCATAACCTATTCCGGTTGTCCGGATCACCGGCCCACTAAGTTATGTGTAATATGTGTTTTCTACACCTTCCCCCAATGAAGCACGTAGCACAATTATCGTTTTTTTTTGTCGACATTGTTCTCACCAGCAGCAGCAGTATCAGCGTGATCATCAAAGAACAAAGATTACAACAGTAGTACGAACAACATAGCAGTGATGATGATGATGATGATGATGATGATGATGATGATGATGATGATGATGATGATGATGACAGTTTAGCTCAGTGTATAATATCATCGTTTATGTGATTTGAGGAGGATTGAGTCATACTGAAGCTGTCGTTCAATGTGTGCAGTTTCCACTACAACAAAACTGATAATTTTACATTGTTGTTGTAACTGTTTTCTTATATGCAATCGATCTGGATGAAAAAAGAAAATTAATCCAAAGGATAATTTTAAGATGGAAAGTTCATCATCATAATTGAAAAAATAACAGTATTGTGCAAAGATGCACATTTGCACAAACTGTTTGAAGAACTATTTCTAAAAATCGAATGTATTGGAATGAACATAGTAATATATTCAGTCTGGTAGGTTATTCCGCGACCGTTTATGGGCCTATGCGTTTAATTGGAAACTATAGTTTGGAATTGTGGGTATTCTTTCTTTTCGACGTCCATCTTTCATAATGGTATGCATCAGCGGTAGAAGATAATATTTTTCGGTTATGTACATTTACTTGTGCTCTTAATATTGTAGTTTAACAATTTTTATTTTTAAAATAAAACAAAAATGTTAGATTTTATGCTTCAGGACAATTGACGTCACTCAACGAGGTGTGTTAAACCAGACGCCTCGCACGTGGTTGTAACACGAGGCAAGCCATGGTTAGGGGTCGTAAAGTCTCCTTGCTCAACTATCCCGTAGCCGGGAAAAATAAAGTTATCGTTGAGCAAGTAGAGTTTTATGTAAAATAGTCAAGTTTTGCATTGACAAGAAAATGGTAAATTGTAATTTTGAAAAAGTTTTACCTTGCCGGGCTGATAGTAAAAATTTGAACTTGTGGCCATCGATCTATCAGTTAACTTATGGTGTTGTATTTGAGTGTAACACTGAGTGGTATGATGTGGTGGTGAGGGATTATGGTGTCTTACTGCCAGTGTGCGATTTCATACATAACTTAAAACAAAGGAGGTCATAAAGAAATGTTATAAATTTTAGATCTTTTTATCAGCCCACTCGTACACGTACAGTAGAAGTACATCGGGATCTGTGAAAAATGTGAGAAAATTATAGATCTTGTACCCAAAGCACATTTTGAAAGTATCGTTTCTGCTTCAAGACATTAGTATAAGTGATGATGTGGTTGGCTGTTAATGGAGCAACAAACTTACTAACCAAGTTGTAGCACATGAGTCTGCAGTTTTATCAATAAAGCACGACGAAATTTCTGACTACATGAAATCACCTTATTCGTATTATACAATAATAAAGGAATGCAAATCGACCACAACCCTCCGCTCTATTCGAATTTTCTCGTGCATCTTTTATCCCTTCGAATCGCACAAAGACTGAAAAACTACACATATCCATTAAAAAAAAAAAACAGTAACATACCTTCTCATCACTCTCGGATGACCATTGCATAAATCCAGTTTGGAGAATTAACCTTTTTTTTTCCACCATTACCGTCACAAACCCTGTGAACGTGAACCATTTGAGGAAGTAGCCCATTTGTACTAGCTTCTACTCTGCAGTAAATATCCGTTAGGGTTTAATAATAGTTACGAAAACGCGCATAATCTGCTTTCTTTTAATACTAGGGAAATTTATAATATTTTCTTCTTCACTATCATTTTCTGATATGAAAAGAAAAACTCGTATAGCAGATGATCTTACCTTGTGGCAAACTCTAGAAAATCTATCCAACACATTTTTAATCTTCTGGGTACATCATCCCTCTAGGCTAGAGTTTTGAATATGATGATGTCATCAACCGTAATTTGTACTATCAGAACTTTACACATTTCTGTTATGGAAATTGATACAAAAATTATAAAATGATGCAATCTGAAATAAAAAACGAGTTAAACAGTTTATCTTGTAAAATTAATTTCATGACGTTATTTAGCCCGTGGTATAAATGGGCTACTTCCTCAAATGGTTCCTCAAATGGTTCACGTTCCCCAGGGTTTGTGACCGTAATGGTGAAAGTAATGTTGAAAATAAAGGTTAATTCGCCAGATTGGATTCATGCAATGGTCGTCCGAGAGTGATGAGAAGGTGCGTTACTGTTTTTTTAATGGATATGTATAGTTTTTCAGTCTTCATGCAATTCTGAAAGGGTAAAAGATGCGTGAGAAAATTCGAATTAAGCAGAGGGTTGTGGGCGATTTGCATTCCTTTATTATTGTATAATACCGTTAAGGTGATTTCATGTAGTCAGAAATTCTGTTGTGCTTTATTGATAAAACTGCAGACTCTTGTGGTTGTAGTGTTCACACACCTTGCTGCTAGTACCTAACACAGATTTTTTATACAAAAAAAAAGCATCCAGGATAACAAATATCCATTCATATATCAATTTATAATTTTAACCTGATTGTATTAGCAGGGTGTGTCACAAGTACTACGCTTTTGGGTATTTGAAATCGCTTTTGGGTATTTGAAATCGAACAAGAACTCCTTAACCAACAAGATAGCCATATGTGCATTGGCCAGTCGATGTAAGGCAACAGATCAGATGAAGTTCAGAATTATTGATAATCTGAATAATTTTGTAAATTTTGAAGTTGAATCTCTTAAGATATGTGTATACAAGACTTTCTCTTTGTTTTCTTTTGTTTTAAATATTAAACTGCACATTGCAAATACTGGGAGTCCAAAGAATGCAGAATTATCAAAGATTGTGAACTACACCACATCTGTTCCTTGAAAATGTCTACTCTCCCATGCAGATCTGGCAGCTGTTTTGAAATGCCAATAAGCTGCAGTGTTTTGGATCTTTGGTAACAATTTTGCAAAAATTATAAAGGGATAAGTGAAATAACAAATTATGTCTTTAAAATCAGTAGGGAGATTACAAACAATTGGGTGGGTATGCAAATACTCTAACATCCCAAGCTTTCTAACTATGCCACTCACTGTCCAAATGTTTGGTGCATTGTGCCTGTTTTCTGTTTACTTTGCCAAGGGATGTCTAATTTTCAAGAATATTTGCATAATTGGTTTATCTTGACAGTGATGGTCTTAACTGTTCAGATGGTGGTGTAGGTTAATTTTAGCAAGAAGCGTTTATGATTTAGCAGCTCAGTTAACACAATTGAAAGAATATTCAGGAAATTTTGTGTTGCTATGCCATTAAACACAGTTGCAGTTGACTAATAGGTGGCATTCACCAGTTATATACTTTTGAGAGTTATGTAAGGTGAATTTGTTTGCATTTTAAACATGCACAGTGGAGAGATTGTTGGTATACCTCTGCTGCTTTGATGTAATGTAGCTGACAATTTTTGGATATTGTACTTTTGGAAATTGCAAATAATCTTAGCACACTGATTAACTAAAATGACTACTCCCTTGTGCTCCAAGAATCAAGATGAATTTACCAAAAGTATACTATCCTTGGCAGCTATTAAAGAAGGGAAAATGACTTTTGCCAGACTAGATAATACCAACTTCTGAAAGTGCAAAGAATGAATTACCAAATGTATAAAACTTTAAAAAAAAAGTTATCGTCTCTTTTTAAAAAAAATACAATTTACCTCTGAAGTTCAGGAAATGAAAATGAGTAAATAGAGCTAGCACTTCTTTGAACGGTGGACATCTGGAGTAAGCATACATGCTAACCATTACACTTTTGGCGTAATCAGTATGCTTTTTTTTTCAAGAAATTACGCCTGACACGTAAATGTATTTGGAATATGCTTTTTCGGTACATCCCCCCCCAAAACAATTAATTTTCTCATTTTTATTAACATCCCATAAATTGCAGGGAACATATTCTAGAAAAGACTGCTTCTGTTTAACTATGACGTAAAACTATATGTCTGTAGACTATTGGTGACCTTTCCAAGTTTTATGTTCTATTTATAGCAGTTGCCCTATTTCCAAGAAGACCCGTTTCTATTTATAGCAGCAGTTTAGCTTAGGATAGAACAGACTGGTTTTATAAAATTTTTTATCTTTGCTTTCATATTCTTTAATATAGGTACAGGACCATTTTATAGGAATTGGCAATAAAATTCATCCTATTTATTCTAGTCTATTCGTATGTTACAGCAAAAATATTTCTCAAAAGATTTCACAGATGGATTAGGAAAAAAATGAAAAAAAAGACTAAGAGATGAATCCATGAATAACACAATACAGTGCAATTCTAAGGTAATTGCAGTCTGTGTGGAAAGGATTTAATTTTGGTCATAGTGTAAAACAAAGATGCCTTGAATTTGCTCATTTTACTAATTTGAATAGTAAGGTAACTTTTTTTTCCAGCAGAACTAAATTGTAGAAACAAATTTTATAAATGCAGGGGTTTTATTTACTGAGCTCTTAATATATCACTGAATAGTGGTAGAATACAGCTTTGGTCCTTTGCTCAAATGGATGCTTCCTCATGCCAAAATCGTGGAAAATATACATGTGTTTTGTACATATGCACCTTAAATTTTATTTTATATGTGGATTACACTTTTTCTGCTAAAATTACTTCTGTCCATGTGGATTATGCTTTTTCTTTGCCAGGGGTTGGCATGTATGAGTAAGGCCAAGCTGCATACTCTATAATTCATATTACACATCAATTATATACCAAAAAAAGGGAATTAGAGGTTCTTTGAACCATACCTAAGATATACAATCTTTTTTAAATAGCCAGTAAAACTAGTGAGGAAACCAAGGGAAATTCTTTTTCAGTAAAATTTTAACTCTATGCTAAATATGAAACTGCAGAGCGTAAACTTCTTTGATGCCATGTTATTTTACAGGATTTAGTTGCATATGGAAAAAAAAATTTCAATATAGTGTGACCAAAGAAGTTGGGAGCTCCTAAAAATTTGACTTCACTTGCTGCTTTCATGTTGCTGTTAAAAATTTGTGCCTTGAATCTCGAAAGGAGTAAACAAAGTAGAATATGCTAAAAATAGAACTGGTTTGTAGCAAAGAGAAAGCTGAATTTTTTTTTTTTTTATTATATCTCTCTTACAGCCAGCAAAGAAACAAAATCCCAAGGACTCCAAGAAGGCACAGCCAGCAAAGAAAAAAGAAGGTGGTGGTGGTGGAAAGGCCAAGAAAAAGGTAACCTTGAAAAGATTGATATGGCTAAAAGTATTGCATAGGTTTTTGTATTGAATTGGAAATGGTCTCAGAGATTCCATTCAGGTTTTGAAGTTTCAAGGAGACTTGCCAGAGACAATAAATTTGTATTGTATGAACCATCAGATCAGGGGTCTCTGTTAGGTGTCATGCTGTGGGGTTATCTGTGTCACCTTGTCATGCAGTTTCACTGTAAAATTAATGCTACTTTGACCAGAATTTATGGCTCTTATCGTGTCATTTTTCTCCAATGAACCCCCAAAACAGTAATTCTGCCAATAGTAGTAAATCTTGCATGGTTTTTAAATATAACTCAGATATTTTTAGACCAAGAAAAGGAATAGAAATGAACTTAAAAAGATGTGGAGTTTGGATTTTACAAATGACCATGTGGAAGTTAAAGTAAAATCCCAAGCTTTTTTCAACCTCAGAAATCAAATGAATTCGTGAAATCCAAAAACGATAATATTTTAGGAGATTGATGAATTTATCCAATATTACACCTGCAAACATTGAGATGAACTGAATTTAACTATGTGAAATATAGTTCTCCAATTCTATAAAGTTTATTTTTTGAGTTTACTGTAAAATGCTTTTAAAGAAGTTGAGCAGCGGGTTATCTTGTATAAGACAGAAAATTTGCATTATTTTTGTGTGCGAGTCAGATTTTTATCATAGCTTTAAAAATGTTTCAGTCATATCGCTACAGTGTCTGCAGTGTGGCAATTTATTTAGATGTCTAGCACTGGGGCATCATGCTGCAGACATGTAGCATGATCTTCCACCAAGTCATATTCTGATACCTGACTGACTAGTCCTAACACTAACCTCTGAAGTTGAATGCCTAGTGAGGCAGATATTACTACATTTTTATAAGTCTTTGGTATGACTCTGCCTGGGTTTGAACCCACAACCTCTAACCACTAGGCCACTGCAGTGGTAGTTATTTTTCTTAAGTATGATTATAGTCTTTTGTATTTGAATAATGTTTTGATGACCCAGTTGTTGATGAACCTGTTTTGTCATTATCATTACTATTTAACCATCACATTGCTCTTTTTAGACAAAAGGGAGAATTTGCTCTGCATGAAATTTTAAGCCAGTTCAGTTGTTAATGTGCAATGTGACTAGAAGGGTGCAGGTTCAAATTCTGCCATTACATCAGGCTGGTCCTAAGTGAAAATGATGTCAGTCTGATATCCTTTATGGCTGCAACAGGAGCCATCTTGAAAATATTTGTTATCACAGCTCCTCACAAATGGATGGTCGAATGAACATGAGGTTTTCACTAAAGGACTTCTTATCATGTCTAGTTGCTCCTAAATAAAAGTACCTGTCTAATGTTAATTATGGTTGACAATATTTGTGTGTGTGTGAGATTTGGATTTTTAACATGGCTATCAAAAATTTCAGTCATATTGAAACATGTCTGTAGTGTGGCAGTTTAAAGTGATGTCTAGCACTGGAGCATCATGCCGTAGACATGTGGCATGATGTCCCACCCAGTCACATTATCCTGACACCAGGCTGATCAGTCCTAACACTAACCTCAATACTGATCCAAGCGAGGCAGCTGTTAGTACCATTTTTGTAAGTCTTTAGGATGACTCTGCTGGGAATCGAACCCATGACCTTATGATTCCGAAGCAGACACTAACCACAAGGCCACTGGAGCAGTCTGGTTGACACAGTTAATATAAAAAAATATGGTTATTACTACCCCCATTTCCTGAATGTTCAAATCATCATAAGGTTTTCATGAAATAACTTCATGTCTAGCTGGTTCTCAATAAATTGGTGTCACTCTGATATCTAGTATGGCTGCTATTACAGCAATAAATGTTGTGAGTGTTTTACCTTAACAGAAAGTCATGGTGATGTAGGGTCTTATAATGTGCAGTTGGGATTAAATGAAAATGTTGATCTGACATCTAATATGGCCTCCATATCAACCAGCTTGAAAATCGTCTTATTGCTACAGGCTCTGAATGGATGGTCATATCAGCTTTTGTGACTGCAGCAGTTTTCATTAAAATTATTACTTTCGTAAAGAATGGGTCATATTAACATGGGATTCACAAAAAAACCAACCTTTTTGTCAAATGTAGTTGGTCCTGTATTAAAATGATGCTTATAGACACTCCAAATGGTGGCCATGTTAAAAAATTTGTTTGTGGCTACTTCATCTGAATGAGTGATTATATAGACATAGGGTTCTCACAGCAGGATGATCATGCAGCCAGTCCGGAATGAAAATGATGGTGACCTTACCTCCAATATGGCAACCTTAGTGGACATTTAAAATGGATTGTTATCACTCTATCTTAGAGGGATGCTGGCCTCAAAGTTAGGTTGTCACTTGAACATCTGTTGCACAGTGTAAATAGTTCTGATCAAAAAGGGTGCCGGTTTGATGGCTGTCATGTTTTCCATTTGTAAATAAATTTCAGAACCAGACCGACTTGATATCAGGCTGTGGGTAACTGCCTGTCTTTTTTTTGGTACTTTATTGATCTTGTGAATTCAACCAAAGTTAGGTTGTTATTGTTTTTCAGTTAATAAGTAGATACAATTTGATGTTGATTTCAAGTATGAAGTCTAACAGCAGGGTTGGTTTATCTGTCATAAGTTGTGAGCATGATAATACAAAGATAGATGGATTTTTGTTCAGTGTGTCCAGTGTGTCTTTTTAATATATATGCAGAATACCTTAAATGTTGCCAGATAATAAATATGGATCAAGTCTGTTGTGAATGTTAGAAGTATCTGTGACAAACTTAGTGATCTTGCTTCCATGATATAAAGTTTAAGGATTAAGACAATGAGAATGATTTTTTTGGTATACTTCTACACATATTAAATGTTGCGGAAAAGAAGACTTCAGTTGTCAAATTTGGTTGGTTGAAGTCTGTCTGAAATATTGGACATGGTTTAAAATTATTGCTGTTAAAATGAAAAAAATGAGGAAACTTTAATAGACCGTGTTGATTTCCTAAAAATTATTTTTTTTCCCATGCAGCATTAGTTCTTTTCCTATCTCCAGTCAGTCTTGCTAACAGAGCTGTTGTCTTCTCTGTCGTTATATAATTTTTTTCCCTACATGTTTCCAGAATGCCAAATGGCAGTAATAGAATTGGAATATCATGATTTATGAACGAGACTTTCGAGTCATATGATTTTCATATTTAATGTTAAATTTTCAAATTATCATAGTTTGTGCTATTTTATTGCAGAAGTGGTCCAAGGGAAAAGTCCGTGACAAGCTTAACAACTTGGTGCTTTTTGACAAAGCCACATATGACAAACTGTACAAAGAAGTTCCCAGCTATAAACTGATCACGCCATCAGTTGTATCAGAAAGATTGAAAGTCAGGGGTTCCCTGGCTAAGCAAGCCTTGAGAGAACTTCATGCAAAAGGTAATGTTACAGTTTTAGTGTGATGAAGAGCCATGGAGGCATAGTGTCTAATGAACTGTCAAGGAAAGGTGCAGGCTGTGAATTCTGCCATTGGATCAGATTGGGTCGTCAACCTGTAGTGTGCAATGGGTCAGGCACTTTATTCAAGTTGCAGTTTCCTCAGCAATAAATAATTTCTGTTGCAGTGCCATACCATACCAAACCAAACCTGGTGTGATGCAACAGGTTTTTTTAAACCTAAAGCTGGAAACAAATGTAGGGAAAAAAATTCTTAGCAAATGTTACTAAATGTTTCACTGGAAATATTTTACTAAAAAAAGACAATAAAAAAAAGACAATCTACCTGCAAATAATTCAGAACTATAGAAAAATCCAAATCAGTAATTTTATACACCTGATTTAAGGTGGACCAGTTTTTTATGATGTAGTTTGTCTGTTTCTGCACAGTAACAAGACTTCTCCACTATTGACCAATACCAAAATTTTAAAGCATCTTTTACAAGTTCAAATCTAATTAACTTACGGCTCAAAAAGTTGAAGTTCAAGGCTGTAGTGACTAAATTGACTAGCATACCAAATACCTTGATCAAACCTTATTAATGGATTTCGTTTTAGATAAGAGACATCTGTTGATTTCATTTTGAGTTAGCATACATTGTTGGTAAATTTAATTTGATTGACACATTGCACATTGGAGCAGGCATCACATTGTAATTTGTACTTGCATTCAAAGTTTTTAAAATATCTGTTTAAAATTATGCCATTTTTGAAACCCCCAAATTTCTTATTCTAGGTGTTGTTCATTTTAGATGGACACAAATAGATGGCATGCCAGTTGTCACCCTTTCAGTAAGTGTAGGATAGGTGGAATACCAAGCCAAATTAAAAAAAAATTCAATTTAAAGTAAAATGCAGTTTTCATTTCTTTTCTTAAACAATTTATCACAGTATGATCATGTGCTATAAAACTATTCTCCTATAAATAAGAATGAAAAAATTAAATTAAGAAGTAAAGATATTTTGATAAATTACCAGTCTTGTGGCTGATCAGAAGAAGTGGCCTGTAACACAGAGTACAAATCACTGACAACTTACAGGTATTCTGTCACTGACAAGTCAGTTTGTGCGTCACCGAGTCACTGATGAGAATGTTATATTAATAGATCTGTTTTTGTCTGATCTGAATCCTGGAAATACCACCATTAAATCGTATTAAAGTGCCCTTGTAAAGATGAAAGATCATCTAATTAATGTGTATCAATAATGTATTGTATAATAGGCTGGTATTGTGAACTCTATACTCTATTGATACACAGCACAGGTGTTTGGTTTCATAATTAGAAATGGCTATATGCCCACAATTCTAGAATGCTGTTAGCTGTGTTAGTTAAATGGCTACATTTTGTTGTTAGCATTTTCTGTTAGTATTGATATAGTGCAATAGTTCAACATTTAAGTGTCTTGTGTTATTTGAATATCTCACCAGTTAGAGAAATTTTTGACATAATAAAGACCACTTCTATAAATCTTGGTGGGATAACTCACAATCCAAGTTGTGTGTGGCCATGTGTGAATCCTAATTTTTTGTAAACTAGAAAATATATTTAAAAATTTGCACCCTGTTTGTTGAACATGAAGGAAGTCAGTCAATATTGGCAAATGAAACCCAGCGGTAACACTTGTTTTTATTGTCGATATGTTGGTTAGTACATAGAAATTTAAATCTGCATCGTCAAATTATCAACCTTTCCTAATGAATATTTTGTTTCATTTTTTTCCCAACACCACTGAACAAGCTGTAAATAATATTCAATGTCACTAATGCCTTCTGATCCTTGTGCAACACTTGATAAATACACACCAATCAGACTAGTTTTGTCAAGTGAAATTTGCATTTTAATTCTGCTTGTTAATGTAGTTTTAAAATAATTATCATAAATGCCAAATGCCTCTTGTACTGAAATGTATAACTGTAATAGCTGTGTCAGGTTTTTTTTTCTGTGTGTAAACCTAATCAAGTGTCGTGTTTTGAAATCAGACTTTAAGAAATATTTGTTAAATTCTAACACTTATGACCTGCTTCCATGAACTAAGTGGTTAGAGCGGATGTGTGAGGTCATGTTTTCAAATCCAGAAGTCATACCCAAGACTTGCTAAAATGGCACTAACAGCTGTCTTGCTAGGTGCTCAGCATTAAAAAGTTTGGGTAGGACTCGTCAGCCTGGTGTTGTGATAATGTAACTGAGTTGGACATCATGCTACATGTCAGCGGCATCATGCCTCATTGCTAGACATCACTATAAACTACCACACTGTAGACATGGTAGCGATATGGCTAAAATATTGTTAAAGCTATAGTAAAAATCCAAATCACACACTTGAGCTCCCTGACCTGTTTTGCGTTGTCATGTTGATTACATCTTTGGTATTAAATCAAATAAAGGAGTTGATGTAAATGAGAAGTTAAAAGGCGTGCAAATCTTACTGTGTATGACCTGGTCATGACTGTTGGGTCAGTTCATTTCAATTGATCAGTCAAATATTTATGAACATTATTATATAAAGGGTATAATTTAAACCACTATATTAGCTTACATGTTCACAAATGTGATTTAAGATTGCAAGCAACCAAACAAAATAAATGTAATGTTTCACAGCTATGATTCAATATGGGGAAGCAAGTTCCAGTTGGTTTTAGTGAACTTAAAATTCTTTAATCGGCACTATGAGATGAAAAGAAGTTAGGCAGTACTTGCAATGAAATCTTGGCATCAATATTTTACTTATAGTAAAAGTTTTTAAAATGTTTCATTAAGTTTCTTAAAATAACTAATTAGTTTTTGAAAAAAATGAAGTTTTGTAAGAGTGAACCAGAGCAAAAAGTATTGACGTAATAGTATTTTTGCATGAAACCTTTTGGAGTAATCTTAATGTTCTTTCAGAGGTTGGGTAAATTCAAAAAAGGTAATTTATACAAAAAAACTTTTAACTTCATTTGAGAAAGCTCTTTATTGACAATTATTCCCATTGTGTCTGTAAAACAATTGTTCAGCCATTAAATAGCCCAGTTAGTCCCAATGAAAGAAGTTTTGTTCAGTGAAATTCATTTGTGCAGGATCTATCTTTCAAATCAGTTTCAGTGTAATCATCATAAATGCAATAAATTTAATTTTATTTAAAAAGGAAAATATCAACAAAAACTTCTTTAGTGAAAATGATCTGTATTAACAAGTAAAACCAATGTGATTTTAAAACGAACATTAATTAGCCACATGCCCCACCTCCACTGTCATACAGGGATTCATCACTTAATTTGTTTAGGTCCCTCATTTCTATTTACCACGTGTAAAATATAGTGCTTACAGTTTTTATGGTTTGATGCCTTGTGATTTCTAATAGGTAGAAAGTGTTATGTTAGAAATTGGTAATGTGTGTCATTGTTTAGTAAATTTCTTACCTGAAGTGAATTAAAGAACTGACAAACACTGAAAAAAGGTTTTATGTTGCAGATAATTGAAAAGAAAAGGTAAACTGTAGCTAAAGCTTCAAAAGTCCTGCTTAAAAAAAAAATTTGCAAGCGTTGTGCAATTGCATTGGACTGATTTTGAGTTGTTTCCTGTTTCAGGTTTGATCAAGTTGGTATCAAAGCACCATTCACAGCTCATCTACACAAGAGCAACAAAGGGTGATGCTGAGGATGATTGAATGCTGATCTTACCTCATCAGAGGAAAATAAAATATTAAAAAAATGCCTGTCTTTGTCAGTGTATACCCCAATGGTGTAAGATCAAGAGTGAAAAGAAACCTTGGTTCCCTCATCTGGGGCTGCAAGAATTATGGTAAAAAGAAACCTTAGTAATTATTGAAAAATGCAGGGGTCAAGAATCTACTAAAAAATTTCATCTAGTCCCTATTTGTTTCAGCAGAAAATTGGAAATGACAGCTTGCTTTATATGCTCCCTCTTTACCTCTCTCTTTCTCTCTCTCTTTCTCTCTCTGAAATTTAAAAAATAAACATGCACAGTAATCAAATACATTTTCCAGTCATATTAGTTTATTAAAGTTTAAATAGTTTATTAGTTCATTTTCTTTCTTTTTTGTTTATAGTTGAACTTTAAGCAGTATCTTTCATCTCTTCATAGCACATTTTATATAAACATTAGCCATTACAAAATGCAAGTTTTTTAACCAAATGATGAGTTTACTGCTTCCATCATAAAACATGCACTATCAGTTTTATTTTACTTCTTGGCACATATTTATCCAAAAGTTATAGTTTAATTTTCCTTTTAGTCTGTTGCACTTGTTCTTTTAAGTCTTTTTATTGCAGTGAAGTTCAAACATACAAATTGCGTATAAATCATTAAAAAAAACTACAGTAACCACTTTTGTAATTCAATAATGCATTTTTCTCTGCAAACTTTATAATTTCATTGTAAAGGAATGCCTTTGGGCAGTAATATGATCTCCAGATACCTTGTGGCAAACAATTGCAAATTTTAGAGAATTTTTAGACCCTATCATGAAAGGATTATTCACTATTCCAATCTGTGCAACTGTGTGAACACAAGTGGAGCAGTTCATTCCAATGGATGTTCTGCATTCTAGTCAAAAGAATTCCTTCTTCCAATTGTTCTTTTCCTTTAGTGATCCACATTTACTTGGCATTGTTGGCTGGTGATTCTGGGTGTACAATGTTTTCATCTGGACCATATTCTAGCCATACGAAATTCTTTCTTCCATCTTCTTTTCCGTCAGCTACCTTACATTGTTGGCTAGTGATTCTGGGTGTGCATTGTTTTCATCTGGAGATCTTTTCTAAAAAGCATTAAAGTTCATTTGTGCTGAGCTTGAAGGAAATGGTGCAAGAACTCAAAATTTGATGGAGCTCCATCATCATAATGAAACCTATGTAAACCAGAACAATGTCTACACTTGAAACAAACACAATGGCATCCTTTGTCCTCTGCATTGGACATTTAACAAATCCTGATCTCGGATAATGTCTTCCATCAAAAATATGCATGGCAACAATAAGTGTGAATAAATGTTTCACACTTCTTTTAATGGTGCAGAAAGGTGCCTAAAGTGAAATGCTGCTTTGGATCCTTTTTCAACTTGTGTTGTTCATGACGATGTAAACTTTAAACAGAACCATACTTTTTCTTTGAGTATAAGAGGCCTTCATTGTTTAATAAATTTTTCGAATCTGGCCTGGAAATCCAAACAGTCTAGCTTTAAGACTGTTTTGAAACATCACAAATGTTGCTTTTGAAAGGTTATGATTATCTGATTCTAGATACTTGCTCCCAGGATAAATTTCTGAGATATATAATCTTTGGCCTTTGGAGCTCATTTTCACAAAGCAGTGATTGCAAATTCTAACCTTCGTTTCTTTGGTTTCACTTTTCTTTTTAATAACTATGCAGCTAGATGCTACAACTATGGAAGTTTAAAGTATATTGACAAGTGTATCCATTATTGTATGTAAGAAATGGAGTTGGATTATCCTCTTTAGTTGAAGAGGTTTGAGAATATGGGTCATGGTCAAGTGAGCTTGTGCTATGGCCTAGTTTTCTGTCCATTAAATATATTTTTTATCTTAAAAATATATTGATCTATGGAGCATTTCCTTTAAAGTTTACAAATTCTTAGCATGAATGCTTTGTTACCTGTTAGGAAATTGCTCCAGTGGCCTAGTGGTTAGAGCATTATGAGGGAGGTCGTTGGTTTGAAGCCCTATTGAGTCGGACCAAAGACTTGTATAAATATTACTAACAGCTGCCTTGCTAGGTGTTCAGCATTAAGAGGTTACTGTTGGGACTGGTCAAGATAATGTACTTGGGTAGGACATGATGCTATATGTACGTAGCATTATTCCCCAGTGCTAGACATCCCTGTAACTGCCACACTGGAGACATCATAGCAATATGACCTAAAAATTGTTAAAGCTACATTAATAATCCAGATCACACACATGTATACACACCTGGTTTCAACCATTGCAAGACAATATAAAAGGCTTCAAAAATGCTGTAAATCACTAAAAGGAACTTTGCCAATTTTAATTGGGGTGGGTATGTACAGTCATTATTTCAAATGACTAGAATTAGAAGCCATATCATCAGTAGCTGCCAGCAATTCGTTTCGAAGACAAACCATGGAATACCTCTCCCCTTATTTTTATTTCAAATGTGGTACCCCATTAAATTGTTTGCATTGGCATCTAGGTGTTTCTGTTGAGATATTGTCTGAAGTCAAGAGAGAAGGAATGTGAGAAAATGCTTAGTTTGGCAGGGAATCTATGTTGGCGCTTCATTATGCACTGTGATATCTCGCTTACTCTGCCAATTAATCAACCCCACTACTAGCATGAGTGTTGCAGTTTATTTCTCCATAAACATAACACCAGGTGACACACAAGAAAGAAAATAGATCCATTGTAATATAATGCAAAGGGTTATACAAATGTACGTATATAGAAAACAAGGGAAGAAATCAATCCTAAACTGAATGAATTGTCTCTCGTGCTGGAAGTGGCTCTCAACTAGGTTAATCGTACCAAGTGCCTGTCATCATTGCCTCGTAGATTATGACTTACGTACGTCATAATCATGAAACTTGAAACCTTACGGACCAAAGTCTACGATTTCAAGAAAAAGTTAGTAGGTTGATTCGTGATCTCTGAATGTATTCAGTTATATGAGCACACTATGTAATATGTCCCTATTTAGATTTATTCTTGGAAAGCATCATTAAGAAGCTGAGACAATTCCGTCTGCTGCTGTTGGTTGTTGTGGGGCTTAACGCCATTTTTCAGCATACGATAGGCTATACATGGCGGCCAGTATTAATGGTGGAGAAAGGAACGGGGAAATCCGCGGAAAGAACCACCTACCCAGAAGCTACTGGCAAGCTTTCTCGCATAACCACATTCGCCGAATCTTAAGACTCGAACCTTAGTTCCGTCTGCTATGCACGAAATCGATCTATGGTCATAAATATAAGTTAATGGTTTGGTTATAAAAATAGAACTTAAATGCCATTGATGGACTTTATACACAGAATGAATCATTAAACTAAACAATTAAATCTGCAACATATCTGTTATTTTGATGTTGGATCAAGGTCACACCCACAGATAATTAAGATTTTGATTGATATTTCTACATATGCTCATATCTAAATAAATCTGTATGCATTTTCTTAACTCTTACAGTGCATTATTATAAAACCAATTTGCACTCGGTAGTTTGGGTTTGGGTCAGGATTGCAAAGAAATTTCCCATAATTCTTTTTATAACCTTTTTCTCTATTTGCTTACATTTCCCAAAGCCCTATTATCTATTATTATTATTGTTATTATTATATTATTATTATTATTATTATTATTAGTAGTAGTAGTAGTAGTAGCAGCAGCTGTTGTACTGCCACTCCTACTACAGCTACTGCTACTAGATTTAAATCAAATTTGGTGCACTGTGGCATTATATAGACAAACGCTTGATTATGTAACTTTCAGCATTCTTCGTCTGTTATTTACTCTAGTTTTGCACAGGTTACTTTTGTTATGGAATTAGTTGAATCGGTTTTAATCTGTAGCTTTATGTCAAGAGGTTCGTTATGGCCAGATTACAGTGTACTGTAACGAGGAAACGCCCATGGTTTTCAATTTTCATTTTGTTATTTAATATTTCGTTTCGTTAAAGTTTATATTGCTTTTTTAAATGTTTGGCGAGCTTTGTAGTGCCATCTAACTTAATAGTTTTGGGTCACGTGATTCCGACTGGTTAGATATATGCGGGTCAACCCTGACTGCTGTGTTGGTGTGTCTGTAAGCGGTAAAGTATAAAGACGTCCCCTGCAGTGTAACATTATAACCACCCCGTCAGAGCAAGCACACTTGGTTGTATTCCGTTGGACAGAAGAGAGCCAGGCCCGGAATCGGAAAAGGAGAGGTACAAGGTCTTTGGTCAACCAACAGTCTGGCGCTACAAGGCTCGTTCAAGCAAACGCAGAAGTCTTGCGGTAATATACATTTTTGACTGAGAATAATTCTTTTTTATCATTTCGCACTGTCGCCTCCCTCTGCCGCTCTCGAGAGGATAACTACGCGACACGGCGACCAAAAGAAGACCAATTTGGCTACTGCCACCAGTCGGCGACACTACGACAAATCTACGACCCAGTCGGCAAGTCTGCGACCCAGTCGTTGACACTGACCGAGTCAACGACCAGAGGAAGACCATTCGGCGACTGCGACCGAGACTTCAACAAGTTTGCTACTGAGACTACAACAAGTCGGAGACTGGGATAAGTCGGCGACCCTGCGACAAGCCTGACCAGTCGGCGACTCAGCGACTGTGATAAGTCTGCGACAAAGTCTGCGCCCAGAGGGAGACCAGTCGGTGAGTCTGCGCCCAGTCGGTGATCATGTGACCCAATCGGTGACTGCGACTAGTCGGCGACATCCCAGCAAACAAATGGCCGACCAGATGAAGACCAGTCGGCGACCCGGCGACTGAGACCGAGACTGCGACAAGACTGCTATCCAGTCGACGACACACAAGAAGCCAGGAATAAGACGGTATCCCGGTGAGGTAGAAATCTGTCAAACTATGGAGTGCCGGTCCTTAGATTCAGCGGGGTACCACTCCAAATACAAGACATATGATAAAGAACCAGCGATAGCGAGACTGGGGACAGTGTAGACCAGGGAGTAATTACGCTACTGTACCAATAAATATGTGCCATGTACTGCTACTGGAACACATCTGATTCTTTACCGTCTGTTTTCTGTCTGAAAAGAGGAAAACAAAAATGTCCGTTCTTGAGTTTACTTGTTCTAGTTAGTCTACAGGTTCCGACATATTAATCTGTATGTAACTTATATGGCCCGGGACATTAATCTGCATGCAAGATACAAGGCCTGGGATATTAAATGGAAGATAGGGATAAGTATTAGGGGGGGGAGAGAGAGTCTCAATGCGAGCTATTTTCCTTTCCTTTTGACTATTAACCACTGCCGCGCTCACTGTACCGAAACAATAGTTTATATTTCAAATAACGTAAAAGGTCTATCAACTGGAAAGCTGGAAACCAGAAATAATATGTGAAGGCTGACCTAGTCCATTACAATAGCATCACGCCATTCAATCCACACAACATACCTATCCATTTATGGGCAAGTTTTGCTTCTTTGGATTCGAGCAATGTGTGGATTACAAAGTATCTCAATACCAAGTAAGACAAAAGTCTTCGCGGAATTTTAAAGTTGTGTCACCAAATAACCAGGTCGTAATCAGGCATATTTAAATAAATAATATTATCGTAATACTTGTTATTCCTGCTATGTCAATCTGTGGGTAATTTTCTTTAATCAGTGAGTTTTGCTACCTAAAGTATAAGACCACTGACACAGCACCGACATGTCTACAAAAGTTACGACATCGCACCTTTTAGAATTTGATTGTGAGGTGTGTAAGAATTTTTGAGTCAGCACCCCTGCAAAAGGAATATGTAACGCCTGCAAATTAGCTTTGTGTGGACCATGCGCTGCCCACCACCGAGCCTCGTTCAAGGCCTTGAAATCACATAAAATCATTGGTATTGTTGTGACAAACTGCTTGTTTTTTTTTTTTTTTTTTTTTTTTTTTTTTTTTTTTGTCTATAAGGATAATACATATGAAGCAGTTTTCAGTTAACATTCAAAATATCTGGCAAAATTTGAAAAGATGTATTCAATCAAGACGTCATTGTGTGTGGTGATTCAATATGGAAAATGAGAGCTTTTAAATTGAAAGCATACACATTTGTATTCTTCTAAATTAATTATTTGTGTTTATGTTTACAGAAAATGCCTTTCAATTATGCGTTTTGTAACCTTAAAGGGATAAGGACATTTCTAATGTTTGAAGAGGTGCTTTTTACGCCGACTTTAAATTTATATGGACACTTCAGAGGATTAAATGAAAAACTTCTCTGACTGGATTCGTACACTTGTGCTAAATTAGGACACTTCTCATACTAAGTTGGGACAATTCTCATGCCAGACGGGGGCTAATTTTATCCTGATTTTGAACACTTACCATGCTGAATCGGAGCATTTTTCTTCCTTATTTGGAACACTTGTCATGCTGAATCGGAACACTTCTCATAAAATTAAGAGAGTATCTCAATGCAGCCATTATTTTATTTATTATATTATGTAATTTTGTGACTGACCACTACACAATTAGACTCCGACACTTTTTGTAGGACGGGGAAAGGGGGCATGGATAACAAAAAGCAGCACGTTAAAGAATATTTTCCTTATTTTTGCAAAAAGTTCGTTATAAGTATCAAAGGTTCTGATAACTTACAATTGAGTGAAATGTACCTATATGCTACTTTGATGGTATTTAACTAGACACCGATCATAATTATCGCACCAAAAAAGATTTCTGATCATCTACTAGATATCATGTACTCTGTCTCCATCCCCTTCGTTGATTGATTAATAGTTACTGAAAACATGTTCAATATTCTCCGTCATTATAAAGTCTTTCTAAAAATATCACATCGCCAGTCACGAAAGGAAATAAGATATTTCTTCTTTTTTATTTCCTTTTGTTTTTCTTCTCTTCTTTTTTAAACCTAAAATAACAGTAGCTTCGCATAGGTCAATGGTTTTTACCGGGGCTTTCCCGGATTCTTTTACCGCTGAATATACTGGCCACTTTGCATTGCCATTATAACGCTGAAGAATGGCCTTAAACTACAACAACAGCAACAACCTTCTACGTTATGACTGAATCCGTTTACTGCAATATTTGAAAAAACATAATTTCATTCTATACAGCCAAATAAATATCACGTCCTTCCTTTTCATGACAAATTTACTGTAACGCATATGGAAGAAAGTTCTTAAAAGCTTCTGTTTCGACAAGAACGTGTGTACCAGATATATCAGCCACTTAAGGTTTTTATTAAATAGTAATACTCACCCAATAGATCGGATACAACTATTAAACAGTAACCTGTCCACTCGCCAATGCAGTTTGTTTCATCTTGGTTTGTAACTATGGGTTGATGTATACATTCATTTAATTAAGATTTTTTTATGCCTATACACACCGTTCATGCAATTATTTAATCAATTGTACATTTCAACATACTATATAAACATTATTAGTTGCTTTGACAAACTCGAATTGCGAATCCAAAAACGGGTAGTTCAGTTTTAGCTTCCACTTCTTTTCTATAAAATTGTAAACAGCCTTACGGAAATTCACCTATGGATGAAGCGAACATTTATTCATTTTCTGACAAAAATGTTAGGAGATGCGCATTTAGTTTAAGCAAGTTGTAGGCTTGTGTGATGACCTGTTTGATTATTGGAATTTGTTGAAATGGGAAATATTTTCTAGCACGAAATAATTAGTTTATTATTAGGAGCAAACGTCACGGAAAGTGTTAGTGAGATGCTATAGCCAATGAGTGTCGAACTCGGACCCAATCCGCATGATAGCACTTTATAAAAACTAGTGGTATACATCGATGTTGTGACTGCAGCAGCAGTATTTTATGGTAGTAAACTGGTAAATTACACAATGGGATAAATGAGAAAGTACTCGGTAGATACCGTTTACGTTGCCATAGCGGCAAATATGAGTAGGTATACTAGTGCGATGTGCCTTGAAACGGTAGTCCTACTGGCCTCAGGTAGGCAGTAAAAATAGTTCTCCGTGTTAGGGATAGTTGTACAGTTTCTACGGTGTGAATTACAAGCAGAACGGAAAGGTAATATAGAGAAACTGGGGATGTGCGTGCGATGGCTAAATTGCAAGTGGTAAATAATGTGTTCTTGTATTAATTATTGTTAACTTTATGTACAGAATGGACACGTCTGGCTTTCCGACTTACAGCTGAAGTTGTATAGAAGTCTTTGGAAATATTGGGTAAACTTATGACTTCTAGAGGGATTCGAGCCCAGGGTTTTGACACCGCTCTGTCAAGTAAAAGACCCCTACTTGTAACAATATAATCAAACACACAATGAGCATTGTTTATGCCTTTGTTCAGCTATTACTTAGGTCGATTCATTTAAGATCATACGCTTAAATTTTATTGGCTTTTTACATCCTGCTTAATTTTAAACAAATGGATGACATCTCCAAAAAATACATGTGAAATTTCCAATGATGATGATCATGATGATGACGCAAACAACACTGCATCTGATAACAATGACAAAAATAATGATAAAACCAAAATTGCAGCTGAGGACTGAGTTGCAAGAAAAACAAAGATTTTGATGATGATTAGAGTGGAGAGATTATACAGCCTAATTGTAAAGATATACAGTACTGTACAATGTGTCCAGACGGATACTCAAAAAGTGTGGACTGCATGTATAATTCCTCGAGACATGATGACACCTGGAAATTAATAAACTGCAGGCACAAATTGGTCTCGGATACAAAGATCTTAATCTGCCCTACACACTACAGATAATGCAGACAAATTTGGACTCGGGTCATGCATCAAATAGCAATCAGAGCTCATGCTATTGTATTCGCACGTGATGACAAAGGTGTTCGCGGTGCTTGCAGACTCCATGCGTGCACATGTATACCGAATACGTTTAGTGAGAATTATTTCATGTATACAATGTCTCATTTCAGTGTAATTACATTTAGCACAATCGTCTACAGACCATTTCATGGAGACTTCGGCGAACTTCGTAATTTGCTCGGAATTTCAATCACGTGGCGGGTGGTCAACTGACCGCAATATCCAATCGATAGCTGGTAGGCAAATAGTCTGGTCCCCTGCTTAGTATATCCATAGTATAGTATAACGGAGTGCATCGCAGGGAGCATACTAAGCAGGGGACCAGACTAGTGGTCAAAACAAGGCGGACGCATGAGCATTAGCGTCAACTGTTCAAACTACTTCAGCTTCGTTTATGGAGTTGAAAAATACCTATTCAACAGCGATGATGCCACAGATATTGACGAAATTTAAAATTGGAACCATCCTATCTTATTTTCTGGATTTTATAGCCACACGAGAGAGTAGCTATGAGCTGTTTACATCTGGACATGAAAATACGAGTATGGAAACGGTGTCGATATTACAAATTTAATCCCTTTTTTTTTACCATAACACCGTATTTCATAAATCTAGTTTCGTTTACCAATAAAAGGAATTTTTCGTATAATCCGCGGTATAACAAACCTGGAATATTTTTCGACGGTAAAGCTGCAAAAGTCACAGGCATTTAGCAGGCAGGTAGCGGGCATTTCTTAATTTGTTTTAATCTGATACGTCTAAACAACAATGTATGCCATTTTGTTATGTACAGATGCCAACCAGCGTTTGATTGGCTGGAGTATAAAGTGACTCGGGAGATTTTTCGGATAATTACGGAGCAACTCGGTTAAATCCGGTATGAAATGGGCTATTTCTTACTCTTTTACAGACGTTGGTCAATTTGATTAAAACTTAATTGTTTCAATTGTTTCTCTCTGTTAAACAGGAATGTTTCTCATAACAAATATATTCACTACATTTTGCATGGGTCCCTTCCTCCTGGAAGTTTTGCAAACCATTATGCCGTATTTATATATATCCCTTTTGAATTTGGCTCCCGTCCTCCACTGGAGGCCATGCTAATATGTCAATCTCTTTTAGAGATTCAGTTCTTTCTCGTTACATGAATTATTGGGGGCCTGAGTGGTCTAAAGCACTAGCCTTTGCTGATTACTGCCATTTCACCAACGTCCGCGTTGATTCGAGTCTCGGGCCCAGCTTAGGTGGGTATGTGAAAAAATACTTGCCAGAAGCCGTCTGTGGACCGGTTGTTCTTATCGGTAGTTTCCTGGGCTCTCTCTCCACTTGTTAGACTGGCCGCCATGTATAACCTATTTTGTGCTGAAAACCTCACATCAACAACATGAACGTTGCTCAGTGACCCGGAGGTAGATCACGTGACACATTACCAGAGTTCGTTGTACAGACTTACAGAAGAGTTAAAATCGAAGGTAGGATGATTATTTTTAATTAAATGAAACCAAAGTTGCATTGCTACTTAAAAGCAAATTTTAATATTAATGACTGTGCGGGCGTTATTTTGTCTTCGCAACGTGCCGAGAGTTAATGAGGCAGCATCTACAGGATATCGGTTTATTTTTGTATGACGTGATTATCGAGCTTTATATTGATTTTCTACATGACGTATGTACACTTTCATCAGCTTGATGTACATCATTTAAGGCAGCGCCATTCGAGTTTTCGCCTGTTCCCCTCCCCCATATGCTGGCTCAGATCTGATACGACCTCCAATGTGACGATATTAACTTTTTTTTTTTACTGTGCTTTGGTGTTATGCATAATTTGGTACATGTTGGTAGGAGATGGTGCTTCGAGAGTGAAGAAATGGCACAAAAGTATGGCAGTAGCGATTTTCCATATTTTTCATTTAACTACCACTTTGCAGTGAATGTGGAAGAATAGCTTAAAATAAAAACAATTCCATTTCTTTTTGTCAACATGTATTGATAGCAGTTTACGGCAATGGAGTCTGTATGCTGTGAAGATGAAGTGGCACTGATGCATAATCTATTCAGTTGCAAGGAGAGGTGGATTTTGTTTTTGACTTGGAGAAATTGAACATGAGGCGTTTTTCTGCACATACGTATAAAGCAAAATAAATTCAAAACAGACTTTACTTTAGTTTCTGGAAAGAGGTTGGAAGGCCTGTACTGGCTATAAATATCTTCTGATGAAGACAACAAGTCTCCATGTATATTAGTATTAGTAAGGACGCAATTTCTAGTCCCACACATTATGGTGATCCCCAAACTGAGCCCCTTAGTACCAAACTGATCTATCTATCTATCTATCTATCTATCTATCTATCTATCTATCTATCTATCTATCTATCTATCTATCTATCTATCTATCTATCTATACTTCATTAATTAGCGAATATTGCATTTAAATCTCTTAACACTTTCTTGTTATCTTAATGATGGGTTCAGGCAAAATGTACGAAATCTAAGACTTTGGTCTTCAAATGTACCACATGTCTTTGGAAATGACTACATTGTACAAAGACAAGTTTATCCTGTATTCAAAAATGTCATACACAAAACTGATACAAATAACCATTGATCACAAATGCAGAAAAATGATACTAATTCGCCAAAAACAAATGTTAATTCCTTCCCTATACGTGGCCTGTCCGCCACTTAGTAGAATCCACTGTAGAAAGGACACAAGGATTTATACCCACCGCCTCGGCCTATTTTACGCGTCGTGTATCTTTGCGACCATACGTCATTTCTGTAAACATTGGATCACGTGTTATTTTAGGTCGAAAATCCATCTTGGACCAAGAAAGAACTATCGTCCTCTAATTACGGAAAGTGATGTTCATAAAGTGTATAAAAATATCTTAAGTTTCCATTCTAAATTCATATTAACATGTGATTCCTAAATGTCAACATGAAGACCCCTCCATGACCATCTATACCTTGTAACCCCGAAAAACACTATTTAATATTTATGTTTAAGTATCATTCATATAAATACCTTATTTAAAATACATAAATGTTTACCTTAGGAAAACACTGAACCATAATCCATGTTGCTAAGTTTACAAGAAGTTGTCCCGCTATTTACTTTATCGCCTGCTATCTCGAATCTAAAAACTTGCCTCTTGAACGGATTTTAAACAAATTCTCGGATTTCTAATCTGTTTATTAATTCCTAAGTAATTGTTTCCCAAAAAGGAGACGTTATAAACATTACATCCTATTCATTGTTGTTTCCTTTCAATTAGTCCGAGTTTCTTCTGACCCTTGACACCCCATTTTTGATATCTGGTTTTTTGTGTTGGGGTGTAGGGTCAGAGTCTATTTCCTATCAAAAACTTGGAATTTGCCGACACCATTTGGTGTCGGCATAGGGTACTCGCCAACTATCAGGCCTAGCAAACTTAAATGACCTTACATTGACCCATAGTTACATTAAATCGATAGTGAAAATATTTATCTTCTCAGAAATTACAAGCATAACACGATTTTGTTTTTAATCCGTTGTCAGACGAGACGTAACTACATCGTTGATGAATTTTGACCTCGTTCGCACCATTTTCATTGCTAGTCACATGACTAACCAAATGTCGCAGCCGATATGCATAAACGTCATAGGTCAAATAGTCACGTGATAACAACAAAAAACTGCGTTTTCCCATACCCCTTGTGGAAGACGGCATATGTGTCACCTTCATTGATAACTGATTTTATTACATCATACTGTAGTTCTTTAATATTAAAATAGTATCCCTTTTCTTAAAGTATCTCATTGGCAAGAGCTTCCGTTTTACCTGCCATGTTGCAATATAGGTTTGGTGGCGCTCACCAGTTATTATGTACTTTTGAGAGAGTGATGTATGTAAGGTGAAGTTGTTTGCATTTTAAACATGCACAGTGGAGAGAATGTTGGCATACCTATATACTACTTTCATGTAATGTGGATGAAATTTCTTTGGATATTGTACTTTTGAAAATTTAAAATGAGCTTAGGACACTGCGAACTAAAATGGCTGCTCCCTTGTGCTCCAAAAATCAACCAAAATTTGTCTAAAGTACACTATTCTTGGCAGCTATTAAAATATGGAAAATGAATTTTGCCAAACTAGATAACACCAGCTTCTAAAAGTACAATGACTGAATTACCAAATACATAAAATGTAAAAAAAGTTATCGGCTCTTTTTTTGACAATTTACCTTTGAAGTTCGAGAAGTGAAAATGAGCAAGTAGAGCTAGCACTTTTTTGAAAGATTCACATCTGCAGTAAGGTCAAGCTGTATACTCTCTAACCCATATTACACCCATCAATCATACATCAAAATAAAGGGAATTAAAGGTTCTTTGAACAATACCTAAGATATACAAAGTCTCTTTTAAAACACCAGTATAACTAGTGAGGAAACCCGGGGAAACTCTTTTTCTTTAAAATTTTAACCCTATGCTAAATACGAAACTGTAGAGCGCCACCTTAAAAACAAATATAAACATATATGAAATTATTTTTCTTATTTTCATATTATTATGTATGATCTTCTGAGTAAAATGGTACATTAACAATGATTTTCATGAAAATAAGCTAATTATGCTTATTTTTGCTCTAGCATACCTACTTTGCTATGAGGCATTTTTGGGTGAGTAGTGACCTTCATTATGGGGAAATTAGAAGTCTTAGAATATAGAAATAAAGTCAACTTAAATTGATAAATGTTGCAATAAATAACAGAAATACATAGTGAAAATGTTTCATTTCATTTATTTGCAATGAAATTAAAAAAATAAATGATAACAAAGCAAATTTGCTTTCTTCCATATCAAAAAATTAGTTAATATTTTACCCTTTGACCTTTGACCTTTATGAACCTCACCTGTAATATCCCTTTTATAATTGTAAAATTTATTGTTGACATTTTAGGAATAAATATGGTTAGTTTCATGTTCCTGTCTATCAGCATAACACTGGTTGCTATGTTGACAAAATGCAATGCACATTTTTAAAATTGTTCACTTTTTATCATAAGGAGGGGGGGGGCTGTACCGGTTTAAGACTCTGACTCTAATAAATGCTGTTCTGAGGGGGAAAATATAGGACAATTATTACAAAGGACTGTTTTGATGCTTGCAACTTAAATATTTCAGCCATACAATCAAAACTAAATCATACAATAATAATTTCTATATACTCTTTATGGTGGCGCTCACCAGTTATTATGTACTTTTGAGAGAGTGATGTATGTAAGGTGAAGTTGTTTGCATTTTAAACATGCACAGTGGAGAGAATGTTGGCATACCTATATACTACTTTCATGTAATGTGGATGAAATTTCTTTGGATATTGTACTTTTGAAAATTTAAAATGAGCTTAGGACACTGCGAACTAAAATGGCTGCTCCCTTGTGCTCCAAAAATCAACCAAAATTTGTCTAAAGTACACTATTCTTGGCAGCTATTAAAATATGGAAAATGAATTTTGCCAAACTAGATAACACCAGCTTCTAAAAGTACAATGACTGAATTACCAAATACATAAAATGTAAAAAAAGTTATCGGCTCTTTTTTTGACAATTTACCTTTGAAGTTCGAGAAGTGAAAATGAGCAAGTAGAGCTAGCACTTTTTTGAAAGATTCACATCTGCAGTAAGGTCAAGCTGTATACTCTCTAACCCATATTACACCCATCAATCATACATCAAAATAAAGGGAATTAAAGGTTCTTTGAACAATACCTAAGATATACAAAGTCTCTTTTAAAACACCAGTATAACTAGTGAGGAAACCCGGGGAAACTCTTTTTCTTTAAAATTTTAACCCTATGCTAAATACGAAACTGTAGAGCGCCACCTTTATGCATAAAACCTTCCATTTCAGTATTGCAGAAAGAAGACATAAACTCGAAAATATTAAATGAAAGTCACGCAATGTATACAATAACAAGAAAAAAAAAACACGTATTATTCAACATATTAATTGGGATAACAGCAGCCCGAAACATGTCGCTGTCGCATCTTCCTGGAAAGAGGCTGACTGATCACGCAGAAACTACATGTCAACGCACATTGTTGTTATCACGTGACTATTTGACCTATGACGTTTATGCACATCGGCTGCGAGATTTAGTTAGTCATGTGACTAGCAATGAAAATGGTGCGAACGAGGTCAAAATTCAGCAACGCTGTAGTTACGTCTCGTCTGACAACGGATTAAAGACAAAATCGGTGTTATGCTTGTAATTTCTGAGAAGATAAATGATTTTCCTATCGATTTAATGTAATTATGGGTCAATGCAAGGTCATTTAAGTTTTCTAGGCCTTATAGTTGGCGAGTACCCTATGCCGACACCATTTGGTGTCGGCAAATTCCAAGTTTTTGATAGGGAATAGACTCTAACCCTTCACCCCAACATAAAAACAAGATATCAAAAATGGGGTGTCAAGGGTCAGAGGAAACTCGGACTACCTTTCAATATAACAGTTTATAGGTACATAAAATAATGTACTTTTACTAAAATTTTTACCAGATCTGTTTAGTTTGCTAAATATCTCTTGCCATATATGGACATTGTTAGGTTCATTTTGTAAGACCAGCTATAAACATGACCTATTTCATCGGCTCAAAGGCTCAAAAAAAAGGAAGAATACAAAGTATTGCATTTCATTTTCATAGCCCGATGTATAAACATTACATCTTTTGAAAGCCTTGCGCAGGATGGACCGAGATATCGCGAGTCATGGAAACACAGGGATGATATCACGTTCTGGTGAAAATTGCTGCTTTTCAAATGGTAAGCACTTCAGTATTTTTTTTTCGTCTATCGGACGAATTTGGTATGCGTTTTACGCCAATATTGGTGACGGAAACCTTTAATGCTCAGAAATGCACTACAGTGGTGTATGTATGTATGTATGTATGTATGTATGTATGTATGTATGTATGTATGTATGTATGTATGTATGTATGTATGTATGTATGTATATATATATATATATATATATATATATATATATATATATATATATATATATATATATATATATATATATATATATATATATATATTCGTACCCTACGAATGTAGAAGACACACTCGCTAGACGACCTAGTGATTAATTCTCATATATGTGCAAATTCATTCCAAATTCCTATTAAAGAAATCAAGGTATATAGGATTTTTATTACAAAGAATTATAAATATATACCAAATAGAACAGAAAGTGCTATCCCTAGATTCTATAGAATAATGCGTGATAATAGTAGGCATAATTTAATAATTTAATACAAATAATGCTATCATACAGGTTAGAAAATTATGCTTAGTACTCTATGGGGTTTGGAACCCAGATCCTCGTGATTAGACGTGACGGGATATGGGCTGGTGTGTGCAGGACCTGGGTTCGAAACTCCGTAGAGTACGAATTATGATTCTCTAACCTGTATGATTGTATTATTTGTATTTGTATTAAATTATTAAATTCTGCCAACTATTATCACACATTCTTCTATAGAATCCAGGGATAGCATTTTCTGTTATGTTTGGTGTATATTTATAATTCTTATATATTATATAATATAATATATTATATTTTATTATATATATATATATATATATATATATATATATATATATATATATATATATATATATATATATATATATATATATATACACACACACACACACACACACGCTTACACACTTTTAAGGAGAACAGAAAGCAGAGAGAAAAGAAAAAAATGTATACATGCAATAAAGTCATGTTAAAGTATGTTCATTATGAATCTTTCAGAATTATCTTGAATATTATTCAGTACCAACCACACATGTATTTTCATAAGTTTGATAACCATCAAATTACAGGAATGCATGTAATAAGACTCAGACATAAGGAATGGGTTGTCTGGAAAAGACCATTATGGCATCCCTCGTTACATGGCATTGCGATGATTGCCATGTGTACGCAAGGACCAGTGTATACGTACGCAAGGACCAAAGTATACGAAAAATGTAATGCTCTCACCAAGTCTTCATGGAACAAGATAATTACAATGCAACAGGTGAATACTATCTCAATGTCGTGATCTGTTGGGTGCACAATAACATATAAAGTTGCATATTTTAGCTCATATAAATACATCTTTAGCAAAAGAGATTGTCCCTAAATATTTAAATAAGTTTTTAAGTTAAAAATTCATAGCGTTTGACTCTTTCCGTACCATACGTGTTATTTGGTCATACCATGTCCACCCACCCTTTTAGGCCTGTTTGTATTACCTTTTAAACGCCCAAATCATCCTAGAGCCTCGCTTTCAAATAATCATAGCATTGCTTTGGGCATTTCATTACCAATTCAAAGATTACTTCATAAGGGTAAAATATCTTATGTATCTGGTAGTATTAAACATGATGTATGGAGATTGCCCTCTGTTGTGTGCTTTGCTTGTGTTTTTTTTTTCTAACGTAGCTTTAGGTGCCGCTCACCAGTTATTATGTACTTTTGAGAGAGTGATGTATGTAAGGTGAAGTTTGCATTTTAAAAATGCGTAGTGGAGAGAATGTTGGCATACCTATATACTACTTTCATGTAATGTGACTGAAATTTCTTTGGATATTGTACTTTTGGAAATTTTAAATGATCTTAGGACACTGCTAATTAAAATGACTGCTCCCTTGTGCTCCAAAAAATCAACCTGAATTTGTCTAAAGTACACTATTCTTGGCAGCTATTAAAATATGGAAGATGAATTTTGCCAAACGAGACAATACCAGCTTCTAAAAGTGCAATGAATGAATTACCAAATACATAAAATGTGAAAAAGTTATCGGCTCTTTTTTTTTTTTTACAATGTACCTCTGAAGTTCGAGAAGTGAAAATGAGCAAGTAGAGCTAGCACCTTTTTGAAAGGTGCACATCTGGAGTAAGGCCAAGCTGTATACTCTCTAACCCATATTACTCCCATCAATCATACATAAAAAAGGGAATTAAAGGTTCTTTGAACAATACCTAAGATATACAAAGTCTCTTTTAAATAGCCAGTATAACTAGTGAGGAAACCCGGGGAAACTCTTTTTCTTTAAAATTTTAACCCTATGCTAAATACGAAACTGTAGAGCGCCACCTTAACAGTTTTAGTCGTATCGCTACGATGTTTGCAATGTGGTAGTTATATTTGTTGTTGTTGTTTGGCTTAACGCCATTTTTCAGCACATGATAGGCCAGTATTAATGGTGGAAGAAGAAACCGGGAAATCACCGGAAAGAACCACCGACCCACGAGAAGCTACTGGCATGCTTTCTCACATATCCACATTCGCCGAATCCTAGACTAGAACACACGCAGACAGAGGTGAGATGGCAGTGATCCGTAACGGGTAGTTATAATGATTTCTAGCACTGGGGCATTATGGCGGATATATGTAGCATCATGCTCCATCCAGTCATATTATCTTGACACCAAGATGATCAGTCCAAAGACTAACTTCTTAATGGTGAGCGCCAAGCGAGGCAGCTGTTAGTATCATTTTATAAATCTATGTTATGATTTGTCCTGGATTTGAACATACAACCTCCTGTATCCGAGGCAAACGCTCTGACAATTTTGGCCACCGGTGCGGTTGGCGGTTACTCTCATAAACTTCATTGCTATCTCTCATCCTCTTTCTTCTATCCCCTCCCCCGCCAAGCACTCAACATTCTCATTATCAAGCACATGAATTGTGACTTAAATACCAATATTTGTGATGACTATGCTGGAAATATTTAAATTTATATTTAGCTCATCGCTATTGTACAACCACTCCCCACCCCCTCAAATCAGGCTTTGAGTTTACATCGGTACAGAGAACTGTATATACATATTTGGCACCCTCACAAAATTTAAAACACATTGGAGTGGGTTCCATACCTCACACCCTCAGGGGATGGGGCAGATGAGGACTAACTTTGTACTCAAACATTGCTGGTACATGCTTGGCGAAATTTGTCCGTTTGGGTCGTTTATTTGCACATGTATAAATACTGTTAAACCTGGAATCATGAAACTTTGCATGGTGATCAATTTTGGTGATTGCAAAAATCATAGAAAAGTAGGTTACTTTGACCTGTATTCATATTTCACTGACTTTGGTTTAACATTGTGGTTCAAGTTTATTTTTAAAGATATGATCATAATAGAATCATTTAACTCTGTATATATCTCAATTATTTCCACACTTTTACTTCAAGAGACGGCATGTGACCTGCCTTTCACATTGCTTTGGTTTTACGTCAGGTTTTTGAGTTAAGCTCATGACTAGCATATATATGAATATTGACCATTATTATATCATCTAAATTGTAGTTCACTGTGATCCATATTTCAAAATTTATGACTTTGGTTCAGCTTCATTGTTTTAGGTTCTACTTGAAGTTTGTCCTTTTTATTAAACTGGATGACTGTATACATCTCCCTTAATACTACACTAGTACCAAAAGTTCACTGTGACCATTATTTTACAATATATTGACTTAAGGTAAGTTGGATTTAAAAAAAACCCACATAGTTTACCTCATGACCGCATGAGGGTTTGGCATGTTATATGCATACTATCTTGTTATATGCATACTATCTTGTTATATGCATACTATCATGTTATATGCATACTATCTTGTTATATGCATACTATCTTGTTATATGCATACTATCTTGTTATATGCATACTATCATGTTATATGCATACTATCTTGTTATATGCATACTATCTTGTTATATGCATACTATCTTGTTATATGCATACTATCTTGTTATATGCATACTATCTTACCTTGAATCATAAAACTTGCTGAGTGAATGTATCTTGACCCATTTTACTTCCTTTTTGCAAAACGAGGTCTTTAGGACATGTGTTTCATGTTTCAGTGACTTTATTAAAATATTTGCTAACAATTCATTTATTAGGTTTATTGATGTTCTGGTCATGAAACTTGATCAATAGATGATTCTCTGTTAGTGATACACCCTTAAAACCAATCAAGGTAAGTACTGCAGCCTGTATTATATGCTTTACTAACATAGCTTAAGTATG
Organism: Potamilus streckersoni; assembly: GCA_016746295.1. Taxonomy (NCBI): domain Eukaryota; kingdom Metazoa; phylum Mollusca; class Bivalvia; order Unionida; family Unionidae; genus Potamilus; species Potamilus streckersoni. The sequence continues at coordinate 1,566,081 of JAEAOA010000138.1, read as the reverse complement.
TGTTTGTGATCGCATAGATTCATCCATGCTGGACATATAGATATCTTAGCCTAAGGAGAAAGCCTTTCTGACTAGTGCAGTTGAAAATAGTATTAAATCGATTTATTTAGTGTATTCCGTATGTGAATGAGTATGAGAAATAGATGAGTGAACGTCGTGCTGCACTATATTCATTCCCATCATCTGTAGTGCCTTTTCAAGGTAATTATTCTTGCAAGAGCTATGTTTATACTGCTGACTTACCTAGAGCCTGTGCATTTCACTCAGTAAAATCTTATTTATAGCGGTGAACAATGATAGTAACTTCCCTATCAGATTCACAAAAACAACGAATTTAAACAATACTACCAAATCAGCATTAATGGCTGGTTTTTATAGCCCATTTTAGTACCTCTACTTTGATATCATAGAAAATAATGTTCGTTTTCATTGTTTTATGCATGTTATGAGCTGTCACTTATAGGTTGGCTGGTAGGTAGCTAGGTAGGTGGGTAATTTGGTAGGTAAGTAAATTGTTGTTGTTGTTGTTGTTGTTGTTGTTGTTGTTGTTGTTGTTGTTGTTGTTGGGTTTAAAGCCATTTTTCAGCACATACATGACAGCCAGTATAAATGGTGGAGGAAGAACCAGGAAAAACCCCGGAAAGAATCACCGACTACGAGAAGCTGCTAGCAAGCTCTCTCACATACCCACATTAGCCGACCCCGAGATTCGAATCCACGCAGACAGGTGAAATGGCAGTGATCAGTAACGGTGAGCGCTTTGGCCCCCAGGTAGGTAAGTGGTATGGCTGAAAATATAATAATGGAAAAATAGTGTTGATTACAAGTTTAAATTTACATTTTTAAAGATTAAAGTTAAAATATAAATATATTAAAAAAAACTAGCTGAGAAATAACACTTGAGTCTAATTTTATTTTCATTATGATAATGTGTGCGGTGGCTACTAGTTTCTAGGTACAGAAAAAGTGAGTTATGTAATTGGTCGATTACCTTTTTTAATTGGTGTTTTAAGTATTCAGACATAAAGCTGGTGACGTTCATTTGTACCATCAGTGGTTCCTATGATTTTGACACGCGACTCGCTAAAAACTGAATACCTTTGTGTGCTTTTCCTCTTGTACATTTATAAAGGTCTTTGAAGAAAATCTGCAAGCGCGTTAGCAGGGAAAAATAACTTTTCTGCCTACAGCAGCACAGCTAGAAATTAAATATTAATTAATACACGAAATTAAAATTCGAGAGTACCAAGAGTATTGGCCAGGTGTGAGTAAATTGATTGTAGGTACAAATGGGAAAAACTGAAAAATATTGAAACTATCTAGTCATTGGAACCACTTCTGTTACTTCTGCGAAGCATAAATATGCATTGGTTGTGTGTCTGTGGAGTAATTTGCAGAAAAATCATAATTTTTTTTTGACTGGCTGAGTGGTCTAGGCCACTCGCTTTTACAAATCACTCATACGTGAATTTGAGTTTCTGTTCGAGATTTGTGGATATGTGAGAATGCTTGTCAATAGCTTCCCTTGGGTCGGTGGTTATCCCTATGGTCTTCCTGGGTTCTTCCTCCACCAAATGTGCAAGCCGTCATGACTAGCGTATCATGTGCTGAAAATGATGTTAAACCCCACAAAACCAAACCGAATCAGAAAAAACGTTTTGCTCGCCTGAAATTTCTTTGCAAAAAGAAGCAACCGTAAGCGAATTGTATTACCTTGTCTATTTTTACGATTGTATTGAACGTAGGATTGACAGAAAATAAAAATAGTTAAAATTTCGGAATGGCAGCTATCAGCATACATTTGAGGAATGATGTATGGTGGCCTCTACAGTTTCGTATTTAGCATAGGGTTAAAATTTTAAAGAAAAAGAGGTTCCCCCGGGTTTCCTCACTAGTTATACTGGTTTTTTAAAAGAGACTTTGTATATCTTAGGTATTGTTCAAAGAACCTTTAATTCCCTTTATTTTGATGTATGATTGATGGGTGTAATATGGGTTAGAGAGTATGCAGCTTGGCCTTACTGCAGATGTGCACCTTTCAAAAAAGTGCTAGCTCTACTTGCTCATTTTCATTTCTCGAACTTCAGAGGTACATTATAAAAAAAGAGCCTATAACTTTTTTTTTTACATTTTATGTATTTGGTAATTCATTCATTGCACTTTTAGAAGCTGGTATTATCTAGTTTGGCAAAATTCATTTTCCATATTTTAATAGCTGCCAAGAATAGTGTACTTTAGACAAATTTGGGTTGATTTTTGGAGCATATTTTAGTTCGCAGTGTCCTAAGCTCATTTAAAATTTCCAAAAGTACAATATCCAAAGAAATGTCATCCACATTACATGAAAGTAGTATATAGGTATGCCAACATTCTCTCCACTGTGCATGTTTAAAATGCAAACAACTTCACCTTACATACATCACTCTCTCAAAAGTACATAATAACTGGTGAGCGCCACCTATAGGTTTACTCGAGAAGTTCTGAAGAAATGTTTGGTCTAAATATAGACACACGAGCTGCTGATTACACAAGAAAACTACCGAAGTGTTCCAAATGATGTTGATAGTGAGGTCGCATATTCAGTCAAAAACCTGCTTGACCTTTCCCGTGAACTATATCTAAAGCTATTAGGATTATACATCAATTTGATGGGTTTTGTGCTTGCTTCTGCCGGTTTGAATCACATTTTACGACAGCAAAGGCCGATTATGTACCGATTGTGATTTTGATTCCTTCCGCCGCCATATTGTTTCATTGGAACCGAAGCAATTCAGATATAACATTAAGTGTGTACTGTATCATATGGACAATGCAGTAGAAATAATTAGTAGTATCCCATTCATGTGCTCCTATATCAATGTGCAAAGTCGATCTATTATTGTTTAGATGACCATATTGTGGAAACATACTCCCATCAGTGATATATTCCGTAAGATTATCAGCTGTGATAAGTGTTAAGGTGTAGAAGTTTCATCATTAGTTTGTGAAATAAATGATTTTAAACAGCTCAAAGAGATTATTTATCATCATGAACTATAAATAAGAATCATACCAACTGATGCGGCTTTGGGTAACAGTAGGTATCAACGAAACAATAAGAAGTATCAGCAAATGTTGCCATCCTCCCTTTGTTTCCCGCTCTACCACAGATTACACTATGATCGACAAACTTCATTTGCTGAAAGCCACATTATGCTGCCTGCTAATTACAGTAATTTTCTTGAGATGCTATTGACGGGATTCTATTTAAATAATTCGAAGCACTTTAATTTTTATTTCAAAATTGTAGTTCGCTTTTCGGAAAAAGCGGTTATGCGCCACATCGGTCCTTCTAAGTGAGAGACACAAACAGTGGCTGCCTAAGTCACGAAGAAAACCAATCTCGAATTCATGTAGATTCATGATGTACGTGAGTTTCTCTGGTCATTAGGTTCTTGTAGCCGGTATCTAAAATACTTCATTTAAATCCCATCTCAGTATGCAGAGTGGACAGACTCTGCATGCAGTTATTTGGGTAAATAAGTACTTGACTATGTAACCCATGGTGGTAAAAAGCAAGATACAGAAATCACTTTACAGGTGTCAATAGCTTGTTAAGTGTTTGTTAAAGTCTGTTTCTTTGCTTATATTTCCTCAACCCACTATGGAAATCTTCCGACATCGGACGAATCATTGCGAAGCAAAGGCAATTTATTCTACGACACGCTCGCTCCCCCTTTTAACTTGGGTCACAATCGTAGACAATTTGCAGTAAGGTTTTAAGACGAGCTTTTTATCTTTTTTTCTTCTAATATTTGCTAATCACCTTAAATAGATTCTCTTCTAACGTGACGTGAATCATTCTTTTAGGATAATTCAAATCACAAGAGCTCATTCACCCTCGCCCCTTTGGAGTTACAATCCTAGTCATACAATTTGCGTTAAAGATTTTGGTTAATATTGTTTAATTTTCTTATATTCCTCAAACCTCTTGATGGAATTTCCTCATTCTATTGATGATTCACAGGATTCTAACACAATTAGTTATGTGACACGCGTGCTTGTCCTTTTGACCTTGGGGTCACGATCACAGTCAAAGAATGTGTGTGGTAATGTTTTGGGTAACGATTTCTCTGTTTGTTTATATTTCCTAAACTACTTGATGGATTTTCTTTATTCTGGGCTTGACTTTCTTATGAAGCGAAGACGATGCATTCAGCCCGTTCGCTCTTTTGATTTTGGGTTAAGGTCACATTTAGAGAAAAATTGCGTTAAGGATTCAAGTTGTTTTTGAAATTGCATTTTTAATAAACGTCTAAACGTCCTTATGGATATTTTTTCATATATGGGAAAATTCATTGTGAAACTAAGACAATAATTTACCCGAGATACGTAGCTATTTGACCTTGAGAGCCAAGATAACACGTTTTACATTGATCGTGAGTTCGACACACAGAAGGTGACCTTGTTAGAATGTCAGAGTAAAGTGAAGCTAGCTAGATATCAATATAATGGTTATCGAAAATTGCTTTAAATGATGCCTATGTAAATGTTTTTAGCATCGTTTTAGGACACATCATCTCAATAGTAGCTAAAAGTAAAGTTTGACAAATGTAAAAATAAATTACAAAAGTATAGGAAAATACGCACTTCTAATAAATATAAACATGAAAAGCGACAACATATAATGCAAAACGTAAAAATGTTAAAATTATGTAAACTATATCAAAAAAGGCAAACATGTAAAATCTTGAAGCATGTGGTCAAAATTTGTTTTAATAAACCACATTCCCTCATAAACGTTCAAGATTTTTTGAGCGGTATAGTAAGACAGCTTCTTAATGCAGTTTACGGCATAATACTTTGTCTCACAGGGAGGAAATCTGCAAACTCGGCAAGAATTTGTTGCAGGCAGTGAACAATTGTCACAGTATGCACTCTGGTTGACATTCACCATTCAGTATGAGGGGCCCCGAGTGGTCTAAAGCGCTGTCAATTACGGTTCACTGCCATCTCACCTCTGTCTGCTTGAATTCGAATCTATGATTCGGCGAATGTGGATATGTGAGAAAGCTTGCCAGTAGCTTCTCGTGGGTCGGTGGTTCTTTCCGGTGATTTCCCGGTTTCTTCCTCCACCATTAATACTGGCCGCCATGAATAGCCTATCGTGTGCTGAAAAATGGCGTTAAGCCCAACAGCAACAACCATTCAGTATGTACGTTGGTGTAAAGTATGTCTGTCCGATATGCGATAGATACAATGCCAACGCATCTTTCTTATTTGTTTTCTGCGAAGGACATCACTCTCTAATAGTGAATTTGATATTCTGATATTTGTGGAGAATTTATTTCACTTTTTTTGCCATGTACAACGAACATACTGATCTGTATAATATTTCAGGCCAGCATATGGAATCTTTCATTCGGAAACGGGTGACTGCTAGGCAGCTTTGGCTGGTTTATCAGTCTCTTCCTTACCCGCCATTTTACCAATATGACATGGAAGCTAAAGGCACAGTCTGCATGAAAATATCATTTCTATACTACCTGTGATATTACCGGGATTGTCAGATTTCAGATTTTGTAAGACTTTCAGGGTAGAAGGGAAAAAGACGTATTTTGTTGTTATTGCTTAGATATTTCAGTATAGTTCAAAATTTTAGCATGGATGTAGGTTTTGAAATAAAACGTGCGGATTTATCCAGTGACCAGCTTAAAATAGTGCCATGAAGTGCTGCAATGGTAACTGCAATTTCGACTCATTTCGACTCGACTGCATACATTGACGTATGGTTACAATAGATGACTCAGATCTTTTTGAATTTACTCTAAATTAAGAGGGAATTTGTTGAGGACATCTGACAAAAAAATCTCATAATTTGGTCTTGATAACCAAAGTGATGATTCTGGAACACGGACCTGTCAGTATTTCCAACATTGATGTTTGTTTTTTCTAAGCAAGGACGAAATCGTATGTCATAATGGCGGAATAAAGTCTGGCTTGTGTGCGTAATTTTTTAAAAATTAATATATAGGCTTAAAGACTACATTGTATGCTGGATTAGAGGATGGCTTGGTAGTACGCGGTAAAGCCAATTCCATTCGTATGAGATAAATGTGGCGTTCTCCTAGGTAAATGCTGGAATGATCCTAAATCAAAACATCTCAATGGCTTCCAGAAGGCTTTGTCATAAAAGAACTCGTCTTTAGTAATGAAATTATAAAAAGCTACCACTCGAGCAAGATGTTCTCTATTCAGTGCATCATTGCCAAGAGTATTTGGTTATGCATTACTTTCCTAAACAAGACGCCCAAATCGACCTAAGATCGCTTACCTGGCTGATCTCATTGCCAAGACTATTTGGTTATTCGTTTACCTAAGCACATTAAATATAATCTAAAGAAGAACTAAAATGTGAAATTAGAATGGTGGCTTAGATGTATGGAAGATTCACATCTAAACTGCCAGACAAGTTTGCATTATTTAATATGCTTTTATTAAAATAATATACCATTTGCACGATATATTATGTGAAATTAATTAAAAATTTATAGGACACTATACATGTCAGTAAATGCAGTTGTTAGTGGATGTAAGATATAACGGGTTGGGAGTGGGGTGTCTGGATGGTATTACTTTCCTAAACACGAGGGCCAACTTTGCCTGAGATCGCTCACCTAGCTGTCATTTGTCTAAGAATAAAATGCATGAGTAGTAATTTCTTCCAAAAAAATGTTGCTTGGTTATGAAAGTTCATAAATGGTTCTGCAATTTCGTACCTTTATTGGTATTTGAATAAAGAGTTGGGTCTCAAGTTGTATGAAACTTGGAAAGCAGGTAATATAAACCCAATACAATACATACATTACAATTTTATTGGTCTGATTGCAAAACAATTTCTTCTCTTGGGTTCCTGATCTTTGGCGTCAACAATCAGTTTAGAGTTTGCGTTTAGAGTCTATTGTCTCAGACATTATTGTTCGTAGAATCAGATAACATGGTATTTATATTCGTCCAGTAGAGTACCACACGTTTCAGTGAAAATGGATCTCAATGACCAATATGTCACAGTGTATTCTTTTTGCCAGTTTTTCAGGAACTATTATTGCTTATGTAGCCATGTTACATGATATGTATTACGGCCAGAGGAGTACTAAAGAAACAATTGAAAACGTCGGCCAGTGTGACCTATATTCGACGCTTAATTATTTTTCGTATCTTTTGCGTTAAGCTTAGTTTCTCTAGGTGAAGGTTTTGCGTTTGGTCACTTGCTCAGACACTATCACTCACATGATCACATAAATTGGTATGTAGATGTCTAAACGTTTTTATTATAAATTAAATTACTGTGACCTATATTTCATGCTCGAGGGATCTCACTAACCTTTGTATTATCTAATTTTCTCGTGAAATATTGTCTCTGTAGCCTCATGATTTGGTATATAATTGTGTTGTGAGGATCTATAAGCCGCCATTGAAAACGAAGTTTTTGTCTTCTATGAGTTAGGGCTTGCGATTAGGTCATATTAAACAAATACAATCTCTTGCTCGCATTTACGTTGGTATTTAGATGTGTTAAACTGTGGTTGAAAGGAACCTAAAACATGCATACATGTTAGTCTAACAATACATGCAGCACAACTTTATTGGTCTGAGATCCTCATGAACAAAAATCGAGTTATGCAACCAGTGTTTATTTTCGTTTGCTGCTGCAGATGAAAAAGAGGTAGAATGAGAACCTGACAAGACTGAAAGTAACAGTAAATCCTAGAAAGTAGGTTGGTTACATTGACCGTGTTTCAGTGGGTAAACATATCCACATCTTGTGCAAAGATGATGTTGTGACGTATGAGTGACAGTATTATATCCAACGTTATTTACAGCAGGATTTAAGACGTTGTTGTATTATAGAGGATGCAATTCGTATCCATTGTTTGACATGGCATTATTATTCATACCTGTTTAGTTGGACACAGGAAACCTCTACTAAAAAGTAGTTCCGGTCTTGTTTACTTGGAGTCAAGAAAACTTCAGTAAAAGGTAGTTCCAGTCTTGTTTGAGAGTATAGTAATAGTGAACAAGAAAATGACACTATAGATTTCCTACTTTTGGTATTTGACAATAAATTCTTGATTGTTCCTTGGTAGAGAAATAGATAAGTATATAATAAGATTATATATTTTTTACACGTGAAAGTAAAGGAATAAAAACATGCAAAGTAGTCCCTGAATACGATATATATTTCAAAAGTGTGTATATAATAAAGTTGGTTAATGGGAACATGGTCTGGATCATCGTATGATCACTTCATAGGTTTCAGTACATATATGACGACAGCTTATCACCAAGAAGGCAGGAAGTCACCATTTTTTCAAATTTTATTGTAAATGCTTCACCGTGCATTTAGTGCTGTATCAGGTAAGTGTTTCAGAAGTTGATGGTTGATGTCATCAGTTAGTGTTGAAGTGTCATGGCCTCCATCAAGAGAGGCTTGTAGTTCTTCGAGAATACAATGTGTAAGAGAGGCTTGCAGTCCTCTAAAAATAAAAGGTTCAAGAGCAGCTTGTAGTTTTCTAAGAATAAAAAAGTTAGAAGGACGGAATTGAGAGCATCCTTTTATTTCATATTTTCAGAATAATTCTTCTGTGAGAAATTTTTAAAGAAAAACAAAAACGAAAAAAGCAAGATGTCTGAGATTGCTGATATGATCGTGTGTGGATTTTTTTTTAACGTAGCTTTAATAATTTTTCACTCATATCGCTACGATGTCCGCAATGTGGCTATTTATAGCGATTTCTAGCACTGGGGCATCATGCCTCAGTTATGTCGCATGAAGTCCCATCCAGTCATATAATCCCGACACCAAGCCGAACAATTGGTATAATCGTGATAGTTTTAAAAGGTTATTTAATTTTGTTGCTGATGAAGTTGCTTTTTACTTTGACAATGACTTTTTTTACAATGTTCCATAGTGATTTAATAGAGCAGAGAGGGTGCAACCTAAATATATACGACTCTCCAGATTTCATCCAGAAATATCTTTGGAGTGAGGGAGGTCGTAAACAAGGAGGCTAGGGAACTGCACAGACCGAATCTCCTACGGTGGCCCAGCGGATAAAATCCCAGAAACTCTGCATTTTAAGTCTTTCCAGGGTTTAATTTTGATCATCTAGCTGTAAAGAAAACTTAATCTAGGAAGCATTCTCCACCCCATGTCCAATTTTCCCCTGTGTGTTCTCAAATGGTACGACAAGTTTTACCTTGGTATGTATGGTATTTATTCAGATCTTTAGTTGTTCGATTGACAATAAAATTGTGCATTTGTCCAGAATAAAAATTGGTTTTGCATTTCATCTTGTCCCGTTTTCATTGCTATATGCGGCAAATCTCTCGTTTAAACCATTAAATCTTTTCTCTTGCGGAAATCAAAATTGCTAGCCTCCTACCCATATCAGCCACGTTTTGAGTGTAAATTTAAGTCTAATAGAAGCACAATTATGCATTCAGAACAAGCCTTCCTACTATATCGATGTATGAATTAGATATTCTTGTGTGAAAAAAATTAGATATTCTTGTGTGAAAAAGGGTCCTATTTGGGGTCTCTGGAAGAGTATTTACACCGCATTCATTGAAACTTGCCAACATATTTTACTTTAATTGTTCTGGCTGGAAAGAATTATGCACTTGATATATTATTTCCATGCGCTTTTAGGTTAATACGGTACAAATTGTTTGGTGGTAGACTGTTCCTGCTCATAAACGCTTATCTGTGGGTCTCTTCCTTAGTATTTTCCAAAAAGTAGGTGATAACTGGGTTTTCGTAAAGGTATTGTCAAAAATGAGTGTAAAATAACTGTAAAACATTGAATGTTGGAAATATTTCCATCTTGTCCAGCCCTTTGTATTAATTCAGCGAATGTGTTGTTTTTTATAAGTTAGTATTTTCAATGTCAGTGTAATGTTTCTAAAGAAATAGTTGCTAATCAGTACAGAACATAACTGATTGACAACGATACAATTGGTCTTAAATTTATACAGGTTCTTGTATATTCTACTTCGTGTATAATTATTAAAGATATTTTTAGGAAATGTAGCACAAGGTATGTTGATTTTGAAGAGATTGGGTAATTTAGTGCCTAACTTAAGATAGCGTTGGCGTACCTCAACTTATAAAGAATGCAGTGGATTTCCTCAATAATGTAGCAAAATGATATAAGGAATCTAATTGCCCTAGGAATGAAACAGTAATATAAATCCTTGGTTACTTTTTTTAAGTATGAAGCCTGTGAATGGGAAGGAATTGTCCCTGAAGAAAAGGATAACAATTTATGCACGTTTATCATATCGTTAGAGGATTTTCAAGTTTAATAAACCTATTATTTTTGAGGCGATACCATATACACAGTTTGCACCAAAAAGATCAGGAAAGTCCTTCGGTCCTGTCAAGATTTTGACACATATTCCTTATTTTCTAACCCTTCATGGCTTGGTTAAACTGGCACAACAGAGCACTGGTCTCATAGCTTTTATAATTGTGTTGCTATGCAAGACATTAAAGCATGCTGCATGATTAATCAAACACCTAGAACACATGTTACAATCGATAGCGATAAATTGGAGGTCATTTAAAGTATTAAACATATTTATGTGCCAGCATATGTTATTTAGCTCTTATTTACTCCTGTGTGTTTCAGCATAAGAAGTTCACAGACGGAGTTTGCAGAAAAATGGATTCTATATCACCAAAGACAATTTTTGTTCTTATAAGTTTGTTCATATGTGTTATTGGAGGTAGGTGTCTCTCTCTCTCTCTCTCTCTCTCTCTCTCTCTCTCTCTCTCTCTCTCTCTCTCTCTCTCTCACACACACACACACACATATATATATATATATATATATATATATATATATATATATATATATATATATATATATATATATATATATCTATCTATCTATCTATCTATCTATCTATCTATCTATCTATCTATCTATCTATCTATCTATCTATATATATATATATATATATATATATATATATATATACTGGTAATAATGTATAATCATATAAAACAGTTTATGTATCTTTTTCTGCTAATACAATCACTACTACTGATTATATATATATATATATATATATATATATATATATATATATATATATATATATATATATATATATATATATATATATATATATAAAGAATACAAATCATATGGCGAATAACAACCCTCTCAAGCGTACTGGATCCACCAAGGGATCACGTCTGTCAGGGATTAATTAAAATAGATGCAATAAACTGACGACGAACAGTACGAAACTAGTAACTAACTAGCCTAAGCGCTTTCGACTCTTAATGAGTCTTTTTCAAAGGCAAATACAAAACATAGTTACGACAAACAAATAAACACAAAAACGTTGCGTTTGTAAACCTCTACATTTCTATCTTCACATGTGCTAAAACTATAAATACAACCAGCTTGTATAGACTAGTTGCGGAAACTCAAGCTGGTTGTATTTACAAGCTGGTTGTATTTATAGTTTTAGCACATGTGAAGATAGAAATGTAGAGGTTTACAAACGCAACGTTTTTGTGTTTATTTGTTTGTCGTAACTATGTTTTGTATTTGCCTTTGAAAAAGACTCATTAAGAGTCGAAAGCGCTTAGGCTAGTTAGTTACTAGTTTCGTACTGTTCGTCGTCAGTTTATTGCATCTATATATATATAGATATATATATATATATATATATATATATATATATATATATATATATATATATATATATATATATATATATAAAACATGATGGATTCTTTCAAAATTATATAAAACTAAAAATGGGTTTCTATCTTTCAAAATCTTATTTTATTTTCAAATGTTATTAATCTTTAGTATCTGAGTCATGAAAAAAAGTCCGATATGGTTCACTGAAGCATTATTAATAGATCAGACTATGTAACCACAAAGCTCAAAATGTTCCAAAATTAGGAAAAAGATACGAGTATCAAGTGTCTGTTGCAGGGGTTATCTGGAGGTCCCATATCCTGGGTAGATACAACATATTTTGAGAGGAAACAACGAGTCTTGGGTGCGGACAATATATCTTTGTTGTGACAATATGTTTTGGGTGTGGAAAATCATATGGACCAGCAATATTTCTTTACCTCGTATCAACTTAGAAAACAAGTGGAAATCGGAGATCAGACAAATAAACACGAAAAATTAAAAGAAAGAGATTTTTGGCACTTTTTGAATAAGAAAGCAGCCAGTATTAAACAATCTTTGGATTAGTTTCTTAGCTCAATATAAAACTGTTTCCTTTCAAATATTGATAACATGATCAATGTCAATTTCAGGAACTATTGCTTATGTAGCCATCTTATATGATATGTATTACGGCCCGAGGAGTACTAAATGAACAACTGAAAACGTCTGCCAGTGTGACATATATTCGACGCTTAATTATTTTTCGTATCTCTTGCGTTAAGCTTACCTACTCTAGGTGAAGGTATTATAAATTAAATTACTGTGACCTATATTTCATGTTCGAGGGATTTCGCTAACCTTTGTATTTAACTAATTTTCTCGTGAAATATTGTCTGTGTAACCTCATGATTTGGTATATAATTACGTATATAAACTTATTATATATATATATATATATATATATATATATATATATATATATATATATATATATATATATATATATATATATATAATATATTTCAGACACTCAGATCCCATGTGCTTTTGGATCACCTTTGGCATCTCTTTTCTGTGGCCGAGGACCAACCCACCAAGACTGTCCCAAGGGTTATTCTTGTAACATAGATCCATTGGACAGGTTCGCCGTATGCTGTCCTGAAGGTTTGTTCGTCTGTTTGCGTTTTTATATATGATATGTTTTCGAAATGGAGCCTTCAAACCGGATGAAATCATACGTGAAATGCCCACGATAAAAAAGTATACTCATATGCTGACCTTAGGCGAAACATAACCTGAAGTGAAAAACGTTTCTAAAAAGTGAACATTCATGTCCTTTCAAAAATTCGACATGCTAAATAAGTATGTAATACACGTTTTGAAAAATCAGCTGTTTGTGTTCTTTAAAGCAAATTTCTTTATTATTTCTCTGTTTTTGTTATGCTTTTCATTTTCAAAAATATTTTAATAGGTATTCAGATCGAGGCGGTATCTGGACAAGTTGTTCATAATAATACAGGAGCTTTGTGTGTGGAAGCAAGCCAGGAAGTACACGATATTCAGACGAGAAAAATATACTGATTAGAAATTGATAGTGACTTATTGTGTGCTTTATTGTTGCGGGAAAATTACAACATTTGCTGTATACGAGTTATGGCTCCATTTTAAAGCACACAAAGCCAATGCAATTTAGGATCACATATGCCATCGATCTTTTATCGTAAAGGACCAACGCATCAGAATTCTCCTGAAGGTTATGTCTGTAACGTAGATACACTGAACATGTTCTCTGTGTGCTGCCCCAAAGGTTTGTACGCTTGGCGCATAACTGGTTGCATTCTTTAAGAACGAGGTTGAGACAATGTTTCCGATTGTACAGTTTACATCTTCTATCTTGTCCATCCGTCCTAACCGTCTTTTCGTCCGTCCAAGTTCTCTAACTAATCATGGAGATGTGAATATCGTAATTGGTGCTGTCTGAAGGGCGTTTCCACGTCTTTTATTTCTGCAAAATTAAGTCCGTATATGACCTTTATATTTTTATTTACTTGCAGTGATCATTGTTTAGTAATAATGCTGTGCTATTATGAATTAAAACATGCACAGTCTTGAGATAAAATATTGTGGTTGTTTCCTCGATCGTCTCGTGCAATTCGTTAAAATGTGCTTGCTTCCTGATATTCCATTACAGATAAATGGTCACAGTAGTCCGCGAATATTTATAAAATTGATTTATGGCCATGCAAATGCTTTTTAGTGTAAGTAAAGTTTATATACCTTTATATTTATATTTCGAATAAAATTATAAATTTTGGTTTAAATCTCGACTCAAAAGGCACAACTGTCGTTGTCGTTTTGATATAATTGAATGTTTTTTTGTTTGTTTGTACACACCAATACTTATGTAAAAAATGCACGTAAAATGGTTTCTCATGCAATAATTATGAGAGAATGAATTATGCTATTGCGACGTTTTCGTTGCATTTCCTAGATTTGTTTATGTACTGACCGTTTTATGGATTTGAATATATTTTGCTGCTATAACTATATCCTTTTGTAGTTCTTATAAGGTCTTCAGTTTGAGCTCCTCGCAAAAATGTATTTGCCTCTAAAAGTAGGCCTGAAGATAATGTTCAGTCCTTTGTTTCTTTGCTTTTTCTTTCCTTTCTTTTCCTGTTTTCTTTATACGCAAAATTTATTAGTTCAGTTAAAATAACTGTAACACATGTTAAATATTTTATTATGAAAATTATACTATTATTTGAATGTCTCATATCAGAACGATGATGTAGGTCATCATAAAGTTGAGCGTCAATGAAAAGATGTGGCTGTCTGTTTTGTCGCAACCGGAAATGGCGTTACACATGCGTAGCGTGATACTTAAAACTGGTTAATTTCTTCAATATCACTCTTTATGGTCGTTGCCAAATGTAAACATAGCAATTGCAATTTAGGCCTTTTATCGTCCATTTTTAATTTCCAATTTTTGAATTTGTCTCATTTGGTTATACATTGATATTCAACAGTATTTAACACTTAGACGGTTATAATTTACACAGTAAATTAATACGTAGAGAGTAGGAAGTAATTTGTGAGGCAAGAACTGTAAAGCGAAGTGTTGTAATGGGGATTTTTGTTTCAACGAAAAGTAGTTCGAAAAGTTTGAGGAATCAAATTGAAAATTCAATTCTCACATCTTTCTTTGTTGGTTCAGGTTATATTATTCAATATATAGTTACGCTATGACAGTCAGACTTAAGAGTCTTTGATTAACCTGTTACTCATATTGATCCAGTTAGCATGTCAAGATCTAAAATGAACATGACACACATTTAATACTGTTCCGATGAAGACATACTCAAGTCAAGCAATAAACTAATATAATTTCAGACACTCAGAACCCATGTGCTTTTGGATCACCTTTGGCATCTGTTTTCTGTGGCCGAGGACCAACCCACCAAGACTGTCCCAAGGGTTATTCTTGTAACATAGATTCATTGGACAGGTTCGCCGTATGCTGTCCAGAAGGTTTGCTTTTATATATATATATATATATATATATATATATATATATATATATATATATATATATATATATATATATATATATATATATAATGTTTTCAAAATGGCGCCTTCAAACCGGATGAAATCATACGTGAAATGCTCACGATAAAAAGTAGGCCTATACTCATACGCTTCCTCATAGGCGAAACATAACCTGAAGTGAAAAACGTTTCAAAAAGTGAACATTCATGTCCATTCAAGAACTCGACATGCTGAATAAGTATGTAATACATGTTTTTGAAAATCAGCTGTTTATGTTCTTTAAAGCAAAATTCTTTATTATTTCTTTGTTTTTTTATGCTTTTCATTTTCAAAAATATTTTAATAGGTCTTCAGATCGAGGCGGTATATGGACAAGTTGTCGGACCCAATAAGTCTCTTATTCACCTATGTAACGGTTGCGCTCATTGGATGTATACAATAAACGTTATCATTGATCGACGTCAGTTACATATGCGTTACCAGTCGTGCCATAATTAGGTACTGAACCACAAACCAAAAACGAGACGCAAAATTATAGCGACAGTAACAGACGTGTAATTTGTTTTATCTCTAAATACAGCGAATATAATTGTCCTTTAATAGTATTATTATGATTTTTTTTCAGCAATCGATTTTTAAAAACTCTGCTTCTCTTTTGAATGAAGCTTTTTCATTCAATCTAACTGGAGTAAATTTATAAGTAATTCATTATATTGCTGGTTAATACGCAATAGTCACGTTCCCTGCAGGCGGGAGATATGATAATCTTAACGTGATAAATCTTTTACCACATCCTCAGATTCATACGTCACAAATTGTATATGATTTCTGTTCTTAGGTTTGCGTCGATGAAAGTTTATATCAATCTTCCACTGATACATTATTTAACAGAAAAAGTTGAGAAGAAAACTTCGTTAATTTAAGCAATACATTTATGTATTACATGTCAGAGGCAAAGCCAGAATTGTTTTCAAAGAGGGTTTTATTATGAACTGTGGATGGATAGTTTTCCTTAAAATGTACACCTACTTTATTGTGTTTGTTGGTTCGTTAGTTTTCATGTATATTTACAGTGCAGTATCTAATTTGTAAATTAATGTTCGTAAGACACTTCTGCTCAATTTCATAATTTATTCTGAATCCGTCACTAAATATTAGTACCGCCTAACTTGGAATGAATTTTAAAGCCAGTGTTATGTCTGGGTAATTATATAAATTTTTGTCATTCTAAAGTGCCCAAATTAAATGCCAGCTGGATCACCTTTGCCTTGCAAAGGACTAAGTAATGAACACTGTTTTAAAGGTTGTTTGTAGCGTAGATAGATAGTTACTCTGTATTTTGTCCAGAAGGGTTGTACTCTGGTCATATCACTTATTTTTTTTTTTAAAGAGTAAATGTTTCTCTTTCTACCGTCTACTCCTTCCATATTGTCCGTTCGTCCTAACCGTCGTTTCGTCTATCTGTATTATGTAAAATTAATTGGGTCGTTATTGGTACTTAAAATATTCTGGTAACACGATGCCAATGAGCTATCTAAAGCCTTTTCCACGCGTTCGATTTCCGCAATGCTATGCCTGCATAAATATTTATTTTTTCATTGGCTTACTGTGAGCATAGTGAAACAATCACACAGAATTTTGCCATGTTATTCCAAACGTAAATATATGCTATGGTGAGATCAAATATCGTGGATATTTCCTCTCCAGACTAATTTTGTTTACACTAGAGTATATTTGATTATATTCCATTTCGCGCAAGGGCTGCATGAAGTATGCGACAAATAGCTTTAATAAATCTGATTTTTATCAACGTAAGTTCATATTAGTGTCAATGAAGTGCACGCACTTCTTTGTTTTCAAATGGAATTATTGCTGTTGCTTTAAAAAGTCAGTTGATAGACACAGTAGTGGCAACCTGCATTGTTTTATCAAGGTTCTCTTGATGCAGTTTTGTGTTCTAACCAACAAATTCAATGTTGTTCCTTTTATACGTGTTTTTGTTTTATTAAAAAACCCAAAACTTTGCCCGTTGATCATACGTGATTGGGTGTAACGTTTTAGTTTCATTTCTGCAATTTGATATACCAATATTATTGGTATATAAAATTGTGATTAGCCCATGGCTCAATAATATGCATATATAAACCGTCTGCAGTTGATTCTAGATTAATTATTAATATCCACATATTAATCATTAATAAGGTATGAAAATAACGATAAAAAGTGTTAATAGTCACCGTTTTCTAAATGAATTTAATATGGTAAACATTTTCATCATAATCCATTCTGCTTTCTGTTCCCTCTCCCCTCTCATGCATAACGAAGAAACTACACACAAA
Source organism: Potamilus streckersoni (assembly GCA_016746295.1). Taxonomy (NCBI): domain Eukaryota; kingdom Metazoa; phylum Mollusca; class Bivalvia; order Unionida; family Unionidae; genus Potamilus; species Potamilus streckersoni. Next base: position 1,548,506 of record JAEAOA010000138.1, on the reverse strand, counting down.
TGTGGAGTGAGAGAGAAAGGAATTTGGGCTGGATTAAAACCTTGAAAAAGAAATTACACAAAGTAACCAACACGAATATTACCATAACGATATGTGTGCACTTTCCTTGGGATTTATCTATAGTGTTTATCAATAATGCAAAGTTGCAAACAATGATTCCGTAAATTTCTCGGTGTCCTGGTATACATAATGTGTTGTATGTAATGTTTTGTTGCTGTTGTTTCTTAAACATACTATAATATTCTCTCTCTCTCTCTCTCTCTCTCTCTCTCTCTCTCTCTCTCTCTCTCTCTCTCTCTCTCTCTCTCTCTCTCATTGTAGCACGACACGGGCTAACATTTATGAAATAACGAGCGTAGAGGATTTTCGTTCGTGTCATCCTAAGATGTTTCTGCACTTAGAAATGGTCAAAGTTCAATCAAAACAACCAAAGGATGTGTGTGTGTGTGTGTGTGTGTGTGTGTGTGTGTGTGTGTGTGTGAGAGAGAGAGAGAGAGAGAGAGAGATAGTTTATAGTTGGTGTTACTGTTTCTAAAGCAGAATAATGACAGAGCAATTGTAAATATATACACTATTTTAATTGCCTATTGTTGGTTCGTCATTTAGCCTAGTTTCTATTCCACATTAATTTCCATGCGTCGGCACGTGAATGGCAAAACGTTCATGTGAATGTTGTAGCTTACCAAGTTTTGTAGTGCTCTACTTTTATCATTAAAACCATCTTTCATGTTTAAATTATAAGTGTATTATATAGATTTAACTAATTTTGAAGTAAAATAGAAACTAAAAATGAAAACAACTTATCAATATGTAAACGCAATTGTGAATAGCCACAAAAGGTCCAGAACTACATAGCGTACAGTCGGGGATGTGAGGAGTTCATTCACTCGGTCAATACACAGATGCCTGTACTAAATATTAACTTCTATCACCGTATCAGTGATATACCAGTCGCTGTATAAATTTTGTTTTAAAAGAAAACTTGACAATGAAATAATTTCTTGAGGTATATTATTATTTGATTTAATTTGCAACTTTTAAATTTGTTCCAGGTAGTAATACCGTTTATTTTCATCAATATTTAATAATCAGAGGGTTTATACTACACAAGGTAAATTTATTCATAGAGCGCAGAAGAAATTGGTATAAGAAGTAATTGGTTGAAAGTAATTTGCGTAGGAAGCAATTTGTGAGTCAATGCTGCAAAGCGAACCGTTCCAGCGGGGAAGCGTGTCAGGGAAAGTTTGATAAATATTTTATGATCAGACGGAAAGTTCGATTCTTACACTTTTTCAGTTCAACATATTTGTTTCATTTACTTAGCATGTATCAAAGAGATAAAGTAAATCATTTGAGGTTGGGATCTGTTTAGGAGCCATATTGATTAAACTAGAATGTAAACATATTTAAGGATGAAAGCGCCTATATTTATCATACAATGAAGGAGCGTACATACTCAGATATCATAAAAGGAAAAGTTTGCATTTAAACGTTGGCAATTATATCAACAAAGCTACATCAATGTTATGATGAGATACAGACAAAAAGGGCAAAGAATAGAAGTGAAAAAGCAAACCCGGTTAGTTCGCATGTGAAAAGTATTTTTGTCATTTCAGAGACTCAGAACCCATGCGCTTTCGGACCACCTTTGGCATCTGTTTTCTGTGGCCGTGGACCAACCCACCAAGACTGTCCCAAGGGTTATTCTTGTAATATAGATCCACTGGACAGGTTCGCAGTGTGTTGTCCTGAAGGTTTGTTCGCTGGAGGAATACTTACATGTCTAACATTTGCAGGAAGCAACTATAATTTTTAAACTATTTGACCGCAGATGAAGTTTAAAAACACATCAAACAAGAACACAAAATGACATGGAAGAACTGAAGAGAACTGAAGAGAAAACTGACCATAGAAAACAGGCACAATGCTTAACTATTTGAATTAAAGATTGCGGCAATATTTTGTGACTCAGTACTTAACAACGGGGATGGTAAAACAAGCCTAATTGGCAAAACTGAATGCTAGATACAGAGGTCAAATAGGAATACATATTTATTGCATTTGTGATCGGTGTTAATGTGTATATTGGTTACGGATTTTTTTTAAAAGCAAATGATCAGAAGCAAGGTCGTTTTTTGTTGCATATAAATAAGGTAGCCATGGAACCCTACGCTGAATGCACGTCTCACAAGTATGAAAAGATAGTACAAGGTCTTAATACATCAGTCTAATGCAATCTGTATAGTATACACCTCGAGAAAAATTAAACAAGAAAACTCACTATATATAGTTTTTACTTAAGAATGAAAGTGTGATTGTAATGAATCATGAGGTTTACGTTAAGTAAACGGTTAGAATTACTGATTATTGTTTTTCTGGTACATGTACTTTGTTTCTAATGAATAATTCTGGAATTTAGATGATGTAAGAGGAAAGCAACTAACGAAACAAAAATTAGCTTAAACGGATTGACATTTTAGAATCGATGTATTTGCAAATGTACAGTCCAGTTATAATTGGCCTGCGTGAGGATGCACATGTCGTTAAGGTAACGTATTTATGTTGTCAGCTAAAAACCGCTTGCAATCATATGTAGACAAAATAACTATAAATATTATGAAAGTGTGATCTGACAAAAATAGGCTCTTGATATTCTGATTTTGGTTAAATAAGCGATCATTGTACATTGTACATTTAGATTTTAAAATATTTTCGGTTACATATTCATTTACCATGTACAAATTTTCTTTGGTCTTTATCAGTCCAGAATGAATAAAGAGTTAGATCATAACCCTTTAACTGTCCCATTTGAACACCTTCAACTCATATTAAAAGGTCAAGGTCATATTCATTTGTGGGAAATTAAATATGCTGTCGTTTTGTAGTCAATAGTATCATACGGCTCTATAGTCTCAACATGGATACACATTTAAACTCTATAGTCTCAACATGGATACACATTTAATCTCTATAGTCTCAACATGGATACACATTTTAACTCTATAGTCTCAACATGGATACACATTGAAACTCTATAGTCTCAACATAGATACACAAAAATCTATAGTCTCAACATGGATACACATTTAAACTCTATAGTCTCAACATGGATACACATTGAAATTCTATAGTCTCAACATAGATACACAAATAATCTATAGTCTCAACATGGATACACCAATAATCTATAAAGTCTCAACATAGATACACAATGAATTACTATAGTCTCAACATTGATTCTCATTGAAACTCCATAGTCTCACCATGAATATTTATAGTCTCAACATGGATACACAGTGAATCTATATAATATCAACATAGATAAACAATGCATTTCTATAGTTTCGTCATGGATACACATTGAATCTCTATAGTCTCATTTAATCACCGTACTTATAGTTGAATTCAACCGTAACCAATCAAATTGCTCTAAACCCTTAAATCCACCTGAAATTTGTTTTGTAAATCAGATTGTCTCCTATTCAAAAATGAAAGTCATAATTGTTTTTGCATATTTGGCATTTAAAATTTTATTTTCACCTCCACAAACTTTAACTGTTATTTTTGTTCTTCAGTTGATCAGTTTATGATTGCATTTTGACCATTTTGCATTGTCTCCGCGATCTATCTGATTTGTTTATCAGCTACCCATATAACGCTTTGTACAGTTATGTATTGGCCATTGACTAAATCATGCAAATTTTTATAATGTAGCTACATAATAATCGATCTTGGCCTGACCTGTCCTATTTACAATCATTTCTTATGGAGTTATCTTTGTCCAAGTAGTATTCACGATTTTCATTGGCATGTTAGTGTGGTACAGTGAAAATTCAACTCTGTTATTAGGACATTTATCATTGTTAGGATTTTCGTCGTGATATCTGCAAACTTTTATCATTTTCTAATCCGGACACTCGGTAATATTTAGTGGGATCAAGTTGATAACTTTAATACATACATTCTAAGAATCATACACTCATTTTGCTTACTTGCAGATCTCCAAATGTTTTAAGTCTAAATTGTAAGCAACATGTCTAACAATTTTGGTATTCATTTTATACATTCGATTCATTTAGATGTTCGTTTGACTAATAAATATAAAACTATCTACTTAACTAGACTTTTTATTATGTCTTTTATTTCAATGAAATATATTTTCTGTAATTGTTCGGTATGCGGTATATAATATGATTTTACCTATCATCTGTATCATTTGTAATCAATGTCTCTATCAACAGATGACGTCATTTATACGATGTAATCAATGTAATCAATGTCTCAATCAACAGATGACGTCATTTATACGATGTAATCAATGTAATCAATGTCTCGATCAACAGATGACGTCATTTATACGATGTAATCAATGTAATCAATGTCTCAATCAACAGATGATGTCATTTATACGATGTAATCAATGTAATCAATGTCTCGATCAACAGATGACGTCATTTATACGATGTAATCAATGTAATCAATGTCTCGATCAACAGATGACGTCATTTATACGATGTAATCAATGTAATCAATGTCTCGATCAACAGATGACTACATATATATGAATTGGGCTCAGTATGCGAATACAACACGTCTTCTATTTGATTTATTCCATGTATGTGGATGCGCCAAGCGGTTGATAATGATCTCTGATAAATATTCTATCTGAGCAAACGTCCTATCTAAATTTGGTATGTACAGTAAATGTATAATAAACGTCGAATAACATTATACATTTAACCTTTGTTCATTACTTTAATTAGTATGATTCTGTGAGATAAACTTTATATTAAGATTGTTCATTTTCTTGAATGGATCTCTTTATTGGTTGGATCGCTAGGGCAAGATCTGAATCCGTTGGCATTAATTTAAACGAACAGCCGATGATTTTGTGATTGCCTTGCTTCAATATTGTTTATTCATCCCGATAATGTTTTGTCTACCTCTCGCCAGATCGGCACCGGTTAGCGGCTGCCTTGCTGTGTTGTTTGGAAAGGCTTTTATCTTCCATTTTATCGGTCACGATATAACCAATACGGTGTTGAAATGCCGTTAAAATCCAGACAACGAAATAATATATTCTCCCTCACTATTGGTATGTTATGCCAGTGAGCTAGAATATTTTTATTTCTTCATTTCATTAGTATTGTATCCAAACGTGGGTATCAACACTCCCACTTACTGTGTGCGTTCTAATTAGCCTTTACCAGTCTATAGAGCTTCAAACATTTGCGGCATTATCATAATATAAATGACTATACAGTATATTAAAATCAACAATCGATTAGTTATTGTTTTTAAAATCAACAAAGTACGTGGGCGTTAGGAACTATAGTGTAGGAAAGAAAGCATAAAGTCAAATTTTCCAAGCGAAGAAACTCCATAGGAACGAGATAAGATTTTTTTAAATTGTTTGAATTGATTGTCACACCAAGGCCGAATCAGCATTATAGTATTTATTGTCGCAGTTGCTGATGAAATGGCGGATAATTTCAACGCGCAGATATTTCATCATTGAAACTTACATCATTAAGCTGAATTTGTTTTTAATTCGTGTAACTACTGTTTAATTTCCTTGTCAGGATATCTAAATTGTTTGAAAATATTGCAAGCTATAATGATGAACTACATGGAATTACCACGAAAATGACAGATTCCTCAATTTTTGAGCGACCTCCATCAGTCATTTTGTGATTTCGTTTGCATATGGATTTGATTTGACTCCAGACAAAAGTAAAGATTTTGTACCCAATAAAATTGGTCATCCTGACATTGGTTCCATTGATCTATATTTTCGTCAGTGTTATTTTATTGGTAGTCTTCGTTTTTACTCATTAGTAAGTATTACTTTATTTTGCTACAACCTTGTTTTACTAAATCACGGCGAAGGTGCATTCTTAAATTTTGATTTTTTTTCCCAGTGAAACCCGGTTCTTGCCCAAAACCGACAGGCTTTGGAATTTGTGTGGAACTATGCTCTTCAGACCAGGACTGTCAGGGAAGTCAGAAGTGTTGCTCTAATGGATGCGGGCACACCTGTCAGAATCCCATAGGTTTAAGTAAGTGTTAGCGGACTTGTCAGAATCACATAGGTTTATGTAAGTGTTAGCGGACACACTTGTCAGAATCCCATAGGTTTATGTAAGTGTTAGCGGACACACTTGTCAGAATCCCATATGTTTATGTAAGTGTTAGCGGACACACCTGTCAGAATCCCATAGGTTTATGTAAGTGTTAGCGGACACACCTGTCAGAATCTCATAGGTTTATGTAAGTGTTAGCGGACACACTTGTCAGAATCCCATAGGTTTATGTAAGTGTTAGCGGACACACCTGTCAGAATCCCATAGGTTTATGTAAGTGTTAGCGGACACACTTGTCACAATCCCATAGGATTATGTAAGTGTTAGCGGACACACTTGTCAGAATCCCATAGGTTTAAGTGTTAGCGGACACACTTGTCAGAATCCCATAGGTTTATGTAAGTGTTAGCGGACACACCTGTCAGAATCCCATAGGTTTGTGTAAGTGTTACCGGACACACCTGTCAGAATCCCATAGGTTTATGTAAGTGTTAGCGGACACACCTGTCAAAATCCCATAGGTTTATTTAACTGTTAGCGGACACACTTGTCAGAATCCCATAAGTTTATGCAAGTGTTAGCGGACACACTTGTCAGAATCCCATAGGTTACTGTTAGTGTTACCTGTTGGATATAACTTGATACTTCCTTATCCTATACAAGCAAATTCCACTTTATCTAAATGAAGTGCACATAAGATCGAGTTTCTAATTCCATTAGGCTTAAATAAATGTTAGCGGACAAACTTGTCAGAATCCCATAGGTTTAAGTAAGTGTTATCAGACACAATTGTCAGATTCCATTAGGCTTAAATAAATGTTAGCGGACACACTTGCCAGAATCCCAGAGGTTTAAGTAAGTGTTATCAGACACAATTGTCAGATTCCATTAGGCTTAAATAAATGTTAGCGGACACACTTGCCAGAATCCCATAGGTTTAAGTAAGTGTTATCAGACACAATTGTCAGATTCCATTAGGCTTAAATAAATGTTATCGGACACACTTCTCAGAATCTCATAAGTTTAAGTAAGTGTTATCAGACACAATTGTCAGATTCCATTAGGCTTAAATAAATGTTAGCGGACACACTTGCCAGAATCCCATAGGCTTAGGTACGTGTTAGCGTTGTGTTACCTGCTGGATATAACTTGATACTTCATGAGCCTATACAAGCGAATTCCACTTTAGCAAATACAGTGCACATGAAATCGAGTTTCTAACACGAGATTACAACTGTGTCAGTCGTAGTAAAAGAGTTGTATAATTGTAGGTGTGTTATGGTGGTCATGATTGTAGTAATATTATTAGCAATAGTAGTAGTGGTAGTAGTAATATTTGTTGGACTACTAGTAGACATATTACTCAAGATAGGTAGTAATAGTACTAGTAGCAGCAGCAGTAGAACCAATATTGGTGGTGACCGGCATGGCAGTAGTAGTAATAATGTTGATGTTGTTGTAGTTTTAGTAACATCAGTGGTGATGGTCATGGTGGTGACGTAGATTGTGGTAGTAATAGTTCTAGTAATAATAGTAGTAGTAGTGGTAGTAGTAGCAATAGCATCCGTAGTAACGGTCAATGTGGTGACGCAGATAAACGTCGTCGTCGTAGTATTATTAGTTACATCTGCGGTCAGTGTGGTGATGGGTATAGCCATTGTAGTAGTTGTAGTAGTAATATTGGTGGTAACGGTCAGTGTGATGATGGTATAGTCATAGTAGTAGTTGTAGTAGTAATATTGGTGGTAACGGTCAGTGTGATGATGGGTATAGCCATTGTAGTAGTTGTAGTAGTAATATTGGTGGTAACGGACAGTGTGATGATGGGTATAGCCATTGTAGTAGTTGTAGTAGTAATATTGGTGGTAACGGTCAGTGTGATGATGGGTATAGCCATTGTAGTAGTTGTAGTAGTAATATTGGTGGTAACGGTCAGTGTGATGATGGGTATAGCCATTGTAGTAGTTGTAGTAGTAATATTGGTGGTAACGGTCAGTGTGATGATGGGTATAGCCATTGTAGTAGTTGTAGTAGTAATATTGGTGGTAACGGTCAGTGTGATGATGGGTATAGCCATTGTAGTAGTTGTAGTAGTAATATTGGTGGTAACGGTCAGTGTGATGATGGGTATAGCCATTGTAGTAGTTGTAGTAGTAATATTGGTGGTAACGGTCAGTGTGATGATGGGTATAGCCATTGTAGTAGTTGTAGTAGTAATATTGGTGGTAACGGTCAGTGTGATGATGGGTATAGCCATTGTAGTAGTTGTAGTAGTAATATTGGTGGTAACGGTCAGTGTGATGATGGTATAGTCATAGTAGTAGTTTTAGTAGTAATATTGGTGGTAACGGTCAGTGTTTTGATGGGGAGAGTCATAATAGTTGAAGTAGTAATATAACTGGTAACGGTAAATGTTGTGTGGATAGTCATAGTAGTGGTACCCATATTATTAGTACCATTATTAGTTGTATTAGTGACATTAGTGGCAACGACCATGGTGATGACTTTAATAGTAGTAGTAGTACTAGATGTAGTAATAGTTCTAATTGTAGTTATGGCAGCAACATTAGCTCTACTCGTTACGATAGGAACGGGAATAAATAGGAATTGTTGAAGTAGTATCAATGATAGTAGTACTAGAAATAGTTGCAGTAGCAACATTAGTGGTAACAGAGTAGTGAGGTCGATGGCAATATTAATAGTACTATTAATTATACTAGTAGTTGTAATAGTACCATTAATAATAGTTCTCATCACGTTTGGTTTACTATTATATGAAGTCTTTAGTGTATAAGGACTAAATGTGGTGTAATTGGGGGAAGAATCATGTGCCGTCAAATATATATTTCTGGCAAAATTTTAATTTGAGAGACCGTGAATAAAAAACAACATCATCGCTGTATATTTTCATTAATGTTCTGGTTATCATTAACTAATTATTGCAAATATTCTTCCTAAATAGAGTGGCCAGACTTTTTATTGACAATGCTTTTGCAAAAGAATGAAATTCGCCCACACATTGCTCCTTCAGATGGCGTATGTGTACTACTGACGTTTGGTTCCCTGCTTAAGAACGTTTACAACAGAGCAAATATAAATTAAACATTTAGCCAGGTTGGAAATTATATATCATACTAACGCCATCTAGCGACATATCAGTGATGGACGGGTTCTATTGTTAACTTCATCAGTAGCCTTGATTTACTCCACAATATTATCTGTATACTGTGATTTGAGATTTATTTTTCACTTTGCTGTTGGTTCCAGCTGTAAAACCTGGATCATGCCCAAAACCAACTGGATTAGGAATTTGTGTGGAACTATGCTCTTTGGACAAGAACTGTCCGGGGAGTCAAAAGTGTTGTTCTAATGGATGCGGACACACTTGTCAGAATCCAGTCGATGTAGGTAAGTAAATCACTATATCATCAAAGAGCTGTTAGCATTCATGAATGTCCTTTTAAAACATGAAATCGGATGAAATTTATTACATTTATTACTGAAACCATGTCTTATTAATAACAGTTTTCAAAATATATCTTGCTTGGATAATATCCGAATGGTAGTTTTGAGCAAAACGAAAAGTTATATATATATATATATATATATATATATATATATATATATATATATATATATATATATATATATATATATATATATATATCTATATATATATATGTATATATATATATGTATATATATATATATATATATATATATATATATATATATATATATATATATATATATATATATATATATATATATATATATATGTATATATATGTATATATATATATATATATATATATATATATATATATATATATATATATATATATATATATATATATATATATATATATATATATATATATATATATATATATATATATATATATATATATGAAAAGTCTTCGAGTTCGTCCATGTGTAATGCCTTGGAATCCTTCTATGTGTGATGTTTTCTAGTCCGTCCATATGTAATGTTTTCTCTTCCTAACCCGTTAAAACTAAGAATTATAAACTTTGATCGGTGATAGCACTAACCTTGGTAATTGTTTGGGAATTATGATATCGCTGTTAAAGGCAAAACTATTACAATAGAGGAATATTGAGACCACATCCTACAAAGGTGTATGTATTAATAGTTACACAGCATGAAAGGGTGATGTCTATGAAGAGAATTACCTCAGGAAAAACATATGTAACCAAGATGAGTCCATGTGACGTTTCTTCACTCCTGGAACAATGCGCGTTTATCATAACTTGGAAACTATTGCGATCCACACCCTACAAATACCCATCAGGGACTAAAGAAGAAGTAAAAGCATAAAATCATCACGAACCTATTAAATAATATTTACAGTGCTGGATCTAATTATTATTTTCCACTAGAAACTAAAGAAAGTAATTCCGCCATGTTTCAAATATTTACTTGCTTAGGTTAAATTGTTGTATTTTATTCCAGGATTATCACTGGAACAACTTGTGGCGTTGAGTCGAAGAAGAGGTAAGCACATACGTCCAAATTTACAGGTTACGGTAGATGGTTTACAATTTATTGCTTTGCTTGATTATCGATAAATAACTCCTTAATTTAAGTTACTTATTTATTCCACAATATTTTCCGGGTTATATTACGGGCACTCTCTCCGAAGTCCCCCACCACCTGTAGTTAAATCCGTGGAAAAGCATACACATTTTCCAGTAGTAAATGAAGAATGATTTTATTTAACCCCAGTCCTTCTGTCAACGAGGACACCACAGTCATCAAGGCAAATATTATTTGCATTGCTAAAATCGTTGTCAGAAAGGACTGCATGTGAGAGGTAATGGATGTTCACCTAATATATTATGATTGAGTAGGCATCATTGATGAAACACATTTTATTCCAAAATTGCTTTCCTAAAAAGGTCGAATATTTGTAAATTTCAGCTTGATCCAATCTTCACTTTTTACAATCTTTCAGTCGACAATCTAACGCTTTAACATATCAGTTTTATATTCAATGTATTTAAAATAAAATAAAAATAGTGTGCATGTGATTTCTAAACAGGCGAAATAGACTCCATCGTGGATGCAGAAACCCGTGACATAAAATTGTGCGCATACACATAATACATCAGAAATGCAACTGGGAGACCTTCATGGAAAGGACACCTGCATGGAGATGATGTCTTTAAACTGTCATTCATAGATTAAGATGAACTGAAATTTTTAATCATATAACGTCGAGGTATTATGAAGTCATTATACAATTTTCAGGTTGTCCTTCTATGAAGGAAGTCGGCAGTTGCGCTATCGAATGCAAACTTATAGGAAAGTCAAAGACTTTGAAGTGTGCAACAGGTATGTACGATATTTATTGGGGTGGTTTTAACAGCTTATTTAGATATTTTTGCGTATATGACGTGTTTGCCTTGAAACAATTTTATTTTTTTTCTTCTTGATGTATAAAAAGCGTCTACATTTGGTAAAAATTTTAGATACCAAAGCGAAATTGGATCTTTAATGAACAGAAGGAACTATATATTTGAACATTTAATTGTTTTAGATTTTATCTCCCATGAACATTTCTCTTACAACTATCATTAAAATGTTATTAAATCTCTGAGTTTTCAAGATGTAGCCCGTTCTCTACCTAACAACTTACCATTCTAAGTATCTATACTGATGAACATTTGCTCTTCGGTTTCCGTCAGTAATGACCAGGTGGTATTTTTTTAATTAGAAAAGAAGCCTTAGTCGTCTTATATTATGCTTACAACACAATACTTTACTATGGTATATTTTCTAAAGATATTAAGCATCCATGCCCTTAGATCATTCGGATTCGGAAACCTATTACATTGAAACAGTTGTACATAGATTGCAAAAAAACTCATTGACATATCAAGACAGTAGTAGATGACTGTTTATCATAACCAATCCTAAATCGCTCTGAGAAAATATAGTCAACATGTGTGCACGATGAATAATGCTAAAGACTTGTTATGCTTTGATAAATTTAATACCTAATTCCGATTCCATACAGGAATCGCTTTAGATGGCTGGCTGTCATAACCAATCCTAAATCGTTCTGAGAAAATATAGTCAACATGTGTGCAGTCGGAATAATGCTAAAGACTTGTTATGCTTTGATAAATTTAATACCTAATTCCGATTCCATACAGGGATCGCTTTAGATGGCTATCTGTCATAACCAATCCTAAATCGCTCTGAGAAAATATAGTCAGCACGTGTGCGGGATGAATAATGCTAAAGACTGGTTATGCTTTGATAAATTTAATACCTAATTCCGATGCCATACAGGAATGATTTCGACATCAATGTTATTGAGGCTAAGAGAGGCAGATAATCAATGTATTTTATGCACGAAAAATCCAGGCACATAATTCATAACTTTAAACATATCACAGCTGTTACCATATTAGCGGCACCAAATGCTGGGATTGGCCTCATAAAGTTTCCTAAACAATAGTGGCTATTGTGCAGTAATATATTGCTAAATGGCTGACTTAAGAGAGCAGATGGCAGATTATTGATGTTGTAGTCGTCACCGACATTATCATCGAAACAGTATATATATATATATATATATATATATATATATATATATATATATATATATATATATATATATATATATATATATATATATATATATATAAATGTTGCAAAAACTGCCCGCACATAAAAAAACTGCAGTCAACGGAATAAATAATTTTATAACTTCCTAGGTCATACCACATATTACCAAGTTAACATTTAAAGAATATAGATAGAATAAAAATATTTCGTTCAGAGAAGTATTAGATTGCGTTTAATAATATATTTGCATTGTTCCATTTCAAAGCGTTACAATTATTGAATTTAAGTCGTAAGCTATCGTATTAACCCATTTGCAAGGAATTAAGGTGGCGCTTTACAGTTTCGTATTTAGCATAATGTTAGAATTTTCAAGAAAGAAAATTCCGTCGGGTTTCTTAACTATTTAAAATTCTTAACTATTTAAAAAGACTTTGCATTATCATAGGTATTGTTTTCAAAGAACCTATAGTTTCCTTTAATTTGGTGTATGATTGATAGGTGTAATATGGGTAAAGAGTTTACTGCTTGGCTTTAGTCCAGATGTGCAACTTTCAAAAAGTGCTAGCTTCAGTTGCTCATTTTCACTTCCCGAATTTCAGAGGCAAATTGTAAAAAATGAGCCGATAACATTTTTACATTTTATGTATTTGGTAATTCATTCTTTGCTCTTTTAGAAGCTAGTATTGTGTACTTTGCAAAAATTCCTGTTCCCTATTTTAATAGCTGCCAAGGATAGTGTACTTTAGACAAATTCAGGTTGATTTTTGGAGCAAAAGGGAGCAGTAATTTTAGTTATCAGTGTGCTAAGATCATATAAAATTTCCAAAAGTACAATATCCAAAGAAATTTCAGCCACATTACATGAATATAGCGTAGAGGTATGCCAACTCTCTATGTTTATATATGTTTTTAAGGTGGTGCTCAAGATTTTGGTATTTAGCATAGGGTTAGAATTTTACAGAAAAAGAATTCTGCCGGGTTTCGTAACTAGTTATACTGGCTATTTAAGAAAGACTTTGTATATCATAGGTATTGTTTTCAAAGAACCTATAATTTCCTTTAATTTGGTGTATGATTGATGGGTGTAATATGGGTTAAAGAATATACAGCTTGGCTTTAGTCCAGATGTGCACAATTCAAAAAAGTGCTAGCTCCAGTTGCTCATTTTCACTTCCCGAACTTTAGAGGTAAATTGTATAAAAGAGCCGATAAGGTTTTTTTTTATATTTTATGTATTTGGTAATTCATTCTTTGCACTTTCATAAGCTGGTATTGTCTAGTTTGGCAAAGTTTATTTTCCCTTTTTAATAGCTGCCAAAGATAGTGTAATTTAGACAAATTCAGGCTGATTTTTGGAGCACAATGGAGCAGTCTTTTTAGTTATCAGTGTGCTAAGATCATTTAAAATTTCCAAAAGTACAATATCCTAAGAAATTTCAGCCACATTACATGAATGTGGCATAGAGGTATGCCAACACTCACTCCACTGTGCATGTTTATAATCCAAACAACTTCACCTTACGTACATCACTCTCTCAAAAGTACTTAACTGGTGATTTCCACCTAAGCTATAGTTCGTTAGCTACGATTCCGATGTGATGACGTTATCTAAACTTTAGCGTATCAAGCAGATATTTCTGTGCTTCGGGTCTGTGAATTTCATTGGAAAAGGTGGAAAGCCACCGCATCCAATCAAAATAAGGTTGGTTGAATTTGAACGCTGTTGCTACACGATCGAGACAAGGGAAGCATATAACATGAATGGACTGATAACTTAACAACTTTCCAGTGCCGGTCCGTGTTGCACAAATACCTATCGCTCAAATACACATGTAATGGCTTCCCTCCGGTACATAGTTATACTTTCGATGTTTAACTTCCAAAACATCCTTTTGATGCGAGCTCCCAATATTTTCGGCAGATGTATATTGTACTACGATATTGGTTAGGTGGCATTACCTATTAAGGGAGGCAACTCATGAAATCCAATATATGTCACTAGGACAAAACACCAATATATAAGTTTGTTCCGCCAAGATGTAGATAGGGTTATCATATCGGAAAATTGGCTAGCGAAGATGATAACAGCGAAAGTACTCTAACGTAAAGAAATCATAAACATTATTATGATCACTCCTCAGATGAAGTTTGTTGCCCTACATCTTGCGGAGGCACAGTGTGTGCAAAACCAAGAGTGCCAGCTATCCCACAAAGGCCAGGTAAAAATGTATTTTTAAATTTAACAGTTGATCATTTGGTCTAAGTATATTTTAGCAGTAATAACAAAAATGCCAAATTTTACGAATGAATTTAGCAATCTTGACTTTTTAACAAAAACTATCTTCATTTTAAATCTTTTCAAAATCAAACGAAATAATGACGAAAATGTCAAGTGCTCAAGATAATGGAAAGCTTTCATTAAATTTCCGTTATGGAAGAAATGATGGATTTTTTTTCTCCAATATTTATTTATCAAGCATTCAAATTCCTTGTGACATTCTTACATTCCGAAAGCAAACTTCTTACCGGTAAGAAATCTTGGTGAAAATAAACCTCGTATGCGAAGTTGAACCACTAAAAAAGATTTCATCATAGTTCTAGAATCATTTTTCCTATTCTGCAAATGATTATTTCATAAAATAGAATTGATAGAAAGAAAATAGAAAAGAAAAAGAAAATAAAAAATATAATGGAAAAGAAAAGTTTAGTAAACGAGTTTTGTTTTACTTCAGATTAAATGTCCCTCCATATATATATATATATATATATATATATATATATATATATATATATATATATATATATATATATATATATATATATAATGAACCATTTTACACGGATGTCTCTTCTAAACATGTTGCTCAAATGCTTACGTAATCGTATATATTTATCTCTGCAGGTTGTCCTACTTTTGCACCAAACGTCTTGCACAAGTTTCCCGTGTGTAATAAAAAATGTGGTCATACATCAGGTTTCAGGAGGAAGTGGAACCTTGACAAATGCAAAAGAAGTACTATCTAAGTTACAGATTTTATTACTTTCCCCTATATGTAGTTTACATTTTCAGTTTACTGTGGCAAATTCAGAAATCTATATAATATTTATTGACATAAAGAAAAAAATCTACAAGGAGACGAAATAGCATAAATCATGAATTTATTTGAGCCTCTTAAATGTTTTAATAAATTAAATTTTGCATCATTTTCGAAGTTCACTCACTTTAACTTGAATTTAATCTAAATAATTTGTTTGCTTGGAATTGCAGCATCTTTGATGCTGTTAAAACTAAAATATGTTGAACAAAATTCAGTGTTGAACAAAAAAAAATCACAGAGATGGGTTTCATTGAACTCCATTTTGAATACGCCAGTCACCAGGAAAATTGCAGGACTCTGTTTCCTATAAACTTCCTTTTCGCTTTATGTAGGTCAAATATGCTGTCCAACCTCGTGCGGCGGTTCATTTTGTACAAAGAAAAAATCTCGTAAGTGTACGTGTAGAGAAAACACCCCCCACTACTCTCTCTCTCTCTCTCTCTCTCTCTCTCTCTCTCTCTCTCTCTCTCTCTCTCTCTCTCTCTCTATATATATATATATATATATATATATATATATATATATATATCAAACAGAACATAAAGTGCTAGCTATGACTGGATTCTATAGAAGAATGAGTGATAATAGTAGGCAGAATTTAATAATTTGATACAAATAAATCTATCATACAAGTTAGAGAACTATAATTCGTACTCTCCGGAGTTTCGAACCCAGGTCCGCGAGTAAATGGCACCCATCGCTTGCTTGCACACACCAGCCCACTATTATTGAAAATGAAAGAAAAAAAGGTTAATACCACTCCAAAGAACTTGGAAACTATTTTGAGAAAATAAAATATATTTAAGAACTTTTACGTTTGTAAAAATTATGCAGATTTTCCGTCTGGCCGTTACTGTGCTCTATAATGTACTGTTTGGAATATATGATTTTGTTTTGATAATCGTTTATATTCTGTAGTAAGTAGTAGGGGTTCAATATTCCATATCGTAAATATTGAATCACTTTCTTAGGGGGGTATGTCGAATCAGTATACGTGCTTTATTTTCAGTAGTCGAATTAAGGGTTAGTTATTGCATCACACAATCCTATGATAAAACAGAAGTGTATTACAAATGTGGGTTTGCAATTATGGAAATCGTTCTGAATTTTATTTATTCTGGTGAAAAAAGTATTTTTAGTTTTGGAGAAAATTCAAATTTTCTTATAGTGGTCATAACTTTAACACAATATATGTACGAAACCGTGTAATGGAACCATATTGCAATGTTGAATACATTAATTAACGAACATTGTCATTTATATTCTGAGATAAACTGGGAGATAAAATGTACAGTTTAAAAAAGTTCGTCAAACAACATTGTTTTATTTTTCTTCTTATAATTGAAGACCTGTGCGCGGATGGTAGCGAGCCAGTAAAATGTTTTGTGGACCCTTGTGAAGTCAATGAGTGTCCACTGTTTCCAGAATCCCTCTGTGTGTAAGTAAATTGTTTTTTAATGTTTCTGGTGTCCCTCCGGCTACCCCCCCCCAACAAAACAAAAAATGTACATTCACACAAACGTATAGTCGCACAGACGTGCGCGTACAGTCACATGTCATTCAAAATTTGACCATGGTTTTATTCTTGAGCACGTTTATTGGGTATTATGAACACTACGAGTAAACAGACACATAGACTTTTGCTTTGCTGCCCTTTCGAAGAAAATCGGGGTCCTTTTTGAAATTTTGGAATTCCCTCCCCTTCTAAAACTTTACCTGATTAGGCCATGCACATTCACAACTGTATTCAAATGGTAGGAGTTATAATTTTCTGTACCGCTCTGGTGGCCTAGTGGTTAGAGCGTTCGCCTCGGATGCGGGAGATCGTGGGTTCGAACCCCGCTGAGTTATACCAAAGACTTTAAAAAATTGTAATAAGAGCTGTCTCGCTTGACGCTCAACATTAAGAGGTTAGTGTTAGGACTGGTTGGCCTGGTGTCAGGATAATGTGACTGGGTTGGACATCTTGCCACATGTCTGTGGAATGATGCCCCAGTGCTAGATATTGCTATAAACTGCCACACTACAGACATCTTAGCGATATGACTGAAAAATTGTTAAAGCTATGTTAAAAATCTAAATCACACACACACACGCACACACGCAATTTTCAAATCTTAAGTGATATGTAAAGCAACAATTTTCTATTCGATTCAAGACTTCCTTTGTAATCCTTATTTCTACTTGCCGACAGATTTGTCAACCTACTAAGCGGCCTGTCAAAGAGACTGTCTACTCACTGTCATTATTTAGCTGCTCTTTGTCAACATGCATGCGTCATTGTATCGTCAGAGTTTTCTGTTGGCAGCAGATTGTGACTGCAGGCGGGTTCAGCCAATGTGGGTGTGTGCGAAAGCTTGTCAGTAGCTTCTCGTAGGTCTGTGGTTCTCTCTGCGGTTTTCCCGGGTTTCTCTATACCATTTAAACTGGCCGCTATGTAGAGCCTAGGTTGTGCTGGAAAATAGCGTTAAATTCTACAACAACACCTACTACTACTACTGACTAAAAGGAATTTAGATTTAAAGTCTGGTTTTATTTCATTTTTTTTATTTACCCCCACCTCATTATACACAACTTGATATTATTCCGATGTGTTTCATATAAGGTTATTTTTAATCACAGACTTTAAATTCTTAAATATGCACGAATATGTCCTGCTTTGAAATTGATATTCATGACGGCGGACACCAAATAATGATTGAAATGTGTTTTTGCAGAGCTAATTACTGCGGCGGTTGCAATGCCGAGTTCTTCGTTGGGGATCAAAACGTCACCAAGAGATGCCAAGGCGGTGGTAAGTTCAGTATTCGGAAAGGAAATTGTCAGTTTTTATTTTTATTTTTAAAATAATGACTGTTTCAATTTTAATCACCAATTTTAAAGCTGTATTCATCCATTTGTTTGTAATTATGGACAATGCGGGTGATATTACAAATTAAAATCTTAAATTGAATGACGAATCAATTAACCTCAGTTGAACTATATGCATCATTAAATGAGAGAACTACTTTTCTCTTGATCAACATACACAACGCCTCCAGAAAATAACTCGCGCATAAATACATAGGTCTGAAATTCAGGGAAATTATAAAATTTGGTTCTTATCGATGGCTGTGCGTTATACACTGTGTATATTAATAAAATCCTCCATGTAATAAAATGAACAAAATATTATAAAAATTATAGAAAAGCTTATTAGGAACAAATACTAACATAAACATATTTAAAATAGACCCCTACATATGGTCACATTAAGGATCCGGGGACGCAGGTCACATGAGATGGGGGAGGGGGACTTAGAGGACTGCAAAATGCACCTTGAAAGCAGATCTCAATCTACTCTATATATGTGCAAAATTAGTATAGCATTTTTAAACTAATATGAGACTGTTTAGACATGAATATGGTTTATTTAAACACATGTAATTTTATCCATGGCGACTAGGAGACCCCCATGACTAGTTGGGTAAGGGGCATGTGTCAACTGTTCATACGACGCTTAAATCCTGCCCTGTCGGGAATGATCTACTCAAATTTATCTTCATAATGAAAACACATTGTTGAATTGTATTCGTTTACGTTAACTTATCATGATCCATACCAGAAATTAATTAAATACATTCAATATATGGATTCTAATTGCTTTCGAACCAAGAAGCTCAAGGAAAATTTTGTAATTCTGTATATTTCATAATTTATGACGTAAAATTGTTCCTCGCACACAAGTTCCGATGTTATTCAGAGCAGAAATTGTATACCCCATAATCGTTTTCGTATTTGTTCAATTATGGTACATGACTCTGCAAACGTGTATGATTTCTGTATAATGGAACTAATGATATGCATTTGTTTTTCAACAGAATTTTGTCCAGATGGTAGTTCTCCCGTAAATTGCATTGTCGATCCTTGTCAAGTCACAAAATGTTCCAAATACCCGAATGCTCTCTGTGTGTAAGTCTATAATTTTGCCTCTTTTCTGTCAGGGAATTTTTTTTCGATAAGGGGGTTACGTTTTGCTATGGGTAGAAAGTACACCTATCCCTAGCAAACGCCACAAATGTAATTGTCCTGTATTAACAATATTCTTCAAACTAGAAAAAGAATGAACTCTCATGCCAAATCTGAAATTTGGATTCTATAATAATTTTCAGTATCAAACATTTTGAATTTTGTTGATTTAATTCTCTATATTTGCTTTCTAATAACTGTGTTGTGGATTTCTTTTGAGTATTGTTTAATTCAGGATAATTTCAAAATGCAATGTTTGGTGTTTATATGCGCGAGATATTGTTGTTGATTGCTGTTGCTGCTGTTATTATTATTATTATTATTATTATTATTATTATTATTATTATTATTATTATTATTATTATTATTATTATTATTATTATTGTTATTATTACCAAAAATATAGAAAAATATTTGTAATGGGACAGTACAAAAGTTCATAAAAACGTCTTTGTCTGCCTCAATTCCATGATGCAAATGCATTGGTAGTATGATTACTGAACATTATTATTATTATTATTATTATTATTATTATTATTATTATTATTATTATTATTATTATTTTCAGTTATATGATAGTAATGTTATTTTTCTGAACATGTCATATATTGTTATATGGATTGTATGTTCCATTGAAAGAGTATTATTTTTGAAAACCTCGTAAATATATGGGTGAAACGTTTGCATTGCTTCAACATGATTCAGAAACTGCTTATCGTATAATTGTGCATCGTCATCATTTTATTCATACCGAGTTACTTAGCATGTCCCATCCCTCCCCATTGCCCCCGTCTTTCTCTCTTCCCCGATAGGTTAAATACTCTTAAAAAGTGCTTTCATTTGCTTTACTCACTGATGATAATATTAATGGCGAAAATAGTTACCAGCATCAAATCTGTGCTCGAACTTTTAGTAAAGACTTAAGCAGAAGCCCCTTGTCTATCATTCTTGTAAGATTAAACCTAAACCTGAATTTATTTTGACCAATCGAATGTCTATAACTGAATATAGTTTGACTAATCTAATATACACAGTTGTATGTATTTTGACCAATCGAATGTCTATAACTGAATAAAGTTTGACTAATTTAATATACACAGTTGTATGTACTTTGACCAATCTAATGTCTATAATCGAATGTCTAACCAAAATACTTCTGGAGAAATTGTGACCTGAATTAATAGCAGTCACGGACGATTTAGGTAATGAAGAATGATCATTGATTATCCAAAACTACCCGGATTTTACGTTGTCTTTACACCTTTACGATCCTGAATTGAAAACTTGATCGTCATGTGCGATGGAAAATGATGTTTTTCTCCAGGTTACTCGGATTCCACCAACTCGGGGCTCACTTTCGTGCCAAAACATATAAGCCGTTTGAAATTGACGTTTTATTAATCAGAATTTGTTGTACAATCGTCTCGTTGACAAGGAGATAAAGTTGACAGTCGTCGGTATACTGTGAGCTTTGTAGCGAGAAAGAATTGTGCTCTTTTAATAGACTTAATCAGCTATTGGAACATTAAAATAATCATAATATATGCAGATTATACAGGAAAGGTAAATGGCATTTCTAGGGTCATACTTGATTTGCCGTACTTTGTAAATCATTATTACATTTACAGTCTCTATTATACTCATCGTCTTTATGCAGATCAAAACCACATCCGTCGGACATTGCTGTATAGACAAATACAGACTGAATCATCCGAATTTGCAATTATCAGCAACATTCTTGTCCCCATGAAGTTCGAATCATCGAAGTTCTGCTGTATTAGAATACTAGTATTATGATAAGAAAAGATTCTCCGCCACTATATTATGATAAGAAAAGTCTGCTTGTTGTTTAGATGTTTTCTATCATAACCTTTTTCTCGTGTCTAATTACGAGAAGGAAGAAAGTTCAGCATTCATAAGAATAAGGTGTCACTTATGATGGTGTAGATACGGTTACATCTTTTTGTGGGGAAGCTTTGGCTACGAGAAGGTACCAAGAATCTGTAAGAAATAGACGTGACACTCTTCTGAGCCTGGAATCTCACTTTGTAAGAAATAGACATGACACTCTTCTAGAGCTTGGAATCGCACTCTGTAAGAAATAGACGTGACACCCTTTTGAGCCTGGAATCACACTGAGACCAAAGCAGCCCAAAAGCCTTTTTTATATTCTAGAGGCTGCCTTACCACGAGTGTTTCATCCAAAGTCAAAAGATGTCTGTCTAAAAATCACGCGTGCTTCTTGCGTGCTAGTCAAGGACAGCTTTAAATTTATATCAAGTTTTAGGGGGGAGATAGAGTGTGAGTGTGTGGATAGTATTTTTCCGAAGTAACGACCTTTTTGGATCATACATTGTCCATAACCTTCCAGTTGTAAGTGGTCATTCACATTGTGAACTTAATTAATTTAATAAATTCCCTAGGGTGATTATCAATTACTTTGTTCCCAACATCACAACGCAATTTAATAATTTTTTTTTTGATTGAATGGTGAGATAGAACATTATTCGGCTTCTATCCGATGGTGAACTATTGAACTGGCTTATTAATTAGGCTTTTTCCATTACCAAGTGAAAGCTGAGGAAACAATAATAATGCTTAATCTAAATTCATTTCAATGTCATTATATTCAGGATATGAATTATTGATTGGGCCACGCTTCTCCTACAATCCAAATCAATATCAAACCACTATCTTAAATTTGGATGTTTTTGTCTTCCAATAACTAGAGATTTCAATATGTTGTACACAAAAATAATGTTTTCGTTTCTTTCTTTTAAAATTGATATCTTGATACTAACTATATTTCGTACAATGAAACAAACGGTTTAACATGATTGTGTTGCTTTTTACAGGTCCAGCTACTGTGGAGGATGCAACGCAAACTTCTTTATTGGGAATCGCGATATTACAAAACATTGTTGAATTTGGTAAATTTTTAGGACACCATCATTTTCCTCATAAACACTTTTTCTCAGATTTTGGTGTTCCTTGTTTTATTTTTATACTTAAGTGTTGAAACAATTAAATGACTTTGCATTGAAATTTTATTTCGTCATACGCGAGTATTCTTTAGAGTAAAAGATTTTCTTATGAGAACGAAATAATAAAATACGTATGCTTTTTACTGAACATGCGGGAACGTTATGACTAAAACAGATCTTCTTAAAAAAAATGTAAACGCCCATGGCCGAGTTACCTAAAGTATTGGTCTAAAAAAGAATGCATGAATCTGTCAGACATGGACTAGTGCTTACACAAAAGTAAAGTTTTGTCCAAATTTTACAGAGCAAAAGAGTTCCAGACCACCACAACCAACAAGAATAACACAAACAAGATTTGACTGAAAACATTGGCCGAATATATCGAGAACTGTTCCATTATTTATGTTAATCAGATTTTAATATTAGATCAGTGTCACGATCCAGCTACGGCATTATAAATAATATTGCAGTAGATATGTATTAACAAAGTTGATCACCGAGTCAGGGAGGCTGGTACTCTAAATGCATATAACAAGATTAGATAGTTGAATTTTTTAAAAAATATAAAGAATCATATTAATAGATATATTTAACATAAAGGCTTCAGTTTCTGCTCGATACAATGTAGCAATTGACCCGGTTAGTCCAATTTCCATTTAACAAGTTAATTCATCGTTCGGAATTTCCCGATCTATATATGAGAAAGTCATTACCTATTCTCAATTGCTTCAGTATTTCTTCTTCTCCTTCCCTCATTTCTTTTTCCTCTCTTCATCCTTTTTATTTCTTACTTTCTTTATTCCTTCCTCCTCCTTTCCACTCTTGACTCCTTGTTCCTTTCCATCTACTGTTGTGCCGCCCTGTGTGTTCACCCTGGTAGTTACGGAATACAGCAAGGGACATAATCCCTTGCCTCCCTACCCTATATTCCAGTAAATACATCTCTCTCTCTCTCTCTCTCTCTCTCTCTCTCTCTCTCTCTCTCTCTCTCTCTCTCTCTCTCTCACACACACACACACACACACACAATCACACACACACGCACACACACACACAAACACACACACACACACTCACCTTCCTTCAGATAAAATGGATCTTACCAAGTCTTAAGAATAAACAATCTTCCAAGCTTACAAAACTCATACATGCTTTGTTCTACTACATTCGAATATTATTACTTCCATGAATATGGTAACACATACACCATCTAAATATTGATAAATTCCTACTTGGTAATCTACAACTTATTTAATGAAGCATTCTGCTTGCGACATTATATATTATATTTCAATAAATGCAAATCCACATCCTTAAACAAAATATTATATAAATAATAAACACAAGTACACTTCATACCTCAACTATGCATAATTAAATAAGCGAAGGTAATAAAATCGAATTTTCTCAACCAAGTACAAACTAAGGGAAAGACCCCATCTTAGCTTGTAAAGCTTTTAAATTAAATCCCAATTTCTCTTTACGAGATAAGTCTCCACGAATCTCGAAGTGGCCCTCATTTCGAATTCCTTTAATCGTAGTTTTTTTTCTAGGACTCTATGATCTGAGTCAGACTCCTGCGTCTGTGCCCTTCCAAAATCATAAGCGCACTGAAATCCTAGAGAATATTTATTATAACAATGATGCCTGTTCCCGCGTTAATTTTAGACCACTCACCCATTCTGTCTGAGCCCTCTAGTCAACTATAGTTGATTGGTCAGCGTGAATCTAATCTCACTCGTAGTGAACTCTATGCGGCTTCCACACGAGGGTGGTATTGCCCGGGACTATAGTCCAGGCTGATCAACGGCTATGTTTCGTTGAAACAGTCTTGTTGATTTCATTGTATGTATCGTCTAGGCAGGATATCATTGTTCTCAGATGTGCGTGAATAAAATTTTTGCCAAAGAGTTTGTTGCAGTCACCTGTACAGTCACATGTAATTTTCACTTATTTGTCGACTTCACTTACATATCGATGGAAATACCATTTTCGACGGAAGCTATGCCCATGAAGTTGATCTCTTTTGTAAATTACACAAGACTGTTACTTGTGACAAAAAGTAATGCTTGAAAAAAATGATTGTCGACGAAGGTATTAGCGATGTGCAATAACAATGCCATATATACAATCATAATTTGTAAATCGTGCCAGCTAAAGTTGTGTGTGTATGTGTGTGCGTGTATATTGTATAATCTCGAAGAAAGATGAATTTAAACCTAACTTCAGTGAAAGCCATGTTTTTCCTAGAAAGGGAACTTTTGACAAACGCTGAAAATATTCAGTATAGAAGCGTGTCTCAAGTGTGAATTTAAAGTCTTCCATCCATTGTGAGAGTCAGAAAGATTTCACATGGTTGCCGTGGAAATTACACCATAACAATTTAATTATTGCACAAAACGACATAATATATCAATATGTGTTCAAATCTAGACACCTAATTTTATTCAGCAGTTATTGATAATGAGCGTATGGCTCTCAAAATTTAACAACTACACGCTGATTAGATTCAAACATATGCACTCGGCATATTTCTTGCGAGCATACGTATGGCATAACATCAAAACCTGTTTTCCATATGTAAAATGAAACCGAAAGTTACCCGATTCCTTGCTGGTAGTAAGAATTAACGTAGAACCTCATTTAATTAAAAACGAAACTTTAAACGCTGCTATATAAATAAGTGATACGAATTGTTAGCCCCTACAAATTTCTATCATTATAATTGTATTAGAAGTTTAGTTTGGAATAAAAAGGCAATTAATGAGTTATCAGACTGTGTAAAAGGCACGAATATCGTTGGCAGTTGTAGATATTATAACCATTTCATAAGACTTACAGCGTTCTTACAAAATCGGCTTTATATAAATATTAATGTAAAATTTATTTTGATTTGACATTCTAAGAGAAACTCATCTTTTCGCAAATTCCAGCCACATGGATTATTTAGGAAATGCTGTACGATTGTTTTGTTTTAGGGCTGTACTGGTAATGTTGCATTTTCATACTTTAGAAGATATCATGGCATGTTAAACGCATTATATAATTCGTAGATGCCTGAAACCTATATAAGCATAGTATCTGTCAAGGAAAGTTAAAATCATAGCATTTGACTGTCAGCCAATAATAAGTAGTTTCTGCAGTCGGAACTGTCTCTACGATTATCGCACAATACTAAAAATAACTACAGCATCAGCAGCAAAAAGAGCCTGATGAGAAAACAGAATAAAACGAAACGGAGCGCCCAAACGCAAAAATATGAGGCATTAGACATCGCTGTGAAAGCTGACGAAAGCAAAATTAAATCAGTAATTAAAGCAAGCCATATCAATCAACACCTTTGAAATAAAAGTGAAACTTATATTATCCTGGAAGAAGGTTGTATTATCAATTGCGTTGCATGTTACCCGATCGTTGTTTTTGATGTCCTGTTCATCACATGATGCTTCAAGCTGATGTCAATATTTTATCGAGGATAAAACGAAATGTATCTGCTACATGCAATTAAAAACCCACTCCAAGGTCGTGTAATTTTTTTGGCATGTCCCCCTCCACACAAGCTAATGGTATGAAAAGAAAGATGTCTTGACTTTATTGTCCATTTTTACACAGCCTAACTCAGATGTCCTGACATGAACCCAGTATTTCTATTGTTTTGTTTACTTATAGGTTATCTACCCTGTACAAATAATATTTATGTATTACAAATCAATGTTTCTGGCAATTATATTGGAGTAATATTAACTGTGGACCAGTCTAACAAAATCGTCTGCACATAAAATGGATTGCCAAGTTGGATGGCGTACGTTGAGACTAAAGTTACTTTAAAAGTCCGAATTTGATAAAAGTAATGCAAGTAGCCAAATTATGGCTAGTTATAAATTTATAATTTTGAGGTTGAATAATTTTTATGAAGCATATTAAATGCATTTTACTATGCAGGGTTTCTCTAATATTCCGTTTAATTTTATTTTCCCTGTGACAGAGTAGAATATCGAAGCTTGTTATTATAATAAATATCATGTAAAGACATAAGAAAGAATACTGATCTGTACAAAAATCGGAAAATCGGTTGCAAATTGTCAAACTATTTTTCAGCATCAAAAAAGGAAAGATTTGGCCTTAAAATATATTGATTGTAGAAATACTCATTTACGTTGAAGATATTTTACCAATCTGAATGTCCTTGACAATCATATGCTCAAGATATAAGCCTTATTTATAATTATCATATGACTGCGCCATTTGAGAGGTATCCAGGTATCCCAAGCTTTGTAGCAGAATTACTTTTTCCAAATAAATTTTTAATAGTAGGACATGTTCGTTGCTGCACGCAAAAACGTAAAATGATGGTCTTACGCGGAAATCCGTCCAGATCGTCCAATTTGGCTCGTTTATGTCTAGAGTAATCCTCGTTTTATTGTCTCAAAAAATATTAGTCATTACTATCTTGTAAATATCCATTGTTCTTTAGAAAATCGTCCTTGGTAGTTCATTTGGTCAACTCTGTGCTATACGTAGAACTGGTTTTACAACTACGCATGTGCAGTGAAAGCATGTGGTCTCCGTAGTTGCTTTGCCACTTTGGACACCATTAATCACCATCACAACGCATAAAAATGGTTTGGAATTTTTGGGTGGAGCGGGTGAGGCAGGGTAACCTCTCAAATTGTCTACAATCAAAGAGTTGTAAACCCTTGTCTTACCTTTTATTGGTTTCGATATTTTCCTTGAAAAATAAAACTAATATTGAAATAAAGAAAAAATTAATGAGATGATATTTTTTCTTTTTTCAATTATTTTATAATAAAAGTTGGATTTAAGAGTCGCATTAACAACCTTCAATATGCAATATTTTGGGCGAGTTTCCTTGTCTTTCTGCCACATTTTTGGAGTTTTTATTCTGTTATGGCTAGGGCATGGGTATATCTAGATGTATCATGTGCTAGGATATGAGTCTATCTAGATGTATCGTGTGCTGGGGCATGGGTCTATCTAGATGTATCATGTTCTAGGGCATGGATCTATCTAGATGTATCATGTGCTAAGGCTTAGGTTTATCTAGATGTAGCATGTGCTAGGGCAATGGTCTATCTAGATTTATCGTGTACTATGACATGGGTCTATCTAGATGTATCATGTGCTAGGGCACTGATCTATCTAGATGTATCGTGTGGTAGGGAATGGGTCTATCTAGAAGCATCAAGTGCCAGGGCATGGGTCTATCTAGATGTATCATGTGCTAGGACATGGGTTTATTTAGATGTAACGTGTGGTAGGACATGGATCTATCTAGATGTATCATGTGCTAGGGCAATGGTCTGTCTAGATGTATCGTGTGCTAGGGCATGGGTCTATCTAGAAGTATCAAGTGCTAGGGCATGTGTCTACCTAGATGTTTCATGTGCTAGGGCATGGGTCTATCTAGATGTATCGTGTGCTAGGGCATAGGTCTATCTAGATGTATCATGTGCTAGGGCATGAGTCTATCTAGATGTATCATGTGCTTGGACATGGGTTTATCTAGATTATCATGTGCTAGGACATGGGTCTATCTAGATGTATCGTGTGCTAGGGCAATGGTCTATCTAAATGTATCGTGTGATAATGCATTGGTCTATCTAGATATATCATGTGATATGAAATGGGTCTATCAAGATGTATCGTGTTCTAGGGCAATTGACTATCTAGATGTGTCATGGGCTAGGTCATGGGTCTTTCTAGATATATCGTGTGATAGGGCATGGGTCTATTTTGATGTATCATGTGCTAGGGCATGGGTCTATCTAGATGTATCGTTTGCTAGGTATGTTATGTGTCTATCTAGATGTATCGTGTTCTAGGACATAGGTATATAGATTTATCGTTTGCTATGGCATGAGTCTATCTAGACGTATAATGCGCTAGGGCATGGGTCTATCTAGATATATCGTGTGCTAGGGCATGGGTCTATCTGGATGTATCATTTGCTAGGACGTGTGTCTATCTAGATGTATCGTGTACTAGGGCATGGGTCTATCTAGATATATTTTGTGCTAGGGCATGAGTCTATGTAGATGTATCGTGTGATAGGGCATGGGTCTATCTAGATGTATCATGTGCTAGAGCAATGATCTATCTAGATGTATCATGTGCTAGGATATGGGTCTGTCTAGATGTATCATGTGCTAGGACATGGATCTATTTAGATATATCATTTGCTAGGACGTGGGTCTATTCAGATGTATCGTGTGCTAGGGTCTATCTAGATGTATCGCGTGCTAGAGCATGGGTCTATCTAGATATATTATGTGCTTAGGCATGGGTCTATGTAGATGTATCGTGTGATAGTGCATGGGTCTATCTAGATGTATCATGTGCTAGGGCATGGATCTATCTAGATTTATCATGTGCTAGGATATGGGTCTGTCTAGATGTATCATGTGCTAGGGCAATGGTCTGTCTAGATGTATCGTGTGCTATGGCATGGGTTTATCTAGAGCATATCATTCGGGTTTTCTATACCTTGCCGTTCTCTCCTTTCTTTTTGAATGGAGAACAAGAAAATTTAACACAAGCTGCATTAATTCTAAGAGCGTTCTGTTTTTGTTATTGGCTTTCGTGGATATTATGCGTTTTTTTTAATAATGAGTGAACATTATATGGTTAGTGTCTGAGTTGTTATACTCACTCATAATGAGCAAAATTAATTGGAAACGGTGTACGTCAGACTGATTTCCTTATGGAACCTTCCTGGTTCTCATTCGTAATGGGTGGGAGTTGATGGTTTATGCATGTAGCGTGGCTCATCAGCCAGTTGTCACTCCTGAGCGGTAATATCGAGCAGGGGGCATATCAATTCTTATCCTTTGGTCATGTAGCTGATTTTATTCAAGACTGTCGATCGTAGGATTCGTTCACGGATGCTTTATATTTTTTAAGACTGAGAGAATGACATGAAAAATAATGTTTTTTTTGGGGGGACACCAGATCGATGCCTTCCCCTATTTAATCGAGAAAAAAAAACAACAACAACAAACAGTAAAGTGTTTTCATGTATTTTTGTTTTCTCCCTGATGTGTTGCTATGTTAAACTTTATTAAAAAAATTATCAAAAATTTTATTATGTTCTCAATTTTTGTTGGGGTATTTATTCTTAGTTTATCTAAAGGTTTACTCATCCGATAGGGTTTCATTTACCCTAACGGGGTCGCCCCCTTGTTCATATTCATGTGACCTTGGCTAAGAGTTTATTCAAAAATGTCGGTCTTAGGATTCGATCACGGATGCTTTATATTTTTTCAAGTCTGAGAGAATGACGTGAAAAATCATGAGCCCGAGGCCATTGTTGCATCCATATATTCACTGTGTCGTCTTTTATTGCCCTGTAGTGTTCGTCAAAATACGCAGCTATAAATAAAACCATGATTTGAACACCAGGACGAATGTGAACGTATGTACTCAATCAACCCTCTATACATGCAGCGGTCACGAAAAGGATGTGCGCTTAACGTCAATTTGTTTTCTGTTCTCAGTCACTGAGCAGATTTCCTATTCTCGATCACCTGACAGACTTCACGTGACTTGCGTTAACGTCCCTTGGCAGTTGGAAGTGTGCATTGCTACAGGCAAGATCTTTAGAAGACATTTTACAACCGGGACTGGGGACAATACGACAACCAACATATTGTAAGTATCTGTATATTACCTTTAATGCATCACGGAGCAACGGACATTTATTTGAACAGTAATGAGATCCTTTCTCTCTTATATCAAATTGCATGATTTTATCTGACATTGTTCCTCCTGAGGAAACTAAACTTGCTCCACTAATAGTGTGCCACTTTTTCATTTTTGTCTCGACTAAGTTTAGAATAGCATGGCTATTACTCATTCTACGTCGATATCGCAGCACATACAGTTTAAGGTTTACCGTGCCACTTTCGTCATTACATCATGTCACGGGAAGTCCTGATTCGGAACCCGGCCAAAAGTCGTACCGAAAACGAATACAAATGGTACTCACATGGCGCTCAGCAGCAAGAGCTTAACTCTTGAGACTGGTCCACATTGGGTTCGTTACAAAGAAAATTAGGAGTATCCGTCAATGAATTAAGGGATGGGATGTCTAACATGGAACAATATAGCACGACTGGTCAGTTTGATGTCGGAATAATGTGACCAGGTGAGACATGTTACATGTCTTCGGAATGATGCCCCAGTGCTAGACATCATAAACTTCCACAGCACAGATATCGTAAAGATAGGACTAGAAATGCTATAGCTACGTTAAAAAACAAACAAAAAAAACCGCGAACATGTTACATCATGTAAATTGGCAAATCGCTATCACGACCCAAAACTGCATTCTAATTTCTAGTTGTACGTAGTTTATATTACAGCAACTAAAAAGGTACAACATTATATAACCTACTACAGCATTAATTTCTAAAACATCATCTAACAATTAAACAAACAAGAGAAAATCTTTTCCAATATTTAACCCAACCCTGTTAACCCAACCCATTAAAACGTCACATAAAGTTACTACTTTCAAAACATTCTAATATTATTTTGACAACCCATATAATATGAACAGGAGTCAAATATTTAAATGTTTTCACTCTGCAACGATAATTTTTATTCAGACTTAAGAGTCGAGCCCCGTACCATACATTTTCTACCGTGGTATTCCTGAACATGTCGCGATAGGTACCGCAATTTTATTAGGGACCATAAATTAATGTTTTAGTTGTACTAGTTTATATTACAGCAACTAGAAAGGTCCAAAATTAAATATAAAATTTAATTTTCAGCAATATATTTTTGTTAATTTCTAAAACGTCATCAAACAAGACAAAATCATGTAGGCTCATTAGAGGTCACTTGGCCAAAACATATTGAAGATGGCATTATGATGAACCTTGGTTTCCTTGTAAGAATCGACTACTAATTCAATTATGGAAGTCTTATTAACACACCAAAGATGCATACTCAGTGCATGATAATGTAGGACCATGAGATTTAGTCGTTTTGCAGCACGTAACAAATTCAAGAGACATTGCTTAATTGTCAAATTGATGGCAAGATTGGCAAAAAACAATTCTCTATCCAGGTAGCCGCCTTAATGACGTCTTCACCGTCAAAGCCATATTCTCGTACATGACGCGATTTAGTCTATTCTTCGGGCCAGTACAAGAAAACTTTCACGTATATACACTCTAGCCCCCAAATCGTATTTCTAAATCGACAGCGATTGGTTCCAGTTCATAAAACAGCGGAGATATTTCTTCGCCATTTATACGATTGCCCATCTTTCACACTTTAGTCAACTGAATCCGCAACCACTAGAAAAATTCGAAAATGTGCGTTATGGTTTGTCATTTAAAAGAATTAAATTCAGAAAAAAAATACGTTTGGCTAATTATTTCTACTTCTAGTTAGATGAGTAATACTTATACTAATTTAGATTTAATTATAGTTCTCTGGCTGACAAAAGGTCTTCAGTGTAGTTAGTGCCACTCGCCAGTGTGATGGGTAGTACTTAGTACGCAAAACTAAATGTGATATATTTTAAATCTGCTATGAACTGTCCCCACTAATAGTTTTAGCACGGTTTCTAGAACATATTTGGGACACCTATTATTCAGGCGGTACTACAAAATATACAAGGACCTGTATTTTGTATGCGTCACTGTTCTATTGCACTCAATGAATAGAAATTTTACATTTTAATGTTAATTATATTATTTATTTATAACTGTTCATTTTCCTAAAGTTTATAAAATTAAATTTTACATCTCTAGTTGATATCATAAACCACTATTGTGCTGAAATACCGCAATGCACTACTACATACATGAATACATACATGTAGATGTATGACAACTCTTGAAAATGGATACTGAAACTCATTCCAGTCGTTAGGTATAACTGCAGGTGACGTATTGTCCGTACAGGGTGAATAAAATGGGCGGGAGTAGAATTTATACCCTACACCCAACAAAGCATTGAGGTTCTGCTCTGGATCGCTGTAATTTCAAGATGTATAGTAAATATGATTGACATCCGATCTCACAGGAAAGGAATCTATACAATGTTTCCTTTTACACGGTAAAAATTATGCGAGTGATTTTGCAACAACTTTTATGCAGTTTTAAAGATGTTAATGATGACTTACTATACATAACAGTGAAACATTAGCACTCGCAAAATGATGTAAAAGTTGGAAATTGAAACATGTAGTTTCCACAGTGAGTTTGAATATATATTGTACATCACAAGAATGATAAAAGTATGTTATTTTCATTTTGTAGGAAAACGATTGAATTGCTGCTGTCATAGATTCAATATATGTGTATATAAATATATCACGAACGATAAAAGTAATGTTGCTTTCATTTTGTAGAAAAACGATTGAATTGCTGCTGTCATAGATTCAATATATGTGTATATAAATATATCACGAACGATAAAAGTAATGTTACTTTCATTTTGTAGGAAAACGATTGAATTGCTGCTGTCATAGATTCAATATATGTGTATATAAATATATCACGAACGATTAAAGTAATATTACTTTCATTTTGTAGGAAAACGATTGAATTGCTGCTGTCAGATTCAGCTGACGACAATGGGTTGTTTGTATATACCGTTCCTCCTCTTGCTGACCAATGCTGTTTGCCAGATTATTACGACGGACGGAGGTAAGGAAGCGACCTACGAATTTGCGATTTGTCAAAAGAATCGATGATCCTTCGTTTTGCTTTGCAAAATGTACACACATAATGTCCAAATTTTATCAGAAGGGGTTAGATAGGAATTTGTGTCCTGTTTTTTTTAAAAAGACCCTTTCAATCTGTGTTGCAGTGGTCCGAGTGGATATTATAAGATAAATAGTACCTGAATTGCCAATAGATCGTTATATAGATGATTAGATCGTCTCTCTAAAGTTATTGTACTACCTCTGGCGTCGGTATCCTTAAAAAGATATGGACCTCATGTTACCTCCTCAATGAATCGGAACTATCATTTTTTCCTATCTGAGGCAATAATTTTAAAGTTTGTTTCAATGCACGACACCCTTACGACAAAAGACATTTTAAATTCTAATAGTGACCCATATATATCTCTTTGGTGACTTTAAATAGTCAGCTTTAATTTAAATCTTGGCGAAAGGATGCATTTTGATGAGCAAAGTATACACAAAACAAAAGTAGGGCACTGACCATAATTTTACGCTTCACCTAGTTCCGTTGAATTCAATGATTTTTTCCAAGGCACTTTTAATGCAAGAGTAGTGAAATGGTAATGTATATTATTATTATTAAAACCACACACTAACCAAATTTGTGAACCAAAATTCGTCTTTTATTTGTTTTGATTCAGTTTGTGTTTAGCTAATGATTTGGCATGCTATATGCATATTATAGAACCATGGAATGAGGTGAGTGGATTAAATATGACAAGTACTGCTCCCGTATTGTCTAAATTTAATGCTTTACCAACATAGGCTAAGTGTTTGTATTTAACTTGAGAACATGCACATTCTGCCAAGACGTATTGTAAAAAGGGGCCAACAATTCGTTCAAAAGATCACGTGTCTTGTAATTAACATTTGTTGAAAAATATCTGCGCAACAATGAACAAAAATGCAAAAGATAACATGTTTGAATAGTTTAATTTACTGGCTGTCATTATATAAATTTTGCAAACATTCTTCAAAAGACATTGCGCCAAACTTTTTACGGGCGATTATTTTGCACACAAGGAAACTGCCACACACATTACTTATTCAGATGATGTACGTGTACTTCTGGTTCGAAGTTTCAGAACTTTTGCAGTAAATATGTCCGAAACCGAGAATCAGGCTAGAAATCCCACAGCGTACTAACTCCATCGTGCGACTGGCAAGACACTGGTCAGTTCCATTCTTGCTATGTTTAAAATATTTATTTGCTCCATAATATTTTCTGTATGTCATGATTTGGGATTTTTCATATTGCTGTTGGTTTCAGTGAATAAACGTGGATTGTGCCCACAATCGAGAGGATCTGGAATTTGTGTGGAGCTATGCTCTTCGGACATGGATTGCTCGGGAAATCAGAAGTGTTGTTCTAATGGATGCGGACACACGTGTCAGAATCCAGTTGATGTGGAAATTTCCTTTATAGTTAGATGATTAGAATGTTTTATTTTACTGACCTTCCTTTAACTTGTTTACTCTCCCCACCCCCATCAAATTATATCTGGATCCACTAGTGTTTAGTGTTTGTTTAGCTTAAGAACAAAAAAGTTCTTCGGTAATGAGCTAATATATCGTTGTTAGAATTTGTTCGAATTTAATGAATGATAATGTTCAGTGAATAGTGAAAATTTCTAAAAGCGTTCAAGATTAGTTTAACGCTTCGGTTAAATTGATTACATGTATATGTAAAATTATATTTCCATTGGGGCATAATCTGTTTCAGAGCCTCAAAATCCATGCGATTTTGGATCGCCGTTGTCTTCCATTTTCTGTGGCCGCGGACCAACCCACCAAGATTGTCCCAAGGGTTATTCTTGCAAGATTGATCCACTGGACGCTTATGCCGTTTGCTGTTCTGAAGGTCTTTTATGCGTGCGTGAGTGCGTGCATACATGCGTGTTTGTGTGCGTGTGTGTATGCGTGTGTATACTTGTCCGGATAGATGGAAACAACGATAGATCCATTTTAAATTCCAGTGTGCCCACGTAGTGTTTACCAAATAATCGAGACCAGTCTTTGTCACTATTTTTGAATTATAAAATTGCCGGCTATTAAGGGATATTCTCTTGGATTATCTATAATCCGCTTCTACTCCATGAATGTTCGAGTGGGAGTGACTTTTGAAACGTTTTGGACCCTCTATACAAAATTATACACGAGTATAGCTCTCTCGGCTTTGGAAGTTTCCAGTACGAGAGAATTTGAGAAATGAGAGAATTAGTCTTATATTGGTCAGCATACACAACGCCTCTAAAAAATAACATGCGCATAATTACAGAGGTCTAAGATTCGGAGAAATTATAAAATTTGGTTCTTATCGATGGACATGCGTTATACACTTGTGGATATTAATAAAATCCTAAATGTAAGAAAATGAAAAACAAAATATGAAAATTAAAGCAAATCTGATCAGGGGCAAATACTTATATAAACATATGCAAACTAGACCCCTACATCTGGCCACATTAAGGATCTGGGGACCCAGGTCATTTGAGATAGGGAAGGGTGACTGCAAAATGCACCTCAAAAGCAGACCTCAATCTCCTCTATATATGTGAACAATTAGTATAGCGATTTCAAACTAATATGAGACTGTTTAGACATGAATGTGGTTTAATTATTCAGTTTATTTATTCATGGCGACTAGGAGACCCCATGACTAGTCGGGTAAGGGTCATGACAGCTGTGCCTTCGATGTTTAAATACTGCCCTGTTTTGAAGTATCTACTCAAATTTTTCTTCATAGTGAAAACACATTGGTGAACCGTATTAGTTTACGTTAACTTCCTTATCATGATCCCCACCAGAAATTATTAAAATACATTCAATATATGGATTCAAATTGCTTTCGGACCATGAAGATCAAGGAAACGTTTGTAATTCGGTAGATTTCATAATTTATTACATAAAATTGTTCCTCGCACAAACCTTTCAAGGTGGTTTAGAGCAGAAATCGTACACTCCTGAATTGCTTTTGTATTCGTTCGATTATGGTACATGACTTTCAAAATGTGTATGATTTCTCTATAATGGAACTAATGATATGCCTTTGTTTTTCAACAGAATTTTGTCCAGATGGTAGCACTCCCGTAAATTGCATTGTCGATCCTTGTCAAGTCACAAAATGTTCCAAATACTCGCTGTGTGTAAGTCTATAATACTATCTCTTTACTTTCACTGATTTTTTTTGGGTTCATTTATGCTATTCGTAAAAAGTACACGTAGCCCCAGCAAACGCCACAATTTTTTTTAACAATGTTCTTAAAATTTTTAAAAAACTTCCAAATTTAACATTTTTATTCTATATTTTCAGTATCAAACATTTTGAATTTTGTTGTTTTAATTCTCTATATTTGCCATGTAATGTCTTGTGTTGTGGCTTTCTTTTGAGTATAGTATAATTCAGGCCTAGACGCTCAGCATTAAGAGTTTAGTATTAGGACTGGATGGCCTGGTTTCAGGATAACGTGACTGGGTGTGACTTCATGCTACATGTCTGCGGCATGATGCTCCAGTGCTAGAAATCACTATAAACTGCCACACTGCAGACATCGTAGCAATAGGACTGAAAAATTGTTAAAGCTGTATTAAAAATCTAAATCACACACACACACACTATTTTCATATCTAAAGTGATACGAAAAGCGACCCTTGTCTATTCGATTCAAGACTTTTTAATCCATATTTCTACTTGCCGACAGAGTTGACAACCTACTACGCGGCCTGTCAAACAGACTGTCATTATTTAGCTGCTCTTTGTAACATGAATGCGTCATTGTATCGTCGGAGTTTTCTTTTGGCAGCAGATTGTGACTGCAGGCGCGTTCAGCCAATGTGGGTGTGTGAGAAGGCTTCAGTAGCTTCTCGTGGGTCCTTGGTTCTTGTATGCTGTTTTCCAGGGTTCTTCCCCCACTATGTATACTGGACGCCATGTACAACCTAAGTTGTGCTGAAAAAGGGCGTGAAATTCTACACCAATAGCAACTGACTAGTAGGAATTTAGAATTTATTTCATTTTTTATTTTCTCCCAATTCATTGTACACTAATTGACATTATTCCGATGTGTTTCATATCATTAAGTCTTTTTAATCACAGACATTAAATTCTTAAATCTGCAAGAATGTCCTGCTTGAAAATTGATGTTCATGACTGCTAACACAACGCAATGATTGAAACGTTCTTTTGCAGAGCTAACTACTGCGGCGGATGCAATGCAGAGTCCTTTGTTGGGGATAAAAACGTTACCAAGAGATGCCAAGGCGTTGGTAAGTTCAGCATTCGGAAAGGAATTTGTCAGTCTGTATTTTTTTAAAAATGACTTTTCAAATTTTATTCACATATTTTAAAGCTGTATTTATTCATTTGTTTGTAATTATGGACAATGCGTGTGATGTTGCAAATTAAAATCACAAATCAAATGACGCATCAATTAACCTCAGTTGAAGAATATGTATCATTAAATGAGAGAACTAGTTTTCTCTTGATCAGCATACACAACTCCTCTAAAAAATAACACGCGCATAAATACAGAGGCCTAAGATCTGGAGAAATTATAAAATTTGGTTCTTATCGATAGCTGTTCGATATATACTTCTGTATAATAATAAAATCCTAAATGTAAGAAAATGAAAAAAAAAATATGCAAATTAGAACGCATCGTGTTTGGCACATATACTAACATAAACATATGCAAAATAGACCCCTACATATGGCCACATTAAGGATCCCTGTCCCAGGTCATTTGAGATGAGGGAGGGGGACTTAGAGTACTGCAAAATCTACCTCGAAAGCAGACCTCAATCTACTCTTTATATGTGCACAGTTAGTATAGCGATTTTAAACTAATATGAGACTGTATAGACATGAATGTGGTTTTTTTATTCATTGCGATTTGGAGAATTCATGACTAGTCGGGTAAGGGTCATGTGTCAACTGTGCCTTCGACGCTTAAATACTGCCCTGTCGGGAAGTATCTACTCAAAAGTTTTCTTTATAACGAAAACACATTGGTGAATCGTATTAGTTTACGTAACTTCCTTCTGATCCCCACCAGAGATTAAAATAAATTCAATATATGGATTCAAATTGCTTTCGGACCACGAAGATCAAGCATATGTTTGTAATTCGGTATAATTCATAATTTATTACGTAAAATTGTTCCTCGCACACACGTTTCAAGCTAGTTCAGTGCAGAAATCGTACACTCCAGAATTGTTTTCGTATTCGTTCGATTATGGTACATGACTTTACAAATTGTGTATGATTTCTGTGTAATGGAACTACTTATGTGTCTTTGTTTTTCAACAGAATTTTGTTCAGATGGTAGCTCTACCGTAAATTGCATTGTCAATCCTTGTCAAGTCACAAAATGATCCAAATACCCGAATGCTCGCTGTGTGTAAGTCTATAATACTGTCTATTTACTTTCACGGAATTTTTGGTTGGTTCATTTATGGTATACGTAGATAGTACACGTAGTCCCATCAAACGCCACAATGTATTTTTGTTTGTATGAACAATGTTCTTCAAATTAAAAGAAAAACAACCTCTAGTTCCAAATTTAAAATTTTACATATCGTTTCAGAATCAAACATTTTGAATTTTGTTGATTTAATTCGATATTCGCTTTGTAATGCCTTGTGTTGTGGATTTCTTTTGAGTATAGTATAATTCAGGGCTTGACGCTCAGCATTAAGAGTTTAGTGTTGTTAGGACTGGATGGCCTGGTTTCAGGATAATGTGACCGGGTAGGACATCATGCCACATGTCTGCAGTATGATGCTCCTATGGTAGACATCACTATAAACTGTCTCACTGCAGACATCGTAGCAATAGGACTGAAAAATTGTTAAAGCTGTGTTGAAAATCCTAATCACACACACACTATTCCTATCTGCAGTGATATAAAAAGCGACTCTTATCAATTCCATTCAAGACTTCCTTTGTAATCCCTATTTCTACTTGCCGACAGATTTGTCAACCCACTAAGCGGCATGTCAAACAGGCTGTCATTATTTAGCTGCTCTTTGTCCACATTCATGCATAATTGTAACGTCGGAGTTTTCTTTTGGCAGCAGATTGTGACTGCAGGCGGGTTCGGCCAATGTAGGTGTGAGAAAGCTTGTAAGTAGCTCCTCTTAGATCCGTGGTTCTTTTATGCTGTTTTCCCGGGTTTATCCTCCATGAATTCTGGACGGACGCCATGTATAGCCTAAGTTGTGCTGAAAAAAGGCGTTAAATTCTACAACAAAAACACCTGACTAGGAGGAATTTATATTTAAAGTCGAGTTTTATTTTATTTTTGTTTTATTTTCTCCCACTTCATTGTACACTACTTGACATTATTCGGATGTTTCATATCATTAGGACTTTTTAATCACAAACATTAAATTCTTAAATTTGCACGAATGTCCTGCTTTGAAATTGATGTTCATGACTGCTAACACAACTTAATGATTGAAACGTTCTTTTGCAGAGCTAACTACTGCGGCGGATGCAATGCAGAGTTCTTTGTTGGGGATAAAAACGTTACCAAGAGTTGCCAAGTCGTTAGTAAGTTTAGTATTCGAAAGGAAATTGTCATATTTTAAAGCTGTATTCATTCATTTGTTTGTAATTATGAACAATGCGCGTGATGTATCAAAATAAAATCACAAATCTAACGACGCATTTATTAACCTCGGTTGAAGTATATGTATCATTAAATGACAGAACTAGTTTTCTCTTGATCATCATACACAACACCTCTATTAAATAACACGCGCATAAATAGAGGCCTAAGATTCGTGAAAATTATATAAAATTTGGTTCTTATCTATGGCTGCGTGTTATACACTTCTATATAATAATAAAATCCTAAATGTAAGAAAATGAAAAAATATGAAAATTAGAACGCATCGTGTTTGGCACATATACTAACATAAACATATGCAAAATAGACCCCTACATATGGCCACATTAAGGATCCGGGGACCCAGGTCATTTGAGATGAGGGAGGGGGACTTAAAAGAACTGCAAAATGCACATCGAAAGCAAACCTCAATCTACTCTATATATGTGCACAATTAGTATAGCGATTTTAAACTAATATGAGACTGTATAGACATGAATGTGGTTTTTTTATTCATTGCGATTTGGAGAATTCATGACTAGTCGGGTAAGGGTCATGTGTCAACTGTGCCTTCGACGCTTAAATACTGCCCTGTCGGGAAGTATCTACTCAAAAGTTTTCTTTATAACGAAAACACGCTGGTGAATCGTATTAGTTTACGTAACTTCCTTCTGATCCCCACCAGAGATTAAAATAAATTCAATATATGGATTCAAATTGCTTTCGGACCACGAAGATCAAGCATATGTTTGTAATTCGGTATAATTCATAATTTATTACGTAAAATTGTTCCTCGCACACACGTTTCAAGCTAGTTCAGTGCAGAAATCGTACACTCCAGAATTGTTTTCGTATTCGTTCGATTATGGTACATGACTTTACAAATTGTGTATGATTTCTGTGTAATGGAACTACTTATGTGTCTTTGTTTTTCAACAGAATTTTGTTCAGATGGTAGCTCTACCGTAAATTGCATTGTCGATCCTTGTCATGTCACAAAATGTTCCAAATACCCGAATGCTCGCTGTGTGTAAGTCTATAATACTGTCTATTTACTTTCACGGAATTTTTGGTTGGTTCATTTATGGTATTCGTAGATAGTACACGTAGTCCCATCAAACGCCACAATGTATTTTTGTTTGTATGAACAATGTTCTTCAAATTAAAAGAAAAACAATCTCTAGTTCCAAATTTAAAATTTTACATATCGTTTCAGAATCAAACATTTTGAATTTTGTTGATTTAATTCGATATTTGCTTTTTAATGCCTTGTCTTGTGGCTTTCTTTTGAGTATAGTATAATTCAGGGCTTGACGCTCAGCATTAAGAGTTTAGTGTTGTTAGGACTGGATGGCCTGGTTTCAGGATAATGTGACCGGGTAGCAGTATGATGCTCCTATGGTAGACATCACTATAAACTGTCTCACTGCAGACATCGTAGCAATAGGACTGAAAAATTGTTAAAGCTGTGTTGAAAATCCTAATCACACACACACACACACACACACTATTCCTATCTGCAGTGATATAAAAAGCGACTCTTATCAATTCCATTCAAGACTTCCTTTGTAATCCCTATTTCTACTTGCCGACAGATTTGTCAACCCACTAAGCGGCATGTCAAACAGACTGTCATTATTTAGCTGCTCTTTGTCCACATTCATGCATAATTGTAACGTCGGAGTTTTCTTTTGGCAGCAGATTGTGACTGCAGGCGGGTTCGGCCAATGTAGGTGTGTGAGAAAGCTTGTAAGTAGCTCCTCTTAGATCCGTGGTTCTTTTATGCTGTTTTCCCGGGTTTATCCTCCATGAATTCTGGACGGACGCCATGTATAGCCTAAGTTGTGCTGAAAAAGGGCGTAAAATTCTACAACAAAAACACCTGACTAGGAGGAATTTATATTTAAAGTTGAGTTTTATTTTATTTTTGTTTTATTTTCTCCCACTTCATTGTACACTACTTGACATTATTCGGATGTTTCATATCATTAGGACTTTTTAATCACAAACATTAAATTCTTAAATTTGCACGAATGTCCTGCTTTGAAATTGATGTTCATGACTGCTAACACAACTTAATGATTGAAACGTTCTTTTGCAGAGCTAACTACTGCGGCGGATGCAATGCAGAGTTCTTTGTTGGGGATAAAAACGTTACATTACCAAGTCCAGTGTATAATATTGGAAAGAAATTTATTAATTTTTTAAAGCCAGATACTTAACATCATTATTTGTATTATGGACAATGCGTATTTAAACAAAATCACAAATCTAAACCATAATTAACCTCAGTTAATTTGTATATTAAATGACTAGTTTTCTTTGATAGATAACAACTCCTCAAAAATACACGCATAAAGAGGCCTAAATTCGGAAATTATTAAAATTGTTCTTATCATATCTTCTTATACACTTCTTTAAAATAAAATCCTAAATAAAATGAAAAAAAATATCAAATTAAACATTGTTTGGATATACAAATAAACATATCAAAATAGACCCCTACATATGGCACATTAAGGACTGGGACCCAGTCATTTAGATGAGGGACTCAAATCATCTAGCATCCGTGCCAATTGTTAATAAGCTTTTAATTGGTATTTCTTTTATAGTCGGTAAGGTTTCAATACTGACTTATATGCTTTTCTTTTTAGAAATTGACTGTTTTTTCTACCCATAATAATAATTTGTTAAATGTTCCAGAACAATATTAATCTTATCTAATGCCGCAGTCTTTGGAAATTACTCATGTTGTATTGAGATTGTATGTTTAAAATGTTTTCTATAATACTTGTTTTTTCAAAATTTCATGGTCTCTAATGCATTCTCTTTCAGTCAAAATGTAAATCGATATGTTATGTTTACTTGGAATTTTATATGATTAGATAGGCATCAAGCACATTATTTTTGAAATTTCATTAAATCCATTAAGTTATTGTTCGAAACATTGATGATTATAGTTTTTTCTTTATTAATAGGTAGTACATAGTTTGGTTAGACGGCGTTAGTAGTCGGATACCTTCGAGTGTTCTTGAACCATATTCTATAATGTACATACTAATGTTAAGTTAATCACACACCACAAACACAAGTTCTTTTCACGTGTAATAAATTATCACCAATCAGATTCTTGAACCTTTCTTATGCGAATTGTAACCCATAAGTCGATTCCTCTCCACAGAGTTATAATTTATGTCTTTGGATCATTTTTGCAAATGTAAGGATTTTTTTGGAGTCAATTTGATTGCGACTGTTCTCCAAGTTAAGCTGTAGTAGATCTCTCCGGTTTTTTATGTATTTCGGTATACTCCAATTTGGGATCATGTAAGGCATTTGCTACAAAGGGTAATTTTTAAGACCAAGAATTTAATTAAAGTGATTTATTTTATTTTTAAATTTTTCCACCTTCATTTGTAATCATATATTTTTGTTTAAATTTTAGTGTTTTTATAAGTAGTCTATTCTTATTCCATGTTTTTGTTGATAATTTTCAATGATGTAACAACCTTTAATGAATTGTAAACGTTCTTTCAATAATTGGTCATGTATGCAATCCTTTGTTGGGTAAAACTTACAAGGTGAAATTGTTGTAAGTTTAGTATTCAGAATTGTTCAATTAAAGCTGTATTATTCTTTGTTGTAATAAGCCATGTGTATCAATTAAAATCACAAACTCGACGCATTATTAACCTGAAAGTATGTAACATTAAATAAACTATTTCTTTGATCATATAACACATCTTAAATAACACGCCATATAAGGCTAAGTTCGTGAGAATTATAAAATTGGTTTTATCGATGCTGTTCTATACTTTGTTAATAAAACCTAATTAAGAATAAAAAATATGCAAATTAGAACGCACGGTTTGGCAATATAGTAAAATAAAATAGCAATAACCTACTATGCCTATTAGGATCCCTGCCCGGCATTTAATAGGGAAGGAAATCAAACAAAATCTACTGAAAGATCAATATTTTATATTGCAAATGTTAGTATAGCGATTTTAAACTAATGAGACTGTTTAGACATGAATGTGGTTTATTTATTCATGGCGATTTGGAGAATTCATGACTAGTCGGGTAAGGGTCATGTGTCAACTGTGCCTTCGACGCTTAAATACTGCCCTGTCGGGAAGTATCTACTCAAAAGTTTTCTTTTATAACGAAAACACGCTGGTGAATCGTATTAGTTTACGTAACTTCCTTCTGATCCCCACCAGAAATTAAAATAAATTCAATATATGGATTCAAATTGCTTTCGGACCACGAAGATCAAGCATATGTTTGTAATTCGGTATAATTCATAATTTATTACGTAAAATTGTTCCGCGCACACATGTTTCAAGCTAGTTCAGTGCAGAAATCGTACACTCCAGAATTGTTTTCGTATTCATTCGATTATGGTACATGACTTTACAAATTGTGTATGATTTCTCTGTAATGGAACTACTTATGTGTCTTTGTTTTTCAAGAGAATTTTGTCCAGATGGTAGCTCTCCCGTAAATTGCATTGTCGATCCTTGTCAAGTCACAAAATGTTCCAAATACCCGAATGCTCGCTGTGTGTAAGTCTATAATACTGTCTCTTTACTTTCACTGATTGTT
The DNA here is from genome assembly GCA_016746295.1 of Potamilus streckersoni. Taxonomy (NCBI): domain Eukaryota; kingdom Metazoa; phylum Mollusca; class Bivalvia; order Unionida; family Unionidae; genus Potamilus; species Potamilus streckersoni. The sequence continues at coordinate 1,503,793 of JAEAOA010000138.1, read as the reverse complement.
TGGGGGTTCATTTATGCTATGCGTAGAATGTACACGTAGCCCAAGCAAACTCCACAATGTATTTTTGTTTGCATGAACAATGTTCTTCAAATTAAAAAAAAAACAAACTCTAGTTCCAAATTCAAAATTTTATATATAATTTCAGAACCAAATATTTTAAATTTTGTTGATTTAATTCTCCTTATTTGCTTTGTAATGCCTTGTGTTGAGGCTTTCTTTTGAGGATAGTATAATTCAGGGCTTGACACTCAGCATTAGTTTAGTATTAGGACTGGATGGCCTGGTTTCAGGATAATGTGACCGGGTAGGACATCATGCCACATGTCTGCAGCAATATGCTCCAATGCTAGTCATCTCTATAAACTGTCTCTCTGCAGACATCGTAGCAAGATGACTGAAAAATTGTTAAAGCTGTGTTAAAAATCTATATCACATACACACTATTTTCATATCTGTAGTGATATGAAAAGCGACTCTTATCAATTCCATTCAAGACCTCCTTTGTAATCCCTATTTCTATTTGCGACAGATTTGTCAACCCACTAAGCGGCCTGTCAAACAGGCTGTCATTATTTAGCTGCTCTTTGTCCACATTCATGCGTAATTGTAACGTCGGAGTTTTCTTTTGGCAGCAGATTGTGACTGCAGGCGGGTTCGGCCAATGTAGGTGTGTTAGAAAGCTTGTAAGTAGCTCCTCTTAGATCCGTGGTTCATTTATGCTGCTTTCCCTGGTTCTTCCTCCACCATGTATACTGGACGCCATGTATAGCGTTAGTTGTGCTGAAAAAGGGCGTTTAATTTTCACAATAACTGACTTGGAGGAATTTAGATATAAAGTCGAGTTTTATTTCATTTCTGTTTCTCCCACGTCATTGTACACTACTTGACATTATTCCGATGTATTTCATATTATTAAGTCTTTTTAATCACAAACATTAAATTCTTAGATTTGCACGAATGTCCTGCTTTGAAATTGATGTTCATGACTGCTAACACAACATAAAGATAGAAACGTTCTTTTGCAGAGCTAACTACTGCGGCGGATGCAATGCAGAGTTCTTTGTTGGGGATAACAACTTTACCAAGAGTTGCCAAGGCGGTGGTATGTTATGTATTGGAAAGGAAATTGTCAGTCTGTATTATTTTTTTAAAAACGACTTTTCAAAGTTTATTCACATATTTTAAAGCTGTATTCATTCATTTGTAATTATGGACAATGAGCGTGATTTATCAAGCTAAAATCACAAATCTAATGACGCATCAATTAACCTCAGTTGAAGTATATGTATCATTAAATGACAGAACTAGTTTTCTCTTGATCAGCATACACAACTCCTCTAAAAAATAACACGCGCATAAAGAGGCCTAAAGATTCGGGGAAATTATATAAAATTTGGTTCTTATCGATATCTGTTCGTTATACACTTCTGTATAATAATAAAATCCTAAATGTAAGAAAATGAAAAAAAATATGCAAATTAGAACGCATCGTGTTTGGCACATATACTAACATAAACATATGCAAAATAGACCCCTACATATGGCCACATTAAGGAACTGGGGACCCAGGTCATTTGAGATGAGGGAGGGGGACTTAGAGGACTGCAAAATCTACCTCGAAAGCAGACTTCAATCTACTCTATATATGTGCACAATTAGTATAGCGATTTTAAACTAATGAGACTGTTTAGACATGAATGTGGTTTATTTATTCATGGCGATTTGGAGAATTCATGACTAGTCGGGTAAGGGTCATGTGTCAACTGTGCCTTCGACGCTTAAATACTGCCTTGTCGGGAAGTATCTACTCAAAGTTTTTTTTTTATAACGAAAACACATTGGTGAATCGTATTAGTTTACGTAACTTCCTTCTGATCCCCACCAGAGATTAAAATAAATTCAATATATGGATTCAAATTGCTTTCGGACCACGAAGATCAAGCATATGTTTGTAATTCGGTATATTTCATAATTTATTACGTAAAATTGTTCCTCGCACACACGTTTCAAGCTAGTTCAGTGCAGAAATCGTACACTCCAGAATTGTTTTCGTATTCGATCGATTATAGTACATGACTTTACAAATTGTGTATGATTTCTGTGTAATGGAACTACTTATGTGTCTTTGTGTATAATTTCTGTGTAATGGAACTACTTATGTGTCTTTGTTTTTCAAGAGAATTTTGTCCAGATGGTAGCTCTCCCGTAAATTGCATTGTCGATCCTTGTCAAGTCACAAAATGTTCCAAATACCCGAATGCTCGCTGTGTGTAAGTCTATAATACTGTCTCTTTACTTTCACTGATTGTTTGGGGGTTCATTTATGCTATGCGTAGAATGTACACGTAGCCCAAGCAAACTCCACAATGTATTTTTGTTTGCATGAACAATGTTCTTCAAATTAAAAAAAAACAAACTCTAGTTCCAAATTCAAAATTTTATATATAATTTCAGAACCAAATATTTTAAATTTTGTTGATTTAATTCTCTTTTTTTGCTTTGTAATGCCTTGTGTTGAGGCTTTCTTTTGAGTATAGTATAATTCAGAGCTTGACGCTCAGCATTAGTTTAGTATTAGGACTGGATGGCCTGGTTTCAGGATAATGTGACCGGGTAGGACATCATGCCACATGTCTTCAGCATGATGCTCCAATGCTAGTCATCTCTATAAACTGTCTCTCTGCAGACATCGTAGCAAGATGACTGAAAAATTGTTAAAGCTGTGTTAAAAATCTATATCACACACTATTTTCATATCTGTAGTGATATGAAAAGCGACTCTTATCAATTCCATTCAAGACCTCCTTTGTAATCCCTATTTCTACTTGCCAACAGATTTGTCAACCCACTAAGCGGCATGTCAGACTGTCATTATTTAGCTGCTCTTTGTCAACATCCTTGCGTCATGGTATCGTCGAAGTTTTCTTTTGGCAGCAGATTGTGACTGCAGGTGCGTTCGACCAATGTGGGTGTGCGAGAAAGCTTGTCAGTAGCTCCTCTTAGATCCGTGGTTCTTTTATGCTGTTTTCCCGGGTTCTTCCTCCACCATGTATTCTGTACGGACGCCATGTATAGCCTAAGTTGTGCTGAAAAAGGGCGTTAATTTCTACAACAAAAACAACTGACTAGGAGGAATTTAGATTTAAAGTCGAGTTTTATTTCATTTTTATTTTATTTTCTCCCACTTCATTGTACACTATTTGACATTATTTGGATGTTTCATATCATTAAGTCTTTTTAATCACAAACATTAAAATCTTAAATTTGCACGAGTTTCCTGCTTTGAAATTGATGTTCATGACTGCTAACACAACATAATGATTGAAACGTTCTTTTGCAGAGCTAACTACTGCGGCGGATGCAATGCAGAGTTCTTTGTTGGGGATAACAACGTTACCAAGAGTTGCCAAGTCGTTAGTAAGTTTAGCATTCGAAAGGAAATTATCAGTCTGTATTATTTTTTTAAAAATGATTTTTCAAATTTTATTTACATATTTTAAAGTTGTATTCACTTGTAATTATGGACAATGCGCGGGATGTTGCAAATTAAAATTACAAATTTAATGACGCATCAATTAACCTCGGTTGAACTATGTGTATCATTAAATGAGGACTAGTATTCTCTTGATCAGCATATACAACGCCTCTAAAAAAAACCGCGCATATATAGAGGCCTAAGAATCGGGGAAATTATAAAATTTGGTTATTATCTATTCCTGTGCGTTATACACTTGTGTATATTAATTAAATCCTAAATGTAAGAAAATGAAAAAAAAAATTATGAAAATTAAATCAAATCTGATAAGGCACAAATACTTACATAAACATATATAAACTAGTGCCCTACATATGGCCACATTAAAAGATCCGGGGTCCCAGGTCACTTGAGATGAGGGAGGGGAACTTAGAGGACTGCAAAATGCACCTTGGCAGCAGACCTCAATATACTCTATATGTGCACAATTAGTGTAGCAATTTTAAACTAATGAGACTGTTTAGACATGAATTTGGTTTATTGATTCATGGCGACTAGGAGACCCCATGGCTAGTCGGATTAGGGGCATGTGTCAACTGTGCCTTGACTCTTAAATACTGCCCTGTCGGGAAGTAGCTACTCATATTTTTCTTTATAATGAAAACACATTGGTGAATCGTATTAGTTTATGTTAACTTCGTTATCATGATCCCCACCAGAAATTAAAATACATTCAGTATATGGATTCAAATTGCTTTCAAACCATGAAGATCAAGGAAAAGTTTGTAATTTGGTAGATTTCATAATTTATTACGTAAGATTGTTCCTCGTCTACAAGTTCCAAGGTAGTTCAGAGCATAATTCCTACACTTCAGAATAAGGTTCGTATTCGTTCAAAAATGGTACATGACTTTACAAATGTGTATGATTTCTCTATAATGGAACTAATGATATGCCTTTGTTTCTCAACAGAATTTTGTCCAGATGGTAGCTCTCCCGTAAATTGCATTGTCGATCCTTGTCAAGTCACAAAATGTTCCAAATACCCGAATGCTCGCTGTGTGTAAGTCTATAATACTGTCTCTTTACTTTCAGTGATTTTTGGGGGGATCATTTATGCTATGCATAGAAAGTACACGTAGCCCCAGCAAACGCCACAATGTATTTTTGTTTGTATGAACAAAGTTCTTCAAATTAAAAGAAAACACGTTTTCAAATTTAACATTTTTATTCTATATTTTCAGTATCAAACATTTTGAATTTTGTTGATTTAATTCTCTATATTTGCTTTGTAATGTCTTGTGTTGTGGCTTTCTTTTGAGTATAGTATAACTCAGGGCTTGACGCTCAGCATTAAGAGTTTAGTGTTAGGACTGGTTTCAGGATGATGTGACCGGGTAGGAAATCATGCCACATGTCTGCAGCATGATGCTCCAATGCTAGACATCACTATAAACTGTCGCACTGCAAACATCGTAGCAATATGACTGAAAAATTGTTAAAGCTGTGTTAAAAATCTAAATCACACACACACACACACACTATTTTCATATCTGTAGTGATATGAAAAGCAACACTTTTCTATTCGATTCAAGATTTCCTTTGTAATCCCTTTTTCTACTTGCCGACAGATTTGTCAACCTACTAAGCGGCCTGTCAAACAGACTGTCTACTCACTGGCATTATTTAGCTGCTCTTTGTCAACATCCATGCGTCATTGTATCGTCGGAGTTTTCTTTTGGCAGCAGATTGGGACTGCAGGCGGGTTCGGCCAATATGGGTGTGTGAGAAAGCTTGCCAGTAGCTCCTCTTAGATCCGTGGTTCATTTATGCTGTTTTCCCGGGTTCTTCCTCCACCATGTATACTGGACGCCATGTATAGCCTTAGTTGTGATGAAAAAGGGCGTTTAATTATAACAATAACTGACTTGGAGGAATTTGGATTTAAAGTCGAGTTTTATTTCATTGTTTTATTTTCTCCCACTTCATTGTACACTACTTGTCATTATTCCGATGTGTTTCATATTATTAAGTCTTTGTAATCAGACATTCAATTCTTAAATTTGCACGAATGTCATGCTTTGAAAAAATTGATGTTCATGACTGCTAACACAACATAATGATTGAAACGTTCTTTTGCAGAGCTAACTACTGCGGCGGATGCAATGCAGAGTTCTTTGTTGGGGATGAAAACGTTACCAAGAGTTGCCAAGTCGGTGGTAAGTTCAGTATTCGGAAAGAAGTTGGTCAGTCTGTATTTTAAAAAAATGACTTTTCAAATTTTATTCATATATTTTAAAGCTGTACTCGTTTATTTGTAATTATAGACAATGCGCGTGATGTATCAAACTAAAATCATAAATCTAATGACGCATCAATTAACCTCATTTGATTTGAAGTATATGTATCATTAAATGAGAGAACTAGTTTTCTCTTGATCAGCATACAAAACGCCTCTATTAAATAACACGCGCATAAATAGAGGCCTAAGATTCGGGGAAATTATATAAAATTTGGTTCTTATCGATGGCTGTGCGTTATACACTTCTGTATAATAATAAAATCCGAAATTAAGAAAATGAAAATTTTTTTATGAAAATTAGAACGCATCGTGTTTGGCTCAAATACTAACGTAATGATATGCAAAATAGACCCCTACATATGGCCACATTAAGGATCCGGGGACCCAGGTCATTTGAGATGAGGGAGGGGGACTTAGAGGACTGCAAAATCTACCTTGAAAGCAGACCTCTATCTACTCTATATATGTGCACAATATGTATAGAATTTTCAAACTAATGAGACTGTTTAGACATGAATTTGGTTTATTTAAACACGTGTAATTTTATTCATGGCGACTACGAGACCCCATGAGACTAGACGGGTAAGAAGCATGTGTCATCTGGTCCTTCGACACTTAAATACTGCCCTGTCGGAAAGTATCTACTCAAATTTTTCTTTATAATAAAAACATATTGGTGAATCGTATTTGTTTACGTTAACTTCCTTATCGTGATCCCCACCAGAAATTAAAATACATTCAATATATGGATTCAAATTGCTTTAGGACCATGAAGATCAAGTGTACGCACACAAGTTTCAAGGTAGTTCAGAGCAGAAATCGTATACTCCAGAATTGTGTTCGTATTCGTTTGATTATGGTACATAACTTTACAATCCGTGTATGATTTCTGTATAATGGAACTAAAGATATGCATTTGTTTTTCAACATAATTTTGTCCAGATAGTAGCTCTCTTGTAAATTGCATTGTCGATCCTTGTCAAGTCACAAAATGTTCCAAATACCCGAATGCTCGCTGTGTGTAAGTCTATAATACTGTCTCTTTACTTTCATTGATTTTTGGAGGGTTCATTTATGCTATGCGTAGATAGTACACGTAGCCCCAGCAAACGCCACAATGTATTTTTGTTTGTATGAACAATGTTCTTCAAGTTAGAAAAAAAAACTCCAAAATTAACTTTTATTCTATATTTTCAGTATCAAACATTTTGAATTTTTTTGATTTAATTCTCTATATTTTCTTTATAATGTCTTTGTGTGTTTTTTTTTTAGTAGAGTATAATTCAGGGCTTGTCGCTCAGTATTAGGAATTTAGTGTTAGGACTGGTTGGCCTGGTTTCAAGATAATGTTACTGGGTAGGACAACATGCCATATGTCTGCGGCCTAATGCCCTAGTTCTAGACATCACTATAAACTGCCACACTGCAGACATCGTAGCAAAATGACTGAAAAATTGTTTAAGCTATGTTAAAAATCTATATCACAAATTATTTTCATATCTGTAGTGATATTTTTAGTTTTGTTTTTTATTTTCCTTATCCTCGTTGTACACTACTTGATATTATTCCGATGTGTTTCATATCATTAGATCTTTTTAATCAGACATTAAGTTCTTACATTAGCACGACATGCTGGCTGGCTGTGTTTGATTCTATAATACTGCCTCTTTACCTTAACGGACTTGGGGGGGGGGTGCTTTTTGCTATGCATAGAAAGTACTTGTAGCCTCGTGAAGCGCCACAAATGTAAATTTCATCAAACTGGAAAAAGAACGAATTGCAAATCTAAATTTTTTTCAATGTAATTTTCAGTATGAAACATTTTGAATTTTGACTTAACACTATATTTGCTTTCTAATGTCTTTGTGGCTTTCTTTTGAGTATTGTTTAATTCATGATTAATTTCAAAATGCAATGTTTGGTGTTTACATGTGCGAGATATTGTTGTTGATTGCTACCGTTATTATTATTATTATTATTATTATTATTATTATTATTATTATTATTACCAAAAATAGAAAAATATTTGTAATGGTACAGTACAAAAGTTCATAAAACTTAAGTTCACCTAAATTCCATGATGCAATTGTATTGGGAGTATGAATACTGATTATTATTATTATTATTATTATTATTATTATTATTATTATTATTATTATTATTATTTTATATGATAGTAATATTTTTTTATGAACATGTCAAGTATATTGATTGTATGTTCCATTGAAATTAGTGCTTTTGAAAATCTCGTAAATATATCGGCGATCCGTTTGCATTGCTTCAACATGATTCAGAAACTGCTTATCGTATAATTGTGCATCATTTTATTCATACCGAGTTTCCCTCCTCCCCTCTAGCCCCCTCTCTCTTTCCCCACATAGGTTAAATACTTTTAAAAAGTACTTTCATTTGCTTGACTCACTGACAATAAGTGTCATGGCGAAAATAGTTACCATCATCAAATCTGTGCTCGAAATTTAAAGACTTAAGTAAAGACTTAAGCACAAGCCACGAGTTTATCATTCTTGTAAGATTAAACCTAAACCTGAATTTATTTTGACACAATCGAATGTCTAACTGAATATAGTTTGACTAATCTAATATCTACAGTTGTATGTATTTTGACCAATCTAATGTATATAATCCAATGTCTAACCAAAAGACTTTTGGAGAAATTGACCTGAATTAATAGCAGTCACGGACGATTTAGGCAATGAAGAATGATCATCGATTATCCAAAACTACCCGGATTGGCTTGCGTTGTACAGCAGGAGTGCGTTGTCTTTACACCTCCACGATCCTGAATTGAAAATGTACCTGTCATGTGCGATTGAAAATGCTTTTCTCCATGGTACTCGGATTCCACCAACTTGGGGCTCATTTTCGTGCCAAAGCATCTAAGCCGTATCCAATCTACGGTTTTATAATCCAGAATTTGTTGTACAATCGCCTCGTTGACAAGGAGATAAAAGTGACTGTCGTCGGTATACTGAGAGCTTTGTAGCGAGAAATAATTGTGCTCATTTAATAGACTTAATCAGCTATTGGAACATTAAAATATTCATAATATATGCAGATCATACAGGAAAGGTTAATGGCATTTCTAGGGTCATACTTGATTTGCCGTACTTTGTAAATCATTATTACATTTACAGTCTCTATTACTCATCTTTATGCAGATCAAAACCACATCCGTCGAACATTGCTGTATAGACAAATACAGACTGAATCATCCGAATTTGCAATTATCAGAAACGTAATTTTGTCGCCATGAAGTTCGAATCATCGAAGTTCTGCTGTATTAGAATACTAGCTATATTTCGTAAAATGAAACGGTTTAACATGATTGTGTTGCTTTTTACAGGTCCAGCTACTGCGGAGGATGCAAAGCAAACTTTTTTTTATTGGGAATCGCAATATTACAAAACATTGTATCATAATTTACCAGATTTAACAATCATTTTCCTCATAAACACATTTTCTCAGATTTTGGTGTTTTTTGTTATATTTGTATACTCAAGTGTTGAAACAATTTAATGAATTTACATTAAAATTATTTCGTCATACGCGAGTATTCTTTGGAGTAAAAGATGTTCTTATGAGAACGAAAAGTATAAAATACGTATGCTTTGTACTGAACATGCGGGAACGTTACGACTAAAACATATATACTTTTAAAACAAATGTAATGGTCGAGTTACCTAAATCGTTGGAGTAAAAAAGATGGCCATGAATCTGGCAGACACAAACGTAAAGTTTTGTCCACATTTTACAGAGCAATAGTTCCAGACCACCACAACCACCAAGAACAGCAACAGGATTTAACTGTAAACATTGGCCGAATATATCGAGAAGCGGTTCCATTATTTATGTTAATCAGATTTTAATATTAGATCAGTGTCACGATCCAGCTACGGCATTATAAATAATATTGCAGTAGATATGCATTAAGAAATGCTGAGCACCGAATCAGGGAGGCTGGTACTCTAAATGCATATAACAAGTCAAGATCGGATAGTTGAATCTTTTAAAAAATATAAAGAATCATATCTACATGTGACAAAATCATTACCTATACTCAATTGCTTCAGTATTTCATCTCCTCCTTCCTTCCTTTCTTTTTCCTCTCTTCATCCTTTTTATTTCTTACTTTCTTTATTCCTTCCTCCTCCTTTCCACTCTTGACTCCTTGTTCCTTTTCTTTTACTGTTGTGCCGATTGGATAGATTATTTTTTTTTTATAAAAAGAATATAAAGAATCATATTAATAGATATATTTAACATAAAGGCTTCAGTTTCTGCTCGATACAATGTAGTAATTGACCCGATTAGTCCAATTTCCATTTAACAAGTTAATTCATCGTTCGGAATTTCCCTATCTACATGTGACAAAATCATTACCTATACTCAATTGCTTCAGTATTTCTTCTCCTTCCTTCCTTCCTTTAGTTTTCCTCTCTATCTCCTTTTTATTTCTTACTACTTTCATTCCTTCCTCCATCTTTCCACTCTTGACTCCTTCTACCTCCTTACTTCTACTATTGTGCCGCCCTGTGTGTGCACCCTGGCAGTTTCTGAATACAGCAAAGGAGATAATTCCTTGCCTCCCTACCTTATCTTCCAGTCTCTCTCTCTCTCTCTCTCTCTCTCTCTCTCTCTCTCTCTCTCTCTCTCTCTCTCTCTCTCTCTCTCTCTCTCTCTCTCTCTCTCTCTCTCTCTGGTAGATCTTAAACGCACATATAAGAAAACAAACAACCCTTTCTTGCGCACCGGATCCATCAAAGGATAACGTGAGTCAAGGATTGATTAAAATAGATGCAATAAACTGAGAACAAACATTGCGAAACTAATAACTAGACCGAGCGCTTTCGACTTTTTCAAAGGCAAACACATAACATAATACAAAACATATACAAAACGTTATTTGTAAAACTTTACAGGACTCCACAAGAGTTAAGCCTATAGATACATTATCTCAACCAGCCTGTATAGACTTGTTACGAGTACTGAAAAATGTTTAGAATTCCCCAAAAGTCTACGAGCCAAAGCAATATCTATTACTTTGTGCACATTTATGTAACGCAGATTAGATCCTGAATATTGAGTATATACGGACATTTTATTCTTTTAGTAATTATGATACTAAGAAGATCTAGAAAAAGTTTGAAAAGAACAATGTTGGCTACAAAGCCAACAAATTCAACTTGTCCATAGTTTTTTTTCTTCTAGTCTTCTTGATTTAGACCGCTTGGTTTCAATGTCCTAAGGCGGTGTATCCAGAAAGATTTCTTTTCCTTCCTGGTTTCGGAACTCCAGTTGGGGTTGTTAGCAATTGCAATAAGTACTACATTGCTGAAAGTGGTCAGGGGAGAAGTGTTCTGCGACCGTTACAGTTTCTTTGTCATCCAATCAAATCTATAAAGGTTTATCCTTTTGTGTAGCTTTTCAGTTTCTCCAACGTACTAAAGGCTACAGATCTTACATGTGATTAGATGAATAACATTGTTTTGCACGTTTTGTTTGGACCATTTATGTTTAATTCTTCTTTAGTTACTGTGCTAGTGAATGTCCTGGTCTCTATCATATGTTGACAGGTTTTGCATCTTTTATCGCCACAGGGTCCAGATTGACTAGGTTGGTCTTGGCTGGTGATTGGCGTTAGCTTTGCCCCGACTAGGATGTCTTCGAGTTTTTTTGTAGGATACTACAGGTTTGTTCTGAAGGATTAGGACTGTCCAAAGATTTCAAGATGGGCCAGTGTTTTGCGATGATTTTATCTACTTTGGGGTTGTCTGGGAGGTAGGTCAGGATAAATGGTATCCTATCAGCCTTTTATTAACATATTTGAGTAGGTCGTCGCGATTTGTTTGTTTGGCCCTTTGGATTGCCTCCGTAATCTAGTCTTTGTCGGAGCCTCGATAAATTAAATGCTTAGCCAGCTCTTCAGATCTTTCTAGGAAGTTTTCATCGTCGGAGCAAATTCTGCTAGTCCTCAGTGCCTGGTTATATGGAATGTTCCTAATGCAGTGTTTTGGATGACAGCTGGTTGGGAGGAGATACTGGTGTTTGTCGGTTAGTTTCGAGTAGATGTCTGTATGTAATTTGTTTTCGACCAGTCTGGTTGTTGTGTCCAGGAAAACATGATCTGAGTTTGTAATTTCTGCCGTGAATTATATTGAAGGATGGAAGTTGTTTGCCTTCGATATGAAGTCATCAAGACTTTTTCTTCCATGATGCCACTTCATTTCTATATCATCTATAAAGCGTACCTACTGGTATGGTGTATGTTTAACCGATGCTAAGAGCTGACCCTCCAGTTTTCCAATAAAAATGTTAGTATACGAAGGGGCCATTTTAGTACCCATTGGAGTTCCATTAATTTGTAGGTAGTTTTCTTAATTAAATTCAAAGTTATTGAGTTTTAGGACGAGCTCCAGGAGTTGGACTAACAAGTGTGGTGGATTGTTTATAGTTGTTTTCCATGCTTCGCTACATGCCTCTATAACCCTTCGTTGTGCGGTATGTACAAGAATGTGACATCCAAGGAAACCAGTAATGTATCTGGCATTAATGGTTCACTAGCTTTGCTTTTTGAGATAATCTGTAGCGTCTTGAAGATATGATTGTAATTTGTGGATATATGGTCTCATAAAATGATCTAAATATTCTGATATCCTTTCTGTGGGGTGCCCGTTACTGGAGATTATAGGTCCGCCAGGGATTCTTTGTGAATTATGGTTAGAAGATAAAATCTACCTCCTCTTTACTGGGCTTAAGTAGTTTTGATATTTAGTTTTTATATAGTTTTATATATAGTTTTTCGTTTGCTGTGTCCGCTTTGGTACGCCTAGTCAATAGCATTAGGGATGCTTTTTGCATAGTCCAGGGTTGGATCATGGTCTATTTTTTTGGTAGAACCTAGCGTCACCTGTCTACTTGCTTCACTAATGTATTCTTCACTATTCATAGTTACTAGTTTCGCACTGTTCGTCGTCAGTTTATTACATATATATATATATATATATATATATATATATATATATATATATATATATATATATATATATATATATATATATATATATATATATATATACACACACACACCAATGATGCCTGTTCCTGCTTAAATTTTAGACCACACATCCATTCTTTCTGAACCCTCTAGTTGACTATATTCGATTCGTCAGTGTGAATCGGTCATCTCTACGCGGCTTCCATTAGAGGGGGGGTGTATTGCCCGGTGCTGTAGTCCAAGCTGATCAACGGCTGTTTCGTTGAAATAGCCTTGGTGATTTCATTTTAGGAAATCCTTGTTCTTGAGTATGCATGAATAAAACTTTTGCCAAAGAGTTGGTTACAGTCGCCTATTTCACATGTAATTCTTCCCTTATTTGTCGACTTCACTTACATATCGAAATACCATTTTGGACGGAAGCTATGTCCATGAAGTTGATATCTTTTGTAAATTACAACAGACTGTTACTTTTGACAAAAAGTAATGTTTGAAAAAGAAAGATTGTCGACGAAGGTTTTAGCGATGTGTAATAAAAATGGCATAAATACAATCATAATTTGTAATTCGTGCCAGCTAATGTTGTGTATGTCTGTGTGCATGTATATTTATATGTGTGCATGTATATTTATAATCTCGAAGAAAGATGAATTTAAACCTAGCTTCAGTGAAAGCCATGTTTTTCCTAGAGAGGGAACTTGACACCCGCTGAAAATATTCAGTATAAATGATTCTCGCAAGTGTGATTTTAAAGTCTCCCATCCATTTTGAGTCCAAGTCGTTGCCGTGGAAATTAAACCGAAGCAATAAAATTATTACACAAAACGACATAATTTATCAATATGTTCAAATCTAGAGACACCCAATTTTATCCAGCAGTTTATGGATAAGTAGCGTATGGCTCTCACAATTAATTAACTACATGCAGATCGGATTCAAACATATGCACTCGGAATATTTTTTTGCGAGCACAGTATGGCATTACAATAAACTGACTCAATAACATCAAAGTACTATTGAGGAATTGATGATCTTTATCAGAGACCCCCAGCCCCCTAAGACGTTGTAAGTTAACATTTGTCAGCAGCCTTTGTTAGCTCAAAACGATGACTTTACGTGACAAGGTTTTTCTAACAAAACTTTCTGACAAATGTGTGTTTTGGCCGGGTGGTCTCAAGTATATATATATATATATATATATATATATATATATATATATATATATATATATATATATATATATATATATATATATATATATATATATATATATATATCAGAGAGAGAGAGAGAGAGAGAGAGAGGGGAGGTGTCATACTCAGACATCTTGGAATTGATCTAAAAAATAGATTATGTAAAAGATTTAATTCGATCAAAACAGCGTCAGGTATAAAACCTAAAATAAAAAGCGATTGTATTAAAAGGTGGGTTATCATATATCGCCGAAATATATATCAGTGAGGTTATTCGCAGTTGACAATGATGAGAAAAACAATAAAAATACGTGTCCTCATATAGAGGACTTTTTAAGATGAAGATGGTTAAATACAATATATTCAATGGTTATTTACAGATGTGGTTGATTTTTTTTAAACTTAATTAGGGACGGCACGGTTACACATAAACTGATTGATGAATATGAATATATTTACAGATGGTCATGTCATTGATTTGTTAATTAGGGACGGCACGGTTACACACAAACTGATTGATGAATATGAATATATTTACTGATGGTCATGTGATTGAATTGTTAATTAGGTACGGCACGGTTACACAAACTGATTGATGAATATGAATATATTTACTGATGGTCATGTGATTGAATTGTTAATTAGGTACGGCACGGTTACACACATAAACTGATTGATGAATATGAATATATTTATAGATGGTCATATGATTGATTTGTTAATTAGGGACGGCACGGTTACACAAACTGATTGATGAATATGAATATATTTACTGATGTCATGTGATGGAATTGTTAATTAGGTACGGCACGGTTACACACAAAACTGATTGATGAATATGAATATATTTACAGATGGTCATGTGATTGATTTGTTAATTAGGGACAAGGTGGGAACCTTTAGTTGATCAGATGCACCTGATGAGATTCTGAATTTTTGTTTAGATAATATCCCCAAGGCGAAGTTTCTAACTATAAGACGAAATGTTAGAAACTTCAGAGGGCTGTCTGCGGTGTAGGTCTTATTTTGCGACCATTTGTCGCCCTCGCCAGAGATCTTAGATTATTCATATCGAAAGTCTAGAAACTCAGAAGGCTCTTGGTGGTCTTTGTGACCTGGAACCTCATTATCTTACTTTTAGTTGTTTGAAATGACCCCTGTGTGGATACCCATTAGCAGGTCACAGGGTTAAATTACCTCCTACTGGTCTATTTTTGGACGGTACAGACGGCACAAACACATAACATATAATGATGATGATATATGATATGATGATAATGATGGCCTTTCTACTTGTGAACAGAAATGAGCACACCCACCCCGAAATATCAAATTCGTAGGGGAGAAAACTATCACCACAACGTATTAACGTTGTAGGTGGTTGAAATAATTTCTATTCACAAATATAGGGGTTCGGCCAGTCCCCCACTAAATAGATAATTTTTCGTGGGCATAAAATCGCCCCTTCCTATAGACAAATGTTGCCTTTCATAGGATTCGAACGCCAATCGCAATTACCGCAGTCTTTACTGAGATATCGACGCAATATATAAATATATCGAATTAGTTAATATAACTTAACAAAAGCAGCATTATACATTTTCTGACTTATGAAAGCACATAATTTTGCATTATATTTTGTTTTAAAAACGATATTATTATAGAGAAAATGAATTTTTGATTTCGCATTGCAATATAAAGTAGAAATGTAATGCAGTGTGCTCTCGCTAACATAGGCGAGGCTAAACTAAGTGATAAAAATATATATTTTGAAAACATAATGTCTCACTGGATAGTTTCGTATTTTGACACCCCTAATTTTTAAGGTAGAAGGCATGAGCCTGATTATCACAACCCTAACATTTATGAATTCACACATAAGCTAAATCTGTAATGTGGTTTACATTTACTTTGAGTTAGGCTTGTAAATGGGTTGCCTTGTTGGTGACTGCCTGTCACAGTTAGACTAGCACTGGAGATCAAATGCGTAACTTGGGCTGCAAATGTGCATCCGACTTGGCTTACGTATTTACACGTGTCTGCGTCAGAGGTAAATATATATATATATATATATATATATATATATATATATATATATATATATATATATATATATATATATATATATATATATATATATAAATCTACATGGTTGACGGGTGATGAAAAGTATGTTAATTTTTACTAGTACTAGTGACCTTTCAAGATCAATAAGGTATGTACTGAGTCTGTTAGCCTGCTTCTCACAGGAACAGGTTGAAAGTAGCTCTTTTCTGTCAAAGATGAATGTAAAAAAGAGGGGTTGGTGGTAGAATAGTTTTAGTCTCAAAACCACCAGTTGTATAAGGAATTAACCTTAATACCTTAGTCAGAATCGTACAAGCATCCTTTCAACAAAAATCATAAGTTAGTTTTTATTTGTATCTTTATTGTAAAATTATGATCATTTTTCTGCAATAGGTCATCGTCGGATAAAAATTTGCCAAAACAACTGTCCTGTGAGACCTAAATAAAATCTACAAATATACGATTTTTTTTTGTATATACTAAACGAATTTCTCATTATATATGAAGGGAGCCTCTGAAAATATAAAATCGTATTATATTTGACTTTAAATTATATACATGACAATTTTTCCATTACTATCTGTATGAATTAACTAGGCTTAATATTTCTGCTGCTGCTATGCGACTGAGCTCTAACTGCACAGAGAAGAAATCAATAAGTCGTATGAAGATGTATATGCGTTCTTAAAAATATGAAAATATATGCTACAAACAAAATTATACAGATGTGAATATAGCAGATCATAGATTTTCTTTGTTTGTTTCACTAATTAATTAATAACAAAACTGCTCAGATTAAAATCTATGGTACTATATATATATATATATATATATATATATATATATATATATATATATATATATATATATATATATATATATATATATATATATATATATATATATATATATATAACACCAGATTTAGAGTAAATTATACAGTTAGATACAACTTTGAGTTTAGTTTATGTAAAGGGCATTTTTAATGATTTTTAAACAAATACAAACTGCATAGGTCTTAAAAATGCTGTTATATATTTATATTTCATTATTAAATAATAAACAACTGATTAAAATCAGATATAAGCAACAAATACGTCAATATTTTATGTCAATATTAACAACCTTTTGACTGATTCATTTCCAAGTCTAGACATAGGTTCGACAACTCGCGAATGATTTTAAACTAAATCCTAGAGTTATTATCTCCCATTTTTAGTACATAATTGCCGGATGGTTGTAAAACTAGATCTCTAACCCTATTGAAACGATATCAACATTTGTAATTAGGTACTGCATGTTTTCATAACTATATAACATAAACTTGATTCTGCCAGATACCTTGCGGCGACTCTCGAATAGTTCTTTCATAGCTAATTTGCTTAATAAATATTCGCTACCTTTTACAAAACATTTTGACTTGTCCAAATCAATTATGACTTTAGTGTACTTACCCTCGCTAATTAGACTGTGCCGATTTTCATATTTTGAAGAAAGAGCATCTATTAAACTTTCGAGATATGGGAAATACTTGCTATCGTCTGTTCTAATAAGAGAAAGTTTTATTCTATCAAATTTACTAAAACAAATGCCTGACACTTAGTCATCAAACTCAAAAGACAATTGTTGGTTATCAATCATATTTTTTTAAAAATTCTATTATTAACTCCAGCAGCTAATGTTAAATTTTCAAACATTATTTCTAATGTTTAGTCAATATTACTTAAATAATGTCCAAGAGCGAGAGTAGTCATTCCGTCTTTGCAATACCTTTTATCATCAAACTTACTTAGTTCACGTTTTATAATTGTATTCGTTTCAAGCTTATGATAGTTAGTCCGAATGACATTGGTTTTAATAAAGCTGACGCTATTGTTAAGAGCAGCTTTGAAGTCCTCAAAATGCATCATCTTTTTCACATATTCTCTAGGGATGCCTTTAGCTTTCTTTGTCAGTTTATTATCATCTAATATAACAGCATACATTTTGCTTTTTGGTCTAACAAACTCTCTCACCGGCACAAACAAACTCGTCTTTCATTTTTCCTATAACTTTCTTGTTAGAATTATCATGAAATCCGCTACAAGTTGGATAATCTGATACATCGAACAGATCTTTATTATCGTAAATATCTTGATAGATATTTTCAGATTTTATATTGTGTACCAGAATATCCGTATCAGTAAATAGCAACTCTGAATCTGGCCACATTTGTTTGGTAAAATTATAATGAAAATCATACATCAACCACTTTGATATATTAAGCATAGGTGCATCAACATAGATTGGCGTATTTAACTTTAAATTTGTCTTTCGTCGTTGTATTGCGGCAAGATTTTTATTAAATATTTTCATGCTAACAAAACCATCGTCGCTAACTAACTTATTTCTGCGATTAATATCATTAACAATTTCAATCTAAACTCTTTTTCTTATATTTTCCATAGTCTTTCCAAACACCGAGTTGTTCATTAGCTTGAAAAAAGTTTTTCTCAAATTCAGTTGTAGCTACGGCACGACGTTTCGTATTTAGGTTAATATAATCCGCCATCCATTGCGATTGATTAAACTTTAGCACACGATGGACTTTTCTCAGAATTAGTCCAGCATTTACTGCCTGCTTTAGGTTTTTGTAATGCATGACGTAATTGCCTTTGTCTAACAAATTTGGAACTAACTTGTTAACGATAGAACATTTTTCTATAGTCATAGCTCGTTGTTCAGGTGATAATAAACTGTAATCAATCATCATTGATTCTGCGCAAAATGGATAGTCGTTATGTAGATTGTGTAACGAACAGGGGTAGTCTAGATCAACTTTAATAAAATATTAAATATCTTTCGGAAGATTTTTTGCAGTTTCTTTGAGAAACTGGTTTGGAGTTATCCAATGAAACCCGACGCAAGGCATTGGCTGTCCCATATTGGCAACGTATAAATTAACACAGTCTAAATAAATAATGTAATTCGACAGAAAATTTGTATCATAACTTTTTAAATATTTATTACTAGCAGCTGCATATTGTTTTGTTATAACGCTAATTCCACCTCTGATGCCTTTCTCATAAAAGTTAAACATATCGATATATGTTAGGAGTTCTAATTCTATCTCGCTAGTTTTAAGTAAAGCGTCTCAAGACAGCCCCGGGGCAGAATAATACCAGCAGGGGTCTAATCCGTAATTTACACGACTAACCCGACGAAAATTCTCGAAAACATCTGCTAGCAATAATACATCAGTTTTCAGATATAAATCGTGATAATCACCAAATGTTTTGCAGGCGAATTTAGTCTACATATCTTGCACATATTTATGCTCGTCGTCGCTGATGTTCTCGTTCTTGAGTTGCGAGTAAAATATATCTTTATCAGGTAGAGAAGTTTCACTAAATCTGCTCCAATCCTCAAGATACTCGTAAGGAAAGATACCTTTTTTGTCAGATGGACATAGTTTTCACCGAAGCAGCTGCGCAGATCATTGAAAATACTGCAGCCTTTCACGAGCTCGTAAAATGATGTCGCCATAAATTGCAAGCTGTCGATAAAGCGTAATTTGCCGAGGATTACCGACATATACGTTTCAAAATTATTTGGAATACATTTTATCACGTTATTTAGTTTTAGTTTAGCTTTAATGTTTTTATCACCAAAAGCATCTACAATGATATGACTGTCGTAGCCACGAAAGTTATGTAAAACTACTCGAATACAATCTGGAGCATGAAATTTCAAATTGCAACTGTTATGCGCTGCTCCGCGATATTGGCCGGTCAAATGACAGTGATCTCGCACCTTGGAGTCCCCAAGAGGTTTTTCACAATTATGGCAATTAACCGCCTTATCAAAGTCGAGTTGTTGTTTAGACTATATTCTGATTGGATCTGTCCTAAGTAATCTGTTAGAAATTGTATTAACTTCGTCTATTACATTTTTTAGTAACTAGACGGCAGGATTTTCACCTCTATATAACTTTATCGGAGACGAAAATCTATCGCTGGCGCAACAAACTACTTTGTAAGCTACACCGCAAGAAACGTGCTGTTGTATCTTTCTTGTACTTGATTTATTCGGATTATTTTCAGCTCCAGCTATGGGAACGAGTAGACACTCGAAATCGGCGTAAATAACAAAGGGAATACCCAGTTTCTGATTATAGTTTTTAAATTTTAATATTTTTTCTTTTTCGCTAGGCATAGTTATTTTTTGAACATTAACGCAGTATTTGAGATGGACCTGCAGTCTGTCATCGCTAGAAAAACCGTGCAAACATCTGTAACAGAAGTATTTCTTGGTTTTGTTTTTACTGTACTGTCCGCCAACTAAGCCGTTAAAGTTCTTTATCCAACAGTAATGTCCCTGAAAAAATAATAAATTTATTGTCTTTTGCGAAGCACTTTCTGAGATATATCTAGGGTAAACGTTTTCTAGCTCGTTTAGTCCGAAAACATTTACTGAGATACCGTTTTGTTTTTCGAACTCTGGTATATGACTTTCTGCTACTGGAAAGTTGATACCATCAAAATTAAGTTCGTTCTTGTGCGGAAAATGCTTGTTAACGCGATCGGAATTCTGCTCTTTTGGAAATAATGAGGAAAGAATAGACCACTGGAAACATTTGTTGTCGTTGTTTTTGACATATATGCAACACTTTTTGTTCTTAATTTTTTTAGGAAGGTCGACGTGCAAATTACCGCGATGTACGTAATATTTCGCTGCATGAAATAAAACTGAATTTATCATTTCGAATTTCCAACCTGACCACGACGAGGTAAATTCTTCTAGTTTTTTGTTTATTTCCTTGTGTATTTCATCGGCGACCATAGCAATATTGGATCCAGTTAATATTTTTCTCGATTTGGTGTAATTGTGTATGTTCATGTTCAGCACGATTTATATCATTCCTATGGCAAGGGTCTATCTAAATGTATTTTATGCTAGGGCATGGGTCTATCTGGATGTATCATGTGCTATAGTATAGGTTTGTCTCGATGTTTCATGTGCTAAGGCATAGGATTATCTAGATGTATCATGTGCTAGGACATAGGTATATATATATAGATGTATCATGTGCTAAGGCATATGTGTATCTATATGTATCATGTGCTAGGGCATAGGTTTATCTGGATGTATCATGTGTTAGGGCATATGATTATCTGGATGTGTCATGTCCTAGGGCATAGGTTTATCTGGATGTATCATGTGCTAGGGCATAGGCTTATATAGATGTATCATATGCTAAGATATAGGTTTACCTGGCTGTATCATGTGTTAGGGCATAGGTTTATATAGATGTATCATATGCTAAGGCTTAAGTTTTTCTAGATGTATCATGTGCTAGGGCATAGGTTTATCTAGATGTATCATGTGCTAGGCATAGGTTTATCTAGATGTATCATGTGCTAGGGCATAGGTTTATCTAGATGTATCATGTGCTAAGGCATAGGTTGTTCTGGATGTATCATGTGCTAGGGCATAGTTTTTTCTGGATGTATCATGAGCTAAGGCAGAGGTTTATCTGGATATATCATGTGCTAGGGCATACATTTATCTATATTTATCATATGCTAGGGCATAAGTTTATCTAGATGTATCATGTGCTAGGGCATAGATTTAACTGGATGGATGTGTCATGTGCGAGGGCATATGTATATATAGATGTATCATGTGCTAGGGCATAGGTTTATCTAGATGTATCATGTGCTAGGGTATAGGTTTACCTGGATGTATCATGTGTTAGGGCATAGGTTTATATAGATGTATCATATGCTAAGGCGTAAGTTTTTCTAGATGTATCATGTGCTAGGGCATAGGTTTATCTAGATGTATCATGTGCTAGGGCATAGGTTTATCTAGATGTATCATGTGCTAGGGCATAGGTTTATCTAGATGTATCATGTGCTAGGGCATAGGTTTATCTAGATGTATCATGTGCTAAGGCATAGGTTGTTCTGGATGTATCATGTGCTAGGGCATAGTTTTTTCTGGATGTATCATGAGCTCAGGCATAGATTTATCTGGATATATCATGTGCTAGAGCATAAGTTTATCTAGATGTATCATATGCTAGGGCATAAGTTTATCTAGATGTATCATGTACTAGGGCATAGGTTTAACTGGATGGATGTGTCATGTGCGAGGGCATATGTATATATAGATGTATCATGTGCTAGTGCATAGTTTTTTCTGGATGTATCATGAGCTCAGGCATAGATTTATCTGGATATATCATGTGCTAGAGCATAAGTTTATCTAGATGTATCATATGCTAGGGCATAAGTTTATCTAGATGTATCATGTACTAGGGCATAGGTTTAACTGGATGGATGTGTCATGTGCGAGGGTATATGTATATATAGATGTATCATGTGCTAGGGCATAGGTTTATCTAGATGTATCATGTGCTAGGGTATAGGTTTACCTGGATGTATCATGTGTTAGGGCATAGGTTTATAAAGATATATCATATGCTAAGGCGTAAGTTTTTCTAGATGTATCATGTGCTAGGGCATAGGTTTATCTAGATGTATCATGTGCTAGGGCATAGGTTTATCTAGATGTATCATGTACTAGGGCATAGGTTTATCTAGCTGTATCATGTGCTAAGGCATAGGTTGTTCTGGATGTATCATGTGCTAGGGCATAGTTTTTTCTGGATGTATCATGAGCTAAGGCATAGGTTTATCTGGATGTATCATGTGCTAGGGCATAGGTTTATCTAGATGTATCATATGCTAGGGCATAAGTTTATCTAGATGTATCATGTGCTAGGGCATAGGTTTATCTGGATGTATCATGTGCTAAGGCATAGGTTTATCTGGATATATCATGTGCTAGGGCATACATTTATCTATATTTATCATATGCTAGGGCGGAAGTTTATCTAGATGTATCATGTGCTAGGGCATACATTTATCTATATTTATCATATGCTAGGGCATAAGTTTATCTAGATGTATCATGTGCTAGGGCATAGGTTTATCTGGATGTGTCATGTGCGAGGGCATATGTATATATAGATGTATCATGTGCTAGGGCATAGGTTTATCTGGATATATCATGTGCTAGGGCATATATTTATCTATATTTATCATGTGCTAGGGCATAGGTTTATCTGGATGTATCATGTGCTAGGGCTTAGGTTTATCTAGATGTATCATGTGCTAGGGCAAGGTTCTTTCTAAATGTAAAATGTGCTAGGGCATGAGTCTCTCTGGATGTATCATGTGCTACGGCATAGGTTTATCTGGATATATCATGTGCTAGGGCATAGGTTTATCTAGATGTATCATGTGATAGGGGAGAGTTTTATCTGGATGTATTATGTGCTAGGGCTTGGGTTTATCTAGAGCTTATCATTCGGATTTTTTATGCCTTGCCTTTTATTTCTTTTTGAATGGAGAAAAAATAAAATTTAACACAAGTTGCATTAATTCTAAGAGCGTTCTGTTTTTGTTATTGGCTTGCGTGGGTATATTTGCGTTTTTTTAAAAAATAATGAGTGAACTTTGTATGATTAGTGTCTGAGTTTTTATACTCCCTCATAATGAGCAAAATTAATTGGAAACGGTATACGTCAGACTGATTTCCTTATGGAACCTTCCTGGTTCTCATTCGTAATGGGTGGGGGTTGATGGTTTATGCATGTAGCGTGGCTCATCAGCCAGTTGTCACTCCTGAGCGGTAATATCGAGCAGTGGCATATCAATTCTTATCCTTTGGCCATTTAGCTGATTTTATTCAAGACTGTCAGAGGTTGGTTTCGATCACGGATGTTTCATATTTTTCAAGTCTGAGAGAATGATGTGAAAAATCATGAACCGGTGGCCATTGTTGCATCCATATATTCACTGAGTCGTCTTTTGTTGCCCTGTAGTGTTCGTCAAAATACGCAGCTATAAATAAAACCATGCTTTTGACCCCAGGACGAATGTGAACGTATGCATTTAATGAACCCTCTATACATGCAGCGGTCACGAAAAGGACGTGCACTTAACCTGAATTTGTTTTCTGTTCTTTGTCAATGAGCAGCTTTCCTAGTATAGAGCACCTGACAAACAGACTTCACGTGACTTGCGTGAACGTCCCTTGGCAGTTGGAAGTGTGCATTGCTACAGGCAAGATCTTCAGAAGACATTTTACAACCGGGACTGGGGACAATACGACAACCAACATATTGTAAGTATCTGTATATTACCTTTAATGCATCACGGAGCAACGGACATTTATTTGAACAGTAATGAGATCCTTTCTCTCTTATACCAAATTGCACGCTTATATCTGACATTGTTTCTCCTGAGGGAACTAAACATGCTCCACTAGTAATGTGCCACTTTCTTTCATTTTTGTCTCGACTAATTTTAGAATAGCATGGGTATTATTCATTCTACGGAGGTATCGCAGCACATAGTTTAAAGTTTAACGTGCCACTTTTCGTCATTACTGTTACGGGATGTCCCTGGTTCGAGAGCGGTCAAATTACAAATGGTACTCGCATGGCGCTCAGCAGCAAGAGCTTACTCTTGAGACTGGTCCACATTTGGTTCGTTACAAAGAAAATTAGAAGTATCCGTAAATAAATTAAGGGATGGGAGGTCTAATATGAAACGATGTAGCACTACTGGTCGGTCTGGTGTCGGAATAATGACCTGGTGAGACATTACTACATATCTACGGCATGATGCCTCAGTGCTAGGCATACTATAAACTGCCACACCAGATGACGTAGAGATGACTAGAAATGTTAAGCTACATAGTTGATATTACAGCAACTAGAAAGGTACAACATTATATAACCTTCTACAGCATTATATTTTTGTTAATTTCTAAAACGTCACCAAACAATTAAACAAACATGACAAAATCCTTCCAATATAAATTTGACCCAACCCTGTTCACCCAACCTTGTAAAACGTTACTTTCAAAACATTCACTTATTATTTTGGCAAGCCTTATGATAAGGAACAGGATTCAAATTTTAATGTCTTCACACTGCAACGATAATTTTTTTTTATTCAGACTAGAGACTAGGTTCGTACCATACAAATTTTTCTACTGTGGTATTAACATGACGCATACGTGCCAATATGTACCGTAGTTTTTTTTAGAGACCGTAATTTGTCTGAGGCAGGGCTTGCCACTTTAAAATGTTTCGTCGCTCAAGAGGTGGAAATATTATATATTAGGCGAAGTCTAGAACGTAAAATTGTTTGTTCCATTTCTTAGTTTATTAAATGTTTGAATATTTGTTATGAACAGAATGAAATATAAATTAACAAGTGCATTTAAGTACAATATAATTTTCTTAAGGGTCATTTGAGTTCACATGGCCACGACATTGAAGATGTCATTACGATTAACCTTGGTTTCCTTGTTAGAATACGACCCTAATTAAATTGTATTAACACATCAGAGATGCATACAGTGCATGAAAATGTAGGACGTCACAAATCCAAGATCACAAGAGACATTGCTTAATTGTCGAACTAATGGCAAGATTGGTACAAAAAGCTATTCTCCACCCAGGTGGACGCCTCAATGGCGTCTTCATACCTTCAAAAGCCATATTTTCATATGACGTGATCTAGTCTATTCTTTGGGGCCAATAACAAAGAAACTTGCACGTGCATACATTCGAGCCATCGTATCGTATTTATAAATAAACAGCTATTGGTTCCAGTTCATAAAATAGCAGATTTCTTCGCCATTTATACGATTGCTCATCTTTCACACAGCCACTAGAAAAATTCGAAAATGTTCGCTATAGTTTGTCATTGCAAAGAATTTAGGTTCAGAAAAATTAACGTTCGGCTATTTATTACTTGTGGTTAGATAGATAATAAATTAATTTAAACTTAATTATAGTTTAAAAAACATTTGAACTGAAGTACTATTAAAATGCTCTGTTGATCAAAGTTAGAACTGTTTGCTGGCTGACAAGTTTCAAAATGTCTTTAAGTGTTAGTGCCACTCGCCAGTGTGATGGGTAGTACGTAGTACGCAAAGCTAAATGATATTGTTTAGATCTGCTATGAATTATCCCACTTAGTTTTAGCATGGTTTCCAAAACGTATTTGGGACATCTATTTAGGCGGTGCTACAAAAAATACAAAAACAAGGATTTTGCATGCGTCACAGTTGTTTTGAACTCGATCAATACAAATTTAACATTTTAACGTTAATTTTAATATTATAACTTCATTTTCCTAAAGTTTATGAAATTAAATTTTACATCTCAGTTGGTACCATAAACCACTATTTTAAATACCGCAATACACTACTACATACATGCATACATGTAGATGTAGGACAACCCTTGAAAAGGGATGCTGAAAAACATTCCCGTAGTTTGGTATATCTACAGGTGAATAAAATGGGCGAGGGAATAAACTAGACCCTACACCCAACAAAGCATTGTTTTGCTCTGGATCCACTGTATTTTCAATACGTATAGTGAATTTGATTGACATCATATCTCACAGGAAGGGAATATATACAAGTTTTCCATTTACACAGCGAAAATTACGCATGTGATTTTACAACCTTTACATATACATAGTGAAAATTTATCACTCGCAAATTGATGCAAAAATTTAAACTCGTAGTTTACACAATGTTTGATTCTTTCCAATTTAGCGAGTATTCGAGTTTTGCATGTAGATGTATTTTAAAAAACATAATCTCCGACATTTTACATAAATGTTAGCGTGTTTTACGACACAAATTATTGCAACTTTTATTCGGATTCATTCTGAAAATGTATTGACCTGTTCAAGTTGCATTCAGGTCTCTTGGATATATAATCTTTTGTTATAGCTTCTATCAATTATAACCCCTACAAGCTAGTCGATCGTAGCAAACTTTTAAAATCGGCACACACCTAGTTGTGTAATACGATTCCATTTTAAATTTCGTAGGTAAGGGGTATCTCAGTCAAGAACAATGTGCAAGCTGATTGCTTTTTTTCAAGCATGTAAAATGTGCATTCCGTACAAACATCTTGGTAGCAGTAACACGATCTGCTACAATTCTGACGCAGTCGCTTGATAATTGATAATTTGTGTTTTAAGATCGTCTATGTGCACATGTTTAAAATTGATGGCTCTTATTGCTCAATTTACATAGGTTTTGCTGCTGAATATTTAAATCGTAATCCTGGTGTATTACTTGCGTAAGCTTTCCATTTGCTTCCACTCTTACGGCATTTATAGTTATTTTACGGACAGAAACACGATCATATTCATAAACGTAAAAAGTACGCCATTTTCTAATGTTATTTTTTTCTAAGCAATTATTTCGGTCTTCGTAATAGAAAGTAGCCCAGTTTGTAGCAAGCTGTAAACAAATCTGTATAGATATAAAGGTTATCGTACTTGATCTATATTTCTCTACATAACAGTGCCGTCTTAAACCATGGATGGACACACTGGGCTGTTGCGCAGGGCCTCACGCTTCTAGGGACATCATGCTGCCCATATTGAATAGTATGGTCGGTAGGGGATCACAATACATTGCTTAGTCCATAGCCCACAATATTAGGACGGCACTGTCTACATCTGATATATATATATATATATATATATATATATATATATATATATATATATATATATATATATATATATATATATATATATATATATAGCACACCTCACGAACGATAAAAGTAATGTTACTTTCATTTTGTAGGAAATAAAATTGAATTGTTGCTGTCAGATTCAGCTGACGACAATGGGTTGTTTGTATATAGCGTTCCTCCTCTTCCTGACCAATGCTGTTTGCCAGATTATTACGACGGACGTAGGTAAGGAAGCGACCTACGAATTTGAGATTTGTCAAAGAATCAATGATCCTTAGTTTTGCGTTGCAAAATGTACAAACATAATGTGCAAATTTTATCAGACGGGGTTAGAAAGGAATTTCTGTGTCCTGTTGTTTTCAAGACTCTTTCCGTCTGTTTTTTAGTGGTCCGATTGGTTATTATAAGATGAATAAGAAATACATGAATTGCCAAGATATGTACTACCAATAGATCGTTATGCAGATTCTTTGCTTGTCTGTTTTTTTATTACCTCTGGCGTCGGTGTCCATATATATACATGGACCTCATGTTACCTCCTCAATGAATCGAAACTATAATTTTTTCCTGTCTGAGTCAATAGTTTTAAAGTTTGTTTCATGGCACGACACCCTTACGACAAAAGACCCGACACATTCTACTGGTTTAGGTTAAAGTTGTGCGTTAGGATCATGGCCACATCTATATACTGTGAATCCTGAACCTTCGTGATGGATGCATTGTGGCAAGTGCCACGATCTAGTCACAAAATTAATTGCTGTGACCCATGTTTTCGGTGACTTTAAATTTTTAGTTTTAATTTGAATCTTGGCGAAAGGATCCATTTTGAACAAAGTATCCACATCACAAAAGTAGGTCAATAACCATAATTTTACGCTTCAGAGTTGCATTGCATTTTATGATTGTTTCCAAGGCATTGCTACTACAAGAGTAGTGCAATTTGTAATGTACATTATTATTAAAGCCACACACTAACCTAACTAGTTGTGACCCACAATCATCTTTTTTTTGGTAGGTGTATACAGTTAGCTAATGACCACGTATTTTGGGTATGCTATATGCATACTGTACAACAATAGAGCGGATTTAACAAGTATTGTAAAGTGGGGCCAACATTTCGTTGAAAATATCACACACGTGTCTTGTAATGTATATTTGAGGAAAAATATCTGATCAACAATGAACAAAAATGCAAAAGATATCATTGAATAGTTTAATTTACAAGCTGTCATTAAATAATTTCTGCAAACATTATTCTTCAAAAGACATTGCGCCCAACTTTTTACGGGCGATTATTCTGCACACAATGAAACTACCGCACACATTACTTATTCAGATGTACGTGTACCGTTGACTCTGGTTCCTAGTTTCAAAACTTTTGCAGTAAATGTCTGAAACCGAGAACCAGGCTAGAAATCCCACAGTACACTTAACTCCATCGTGCGACTGGCAAGACACTGGTCAGTTCCATTCGAGTTATGTTAAAAATATTTATTTATTTCACAATATATTCTGTATGTTATGATTTGGGCTATATTTCTCATATTGCTGGTGGTTTTAGTGAATAAACGAGGATCATGCCCACAATCGAGAGGATCTGGAATTTGTGTGGAGCTATGCTCTTCGGACATTGATTGCTCGGGGAATCAGAAGTGTTGTTCTAATGGATGCGGACACACGTGTCAGAATCCAGTTGATGTGGGTAGGTATATTACTGCATAATTAATGAACCAATAACATTCATGTCAAAACTAAGCAGTTGTTTGGATTTTGTTTTAAATGCATGCTTTACTTTTAACTTTGTTCCTTTTTTGTTTTCTAAGAAATTTGGTATAGATCTTGCTGAAATTACAAGTTTTGAAAGTATACCTTGTTTGGATAAGGACCAAACAACAGTTGTTGAAAAGTTTTCATGAAAGCATTAAGTGTCTAATCGCCCGTATATAACCATATAGGGAAGCGGTCACATGCTAGTGTGGTCTTGCAAGCCAAAGTTCTAGAGAATGAAGTCTGCCTACAATACATGGCGTAGATTGTTGTGGCTTGTTCTCTTTGTAAAGGTATGTTGCTCCCATTGTCAGACAATATTTAGCCTTTTCTGTGTTTAGTATGCCGTGCACCTCGCCGATTTTACAACTCTATGAAGGGATTAATATACAAATACATGTACATGGGTAGAGATTTATCGGAAATCGGTTGATTCCATGCTTTATTACGTTGCATAGCTCTATATTTGAACTATTCCAAAGACTTGCTTATTGTCACGGACTTACCCCCCCCCCCGTCAGGAAACGGTCGCACGTTGACGTGTGGAAACTACTTAGATGGTTAAAATGTTTTGAAATCGCTTAAAAGAAATATTTCGGACTTAGTTTCACAGACCTCTCTTTACTCTCCCCACCCCCATCAAATTATTTCTGGATTCACTAGTGTTTAGTGTTTGTTTAGCTTAAGAACTGAGTTCTTCGGTAATGAGCTAATATATCGTTGTTAGAATTTGTTCGAATTTAATGAATGATAATGTTCAGTGAATAGTGAAAATTTCTAAAAGCGTTCAAGATTAGTTTAACGCTTCGGTTAAATTGATTACATGTATATGTAAAATTATATTTCCATTGGGGCATAATCTGTTTCAGAGCCTCAAAATCCATGCGATTTTGGATCGCCGTTGTCTTCCATTTTCTGTGGCTACGGACCAACCCACCAAGATTGTCCCAAGGGTTATTCTTGCAAGATTGATCCACTGGACGCTTATGCCGTTTGCTGTTCTGAAGGTTTTTTGTTTTTAAAATAGACATAGACATAAACAGAAGCAACATAATAGCTTATCGAAAGGAATACAACCATACACAAGCGATATTTTCATGTAGTCATTCACTTGCGTTAGTCCACCACATTTCTACACAATAGTGCACTTTTGTCGAAAGATTTACGAGAAAGATTAATCTGGGAACAACGAATTAAGTTACATTCATTGCGTAATTTAAACGATGGGCATAATAATAATAATAATAATAATAATAATAATAATAATAATAATAATAATAATAATAATAATAATAATAATAATAATAATAATAATAATAATAATAATACCACAACCAACAAACATTGTTTCTGTGGCGATCATTATGAAATATAAGCTTATTCAAATAATTTTATTTCTCGTTACAAAAACCTTGAATTTATATCATTGTAATATTTTTAAATTTCAAATTCAGTTTAAGCGTATTTGGAATTCTTTAATCGTATGAAAAAAGTTCTAACAAAGCAACAACAAAGTCTTTCAGTGTATTTGCCCACTTGCTAGCTTGAATTTTAAATCTATGCGAATACGCTTGCAGTACTTTTCATTAATCCCAACAAATTTTAAATAAACCCCAAACGAACATCCACATGGATCCACCACCCCGAGGGCTTGGAATTGTTAAACGGGACTGACATCTCGCTGCTTCTGGTAAGAGGCGACCTAGTATAGGTTAATCACTTTCACTCGTGTACCACAAACGATTCGCAACTCTTGCCAAGAAACCAGTTAAATTGGCTCCGCCACTGCTCGCGCTGGTTGTAATGGGTGGTCTAAGTCAAGCAATGAGAGGATTAAAAGATCTCCTAAACTTGCCAAAGGATTTGACGATCATATTGTTCTTTAATAAGTTTTGAGAGCAGACAATATTGACACGGAGTGCTTCCTGATATTGAATTAAGGAAAGCTCATAAGTCTCGTACTTCTACCACTTTTGTAAATGTCTGACAAAAATATTGGAATTACTGAGGATTAAATGTAACTATTGAAGAAATGAGTCTTCAGGAACTTATTCATACAAATCCATCTTAAGAAAGCCGTTTAAAAAAGATTGTCTTGAAAACTTCACCTCGTACATAAGCTTTTCAAGAAATACATACAAGGCTGCTGGAGAAGTTTCTTAATCGTAGAAAACAAAATCACTAGCAGCCAATATAAAACTAATCTCAATACTCCTTTACCTGCCTTAGCCGTTCAGGAATGGTTACACATCTTTGTTCAATGCATATCCTTCCAAGATCTCCAATTCATTCTGATCTTGACCATCTTTCCTTGCCTTTTGCATGGCAAGTTGTATAGCTACCTCAATCCTCCGTGATCCTCATTTTTAGGTTTGACTATATCCAATTATCTCTTACTTCCCTTCGGAAGTTGATGAATGACCTCTGTTGCAATGACCAATTCTCAAAATATTTATGTAGTACTCATATTTACAAAGATAATCAAATATGTTGAGGATACAATACCAAAATCCTAACCATGATTTGATGTGGCATGCAAAAAGAGGGAATTGTAAAAGGTTAAAATATCAGGGCCAATCCAACAACTCGAATCCAACAAGTACCATATATACCGAGCAAACGTTTGTCGTATCATCCAAGACGTCACGAGCAAGCATATAAATTAAATGTCTCTTGGTTGAACTCGAGCTTCTGCTTTAAATCTGTTTCGAATTCGGTACGAGTATCATTAGCAAAATACACTGCTAAACATTTCGATAAAAAAAATTGGGAAACTGGCAACTACCGCGGTCTTGACGAGAATTTGCGACGATACTTGTACCCAAACCCGCAAAGAATCAGACCCTTTCCGATTATCATCCCACAGTATTAACAAGCAGTATCAAGAAAGTTATGGAACAGATAAGACAAAACTACTGTGACATCTCCAATAAAACCACATACTAACGTTAAAATGTGCATTAAAACTCAGAGAAGCAATACACTGTCAGGCTTGAAGCATTTCTCAACAACGTAAGGTTGTTTTTATCTTGAAGAAAAAGTGACACAATTAACCTAGGTGTAAAGGGACGCTCAACATTATCCCTAGTTTTTTTCCCCAAGAGTTATCCTGGAGAGTCATGCGTACGTCGGGGAAATATACAGAGTAAGTCCTTGTAAACATCAAAATCTAAAGCACATTAAAATGAGTTTCAACAGCTGGGATTCTTCTCAGCCGACTGAAAAAGATAGTCAAATTTCGAAAATGGCATCTCAGGCCAGGCGAGTCGGAACCAAGCGTTATTCTTGGAATTCAGATTGTGTGGATCCTGCTTGATAACAAAACCACATGGAAAACTGCAATCCTTTATTTGGTCTTTATAACAATTTTATAATCCTAATGGCAATAACGTTCTCTACAGACGGAAAGCTGTTTTGTTTTTGGTATAAAATGTATAGTGTAATAAGTCTGTCCCAAAGAAGAATCTCAGTACTTCAAGTGAACTTGATAAAAGTTTGGGTTAGATTTTAAAAAATGAAAAAATAGATACCTGTACAAAAATGTAATTGAGACATTCAGACCACGTTACTATCAGTTAAAATGAATACGCATAGTAAATATCAACGTTGCTTGAATCTGTCAACCTAAAACGAAAAGTCTGAAAAGGCGTGGAAAGATTACCAAAGACATGAAATCGTATTTTTACCACATTTACGTCTCGGTGAAATGAAAGCCGGAACAGCATGGAAACGTGGAAGAAAAAGATGTTTGACCTAAATTCAAATTAACTAGACTCTCCATGCTCTGTAATCAAAAGAATAGTCTAGGAACTCGGAAAGCTGCAGTATCCAAGTTTTGCGACCAACTTAAAATGTATATCCGAGTTTATAGAAAGGCCATGTGTCCAAACGTACTTTAGACTTTCTCCACAGAATAATAAACTAAAGCAATCTTTGGCAACCAATATACTCTAACACTTATGAACTTTGTTCATGATTTTGTCACTACTAACAGCATCCATACAGATATAACCATGGACATTGATCAAGCATTTTAGAAGGTACTTCACATAAGATCATATTATACATTTTGAATATGTGATGTTCAGTTATAATTTACATATAATTTTGGTGTCAAGTAATACGTCATAGTGCATAATGTTGGAAGGAAATGGTTGAAATAGCATACCTGACTATCCAGGAGTCCATTTCTGTGCCCTACGTACTGAATGATTTTCATTAATATTAAAATCACGGTACACTTGGAACTATCAGATGGTTAATTTTGTGATAAATCTCACATCTCAAATTGCAACAAGATCAACACGCAGCTTTAAGATGAAATATAACTCGTTTCATAACCACAATGGTGTTGTATTCTGTTGCTAGATAGCATCAAAATTTGAATAAAATGCGCCTAATCCTTCGACGTCGTACCTTTAAACCGGTTTATTCATTACGATATAGATATCGCCCAGCAGACCAGTTAAGATAAATGTCTTAATGTAAATAAACATAAATTAAGTTAAAAGAAAGCTAGTAGTTTGTGAGAAGTCGAAAAGAAAGCTAAAGTTGAGTATATCGTCGAAGTAGCTTGAACATCCCTAATAAGGTAAAGTGAACTTTTGTTATGCCCTGTGTCCCAATGTATCATCGGTCTTAGTGCGATTTCTATCCATATTTGATATGGAGAATGGTGAAAACAAATTGAACTAGTTTCAACCTTTTTTTAGAGTATAGTAGCATTAAACCTGGCATGTCCTCCCAAATTGCGATCAATAAAATATGGCCTCGGTAAAAAAAAATACTCATTAAACTTGTTCTTTAAAACATTCGCTCCAAAAAATCTGACCTAGTATGACCAAGACGATTCTGATGTACAGGTCTTTCATGTTTGCGCCAATAATGCTGATCTGAGTAAACGTTTTAGCCCATGCTGAAACAAAAACATTTAACCACTTGTAAATGATTCAAAGAGAAATTCAACCTAATTTTTTATAAAAGCAACTGTACATTGAAGGTCCTTAGAATTTGTAAAGTAATACTGAATTTCATCCATTTTGTCCACTATTACTATAGGAATAGAACAAGAATTCTATATTGCTTAACTGTTAAGTGTGGCCTAATGAAGCAAAGAATATCACATGTGGTCTTTTAAATGATACTAATTTAGAACAGATATGGTTGAAATAGTTCAAATTAGAAAAATCTCGACTCATTCAAAAAAAAAAAAATAAACAAAATTTGGTCAAAGGTAACAAAATGATGTCCGGCATGAAAGCATTTAAAAAGTATCCAAATACGGATTACAAAAATATGGCAGCCATTAGTAAAAAGTAGTCTTCAAATCACTGTTTTGCTTAAATCTGTTTCACTGTACCCTAGCTTTAATCTAGTGTCCAGATGCTGTTAGGATGCTTGACTCGACATTGAGAAATACATGTTATTTCAAGACATTTTATTTTATTTTATTTTATCTAAATCGAAAAAATGCAGCATTTGACGAGTCATCTTTAAGGCAAGAAATTATGACGGAGAGGCCGAGTGAGCGACGCACTTCAGCGTTTTGTAGATGTTCACTTGGCTTGTAGAGAATTCACATCCCCACCGTACCGTCTTTTAATGTAGATCAGTATTATATATCGGTGACCATAATGCAGTTAAAATTTTCAAATCTGTGTGCGCTATTTTTCACAATTGTTTCCTATTCATAACATGCTTCTGAACACATATGATCAATTAGATTGAACAAATTTCTAATGTTATACGATTGACATTGATCTTTTTTTTTACTATTCGTGATTGATAGCGCTAACCCATCTTAATCCACTGAAAACAATGCAAGGACATTATTGCAATGGGGACCATTATTACAACCGGGATAATCATATTTCGGATATGGTCCATTCGGAGAATTTGTCCTGTATTCTGTACATAAAGTTAACATTTTGTGAACATTCATAGATTTCATTTACGATAGCAAATCTGTCGTAAGAGCTGTACAAATTTTTATGATTTCTGATTCTTCATCCATTTACAGATGAACGATTTTCTGCATAGAAAAGGGCATGTGAAAGAAAAGTAACTATTGATTTAAAATAGAGGTTGGATAAATTTTTTCTTGTATGTTAAAGATCTATGCCCAGAAGGGGAAGACTCAACAAAGTGCTACGTAGATCCGTGTGATGTCATTACGTGTCTTGCCTTTCCTGATGCCCAGTGTATGTAAGTAGACCAATTGTGTATAACGTGTTCTCGCTGAAAACAATGTTCTCAATAATACGATGATAAAACAAAAAGGAAAGTGTAAATAAAGTTCATAACTATATTCAAATGGTAGAATCTGAGGTGACCGCCTAGGGTTCACGTGTTATATATATGTATATATATATATGTATGTATGTATGTATGTATGTATGTATGTATGTATGTATGTATGTATGTATGTATGTATGTATGTATGTATGTATGTATGTATGTATGTGTGTGTGTGTGTGTGTGTGTGTGTGTGTGTGTGTTATGTACATATATGTGTATATATATATATGTGTATATATGTATGTGTATGTATGTGTATGTATGTATGTGTATATGTGTATGTATGTATGTGTGTATGTGTGTATGTATATATATATATATATATATATATATATATATATATATATATATATATGTATATGTATGTATATGTATGTATATGTATGTATGTGTGTGTGTGTATGTATGTATATATGTGTGCATATATGTATGCATACGAGTACGAGTGTATGTGTATATGTATATATGTGTATATGTATATATATGCATATGTGTGTGTGTTGTGTGTGTATGTATGTATGTATGTATGTATGTATGTATGTATGTATGTATGTATGTATGTATGTATGTATGTATGTATGTATGTATGTATGTATGTATGTATGTATGTATGTATGTATGTATGTATGTATGTATGTATGTATGTATGTATGTATGTATGTATGTATGTATGTATGTATGTATGTATGTATGTATGTATGTATGTATGTATGTATGTATGTATGTATGTATGTATGTATGTATGTATGTATGTATGTATGTATGTATGTATGTATGTATGTATGTTTCGGAGCTTTAGGCTAATCAATATGCCGTTCACTAAGGCTTACAAAAGATGTCGATCTAAGTTGTTAAAGTAACCGCATCGGATATGGAAGGTGGCAGGGTCGAACCTCCTGCAGGGTCGAACCCAATACTTAGAAAAATGGTACCAGCAGCTCCTTAGGTTGGTCAACATTGAGGCTAGTGTTATGAATGATTGGTCTAGTATCATGAAAATGAATAGGTGAGATAGTCAATGTCGCAGAACTAGACGACACAATAAATACAATATGCTGCAGACGTCGTAGCGATATAACTCGTAATGATAAAGCCGCGTTAAAGCACGCGCACAAAGAAAATTGATTCTGATGATGGCAAAAGGGATCAAACTTGAATATATAAATATATAGCGCTGACGCGAGAATATCTATAAATGACCGCAAATCTCGTTTCGCTTGTTGAACTTCGAGGCGGATTGAGACGTGCGTGACGAAATATAGATGGGATAGTTGACAATAATTTAAACCATTAGTGAAAAAGGACAGGGACATTTCAACAGCATATATGAGGAAAATACCTCTAATAAACTGGCTGGTGATATCTCGTCATTGGACCCAAATATAACCTAAACCTAGCCAGGATCTCTTCTTTTTGATACCCAAAAGCGCGTCAACTCGTACTGGAGAGCTACTTGAAAATCTGCAGCAGCATAGAAAAGCAGATGTTTTTAGAATGACCTTTCATTGATGTATTTCCCCAAAATGTTTTGCCTTAACATTGTTTTTCTTCATTATTTTGATGCGCAATATTGACGCAATGTAACAAACATTGAAGTAAAATCAACAAGACTTGTGTGGACCGTGAAAACAAACGGAAAAGTAAATACCGATATTTGTCTCGTAAAGCTAATCCGAATCTCAAGAACGAATCATCTTCTACCACGTTCCATAAATGTGTTCACGTTCATAGGTGCACGCAACGATAATTGTTTGATGCAAGTCGACACTTTCTCCTTCGCGTGTATGTTGACCATAAACGGTAACACTAAAACCGCGTCTGATGGGGCAGGGGACAGTTTTTATGTACAAATTTTATGCCGTAATCAGTGACCTAGTACAAAAAATCCTAAAAAATCAAATCCACAAGTGAGGTCAGGAATGTCTATATTTTGAGATACCTATATTAAAATAAAACATAAAAATATCCACTTGACAAGAGAAGTCAGTGGCAGTTTATAGCAGAAATTATGCACTCCAACCCCAAATTTACACCTGCAATTTTCATGTCCGAAGGTCATTTTTGACACCATGTGGTGCTCACAATGCAAACACAAGCCCTTTTCCTAGATGACTATTCTGCAAAGCAGGCTGATACAATCAAAAATCCAAGCCGATTTTGAGATGTTCTCCTTGTCCCAAAACCACGTGTTTACTTTTAAGAGGCTAGCTCTTCTTCCTAGCCAACTATTGGTATTTCACTATCAACATATTGCAGAGTAACTACGGAAGGTCTACATGCCTGACACCCATTTCAAGAACGCAAACCCTAAACACCTAGTTAAGAAATATATCCCTGTCTTTAATTAGTGACAATAATTGCTGAAAAAGTCGCACCATAGCCTTAAGTTAAGAAATTTGCCATGGGCCAAATTACGAAACTGTACCCTACCACCTGATATGACAGAATCGGTTTATTGCTATTTATCAGGGTATAGAACAGTTGGTATAAGAGCAAACGCCTTTTCTATATTTGAAATTGCTCGGTTTGCTTAAGACTTGTAAATACCCTGCAAATAATACTTATTGAATTATATAGAAACAAGGACCAGAATGTTATGATCTATACGTTAGTGCCTTTCATAACAATAATTTCACCCAATGAAAACACAGCTGTGTCCAGATTGTTTTGAAATTTAAATTGTCATGGAGATAACCTAGTATACCAAATCTGATGTAATGCCAACCTCTTGATAGGTCAATAGTAGGTTGGACGTTATCGGTATAAAGTTTCGACAGTTGGTGGAAGTATAATACTTATCTTCGATTGATCAGATGAACCTAGTTCTTAGATTGCGTATTCCTGTTTAACATTTAGGACGCTTTACAATATATTTTACGTGTTCTTTTTACAGACCTAACTACTGCAATGGTTGCTATGCATCGTTCTTCATTGGGGGCAAAAATGTCACAAGCGTGTGTGAAGGTGCTGATGGTAAGCCGTATATATTGGTTTATAATTTTGATTGGTATGGTTAGTGTAGATATATTAATGAAAAGACCTGCATTCGCAAAACTAGATCCGAACAGATTTTATCCTTTTCTCTCGTGCATGTTTTCAACTAAAGGTGGCATGTAAAAAGAGTAATGGACTAAAAAAATGGTTCTTAACTAAACAAATTGGATGTTTTTATGAGCTTTTACGAGTGTTGGGTAAATCTTCCTGGTTTTTATCTGTCACATGCGTACATGTGGATTATTTGCAAGCTCTTAGGTATTCCCAATTAAACTTCATTCATGCACTTAAGGAGTGGTGTGTAGAAAAAGGATTTTTAAATAATTTTTTTCAGGGACCAGACTATATATAACAAGATAGTTTGTTACACGACTCCTATGGTATTTTTTCTAATATTGGAGGTGGACAATTAAATGTAAATAGCCCCCGAGCCCACAGGCAGCAATGCTGATGGTCTAGATGTATAAATAACTCTAGGTAAAATGTAAACAAGGTAATGAAATATATAAAATGTATTCAACAATTTCATGGAAAAAATTGTATCTTCTTTGGAACAAATAGTGAGTGACCTGTTTATAATTGGCAATTACTATCTTATCATTTGACTTAAATTTCTTAGTTTCTGTTGCTCATCTGTCCGCCTTTTGTACTTCGGTACTCTTGGCTACGTACTATAATTGCATTTCCGGATCCGTCCTTTTGACATTACCCGTACTTCCTATCACGTTTACCTTCTGGCAGTGCGCCTACACAAAAACTGTTGACGACACACTAATGCCTTCTACGTGCTCTCCATGTGTCCTCCCTTCTCCGATACTCGTATGTCGCCTCTCCACCTGAAATGCGTCCTCTATAAGCCTTTATTCGCAAATCCAAACTTTTAATTTCACTAGAATTCTTTCTCGTCATTTAACAAGCGTACAGTCTAATGCCTCTCGACGTATCTGAACAATGGATTTGGTCCGAAAATAGTGGTTGCTTATTGAAACTCCGATAAATTTGAATGCTTTGATTGGATACGGTCTGGTCTATTTTGAAAACTGCCCTGGGATAGTTTAGCACTTGTCAATGTCTGGTTTCCGGTTCTGCAAAGCCCAAATCTGCTCCAAGCGGGTCGTGACATCACTGACCGAAACAAAACAGAAATCAACATGGTCAGCCTGGTGTCGTAATTCCCGTTAAGCGTACCTCCAACGGTTCGTTGGGTAATGGTTAAACAAAAGGCAGTTTCTTTGTCCAGAATCGGGTATATAGTCGTAATCTTAAATAGTACGTACTGACATTATCCTATGTGGTTTTAACTACGAATTAACTATAATACGTCAATGCATGAAGCATCGGCAAATTTCTCATGACTTGACATGGATGCCGTTCAAGTATTAGTTAAGTGGGCTTTTATTTGATTTCTTTACCGTGCTTCGTTTCAGTATAATACTATTTGTGTAAACTTGTACCAGACGCAAAGAAGCTACATACTGTCCGTATAAATAACTCAAATAATACTTATAGAATGAATATTGTTACCTGCTACAGCCATTCGC
Organism: Potamilus streckersoni; assembly: GCA_016746295.1. Classification (NCBI taxonomy): domain Eukaryota; kingdom Metazoa; phylum Mollusca; class Bivalvia; order Unionida; family Unionidae; genus Potamilus; species Potamilus streckersoni. The sequence continues at coordinate 1,463,567 of JAEAOA010000138.1, read as the reverse complement.
AGTCAGTGAAACTAAGAATAAATGCCTGTGTATCGCATAACATTGACTCCTCGACCTTCTCTCATGACCTTAGTGGATGACTTCTGGACTTGAATCGCGTGATGAGAGAAATGTCGATCACGTGACAGAATCCTTTACAACGGCGGGAGATCCAATCAGGAACTATAGTTCAACACTGGCTCACCCTCCATGATTTCAATACCTTTTTTTCCTATATTCAGATTCATTGACATAAGCCTTGTTTAGTTTCTCCAGTATTTTTTAAATACGACTAAGACTAAACTTGCGAAAGAAATACAAATCATGGTAATCTCTTCAACTTAATTTGTTTATAGAATATTAAGTTAAAAGCAGTGTTGAAAGCAATAAATGTGCTAATGGAACGTTAATGCAAAATGTTAACGTACAAAGTTAAAGATACATGTGATTTTCATTATAGTTATGGGGACAGATACCAGTGTAACATTTCGTATAAAAAATCATGCAGAAAGAAAGCAACTTTAAATTATCATGCAGAAAGAGAGCTGTATTAAAGTTTCCATATCCTGAGAGCAATACCAGCATAACGAATTTCCAATTTTATTTCCCGAAAAAAATAAGGTATTGTAGTGGATATATTTTTCCATTTACAGAACCACCTTGCCCAGAAGGTAGTACTCGTGTAGAGTGCAAAGTCGATCCTTGTGAAGTCACGAAATGTCCACAATATCCTAGTGCACGCTGTGTGTAAGTCTCCAATATTACATTCATACTGTCCTTTATATGAAATGTGCGTGCATAACATCATTGGACGGCATAATGTAGACAAACAATTCCAGGTAGAACTAAAAAGACAATTTTTGTCAGTATTCATGATTAAAATAAATTTCCACCAGTGGCTGATCTTTCTTTTCACATTAATGAGTCATATATTTAGTAATTTCTTGAAGTGTTTTTGGATTGGTATGCATTTTATTGCTGGAAAATGCTCAGAGAACCAAATAACATTGGACCTTGTCGCCAAAGGAGGTACTTACAGTAATTAGTAGTAACATTATACCAACGGAGTTAAACATAAACTGTCGTAGCATGTCCCGTTCAAAACATTTATCCGAATTGTTCCTGCAGTTGTGCAAATCCACATCGCTAAAAGAATCGTACCGTATCTAGTCAGAAATGTTGATAGCAGCACCTGTATATGCAGTTGAAACTATACTGTCATGTCATGGAAACGTTTTCAGTGGTGATAAACCTCTCCGGTAGCCTAGTGGTTAGAGCGTCCACCTAAGAGGCGGGAGATCGCGTGTTCGATCCCCGGTCGAGTCATATCAAAGATTTAAGAAAAATGGTACTAAGAGCTCGGCATTAAGAGGTTAGTGCTCGGACTGGTCGGCCAAGTGTCCGGATAATGACTAGATGGGACATCATGCTACATGTCTGCGGCATGATGCCCCAGTGTTAAACATCAGTATAAACTGCCCCACTGCAGACACAGTAGCGATACGACTGAAACATTGTTAAAGCTATGTTAAAAATCATAAACAAACTCACACAATCGTGAGAAATAGCGAATAGCGATGTTTAAAAGTACAAGTTCATTAGCGATCCTGAGATGTGGGTCGAAGTCATGCACAATGTAGTGTCTACATCATATAATTCTAAGTATTTCTTTCCCATAAAATAGTATTGGTCACGAAATCAAAATCCAGTCTCTACTGCCTAATCGCTAGGTTGCTGTTTGTCAGTGCAAAATGATCAGTGTTATTACATACTTTGCAAGCAGTTTATCGATAACATTACATTAAAGACAAAACCAACTGACAAGTGGATGTTTCAGAACAATTTCTACTACGACACCGGAAAGAACGGACTATTGATTTTGCAGAGTATCGATCATAAATTTTAAAATGTCTGTGAATAACAATAGAAAGATGGCATGTGAATAACAATAGAAAGATGGCATGCGAATAACAATAGAAAGATGGCATGTGAATAACAATAGAAAGATGGCATGTGAATAACAATAGAAAGATGGCATGCGAATAACAATAGAAAGATGGCATGTGAATAACAATAGAAAGATGGCATGTGAATAACAATAGAAAGATGGCATGCGAATAACAATAGAAAGATGGCATGCGAATAACAATAGAAAGATGGCATGCGAATAACAATAGAAAGATGGCATGCGAATAACAATAGAAAGATGGCATGTGAATCACAAATCAGCGTACTTTATTCCATGAAAATGAAAATTCATTCCTTGGCAAGCTTGTTCTTCATTATTCGTTAGCGTCACCTGATTTTCTGTCGGTGATTGAAAATCATTACCGTAATCTTGTTGCAGACCTAACTACTGTGGTGGTTGCTATGCTGCGTTTTTTGTTGGAGAAAAAAATGTCACGGAGAAGTGTCGAGTATCGAACATAAGAGACGGTAAGCGATATATTTTAATTTAGAATTCTGATTACACTTTAAATTGCTATTTTAGCTGTATTTACATGAACACTTGCATGTATTCATTATTGTAAAATGATTCCCAATAAAGCGTGCCCTCTACTTTGCGATTTCAACCCAAGAATTCTACACGTCAATACGGATAGAGCATTACACTGAATGAGATCGACATGCGGCTAAGAAGTGTTGAATTTTATTCATTCTTGAGAGGGCTATGAAAGTCTTCATGACAAGTACAACCAACTCTTCACATAGAAATTTAACATTGTTGTGGATAATTTTGTCTCGGATTCGTGACAGATTGTAAACACTGATTCTCATCCATTAGTTGCAGTGTCCTTGCCAGCCTCTCAACTGCACTGTATGAAATATTGCAGATATTTCCCGAATATATACGTGGGACAAATTTGATACCTTTTTGCAGGTACCAAACTAATTTGTTTTGTGGGCAATGTTTCAGTATTGTGATCTTGTTCAGTGTGCTTTGTTACGACATAATGATGTGTGTATAAAGTTGCTACAAACACGAAAAGGCTCGAAAAATTATTCTTTGCGTGTCATTTGTGTATGAGCACATCAATAACTCGTAAGATTCATGTATTGTGTCGTCATTAACGCTTGATACAAATTTATTCTCAAGTCTTTAAAGTTGTTACAAATTTATAATGTTCTGATGGAACATCGATGCCCACCAAATCGCCTGAAAGATTTAAAGGCTACACATAACTGGATCAAACATGTTTGAACGACATGGAGAAAGGTAAATTCATGTGTGTCTATTATGGTAGGGGAAATTAGTTTGAAACCTTTCCTCCTACAAATTTATCATGGAGAGAAAAATACATCTAAAATTTCCATACTTAATAGGAAATAACAGGAAATGACAAGTGTCCATTCTTACTACTGTAGTACAAAGACATAATTTAAAGATTTATACTTTAACAGGATCTTGCCAAGATGGTAGCGTTATAGTAGATTGCCTAGTCGATCCTTGCAAAGACGCCAAATGTTCTCAACGTCCCCGTGCACGCTGCGTGTAAGTCTAAAATACTTTTCATGTGTTTTTGTAGTGTGATTGTGATTGAAGGTAATGCTTACCTGAATTTTGTCGCAATTCTAACCATTAAACTATGTTAACGTGGATAAAGTTCAAGACTTTTTTTTTCTTTGAATGTCTGATGCATCCTAGGTCAAATAAAATTAGTATATATATATATATATATATATATATATATATATATATATATATATATATATATATATATATATATATATATATAATTATCTGAAACAGTTTGTTCCGGTTTTATGATTAGTCTATTTAATTTATATTTGTGTTCAGCTTGAGAAGAATTATTTAAATCATTAATTGAAGTTACAAAGTGGTCATTGACTTTTTGGACTAAAACGCTACGTTGGGATTATTGAAGATTTTTGAGCCTATGTTGGAACGTTTATGGTTATTTGGATATAATTCAGTCATTTCAATTTTCACTTGGAAATACATTGATTTTAACTAAATTTGTTGGTTTCTTTTCTGCTTCATGGATTAAGACCATAGAATCGTAGCAAATGAACTTGAAGCACACGCATTTTCATTGTCATGTAACCTAGTAAATTCAAACTAGATAAAACAATCTAATTTTTTTGTATTTTCCGTACCATTGCTTAAAATTGTCTTAATTGTCGGACATGTCTTAGATGATCTAAGCTTAATTTATGCTGTGTTCGATTCTGATCAATGGAATTACGATTAGTTTCTTTCTTAAAAGATGCTTGTAGAATATTGGACATTTTAACTTCAACTATAGAACTATATAAGCTATCCATCTTCATCTGTCCAAATACTTTGAAAGATTTTATACGGAATCTAGAAAAATAATTTTCACTTGAGGGCTTTCTTTAGGTAGTTCTAAGATGAGCTAAGATGAGTTCAGTATACATTTACATTATTCTTCTGCTGTTCTAGAATATTCAAACATACTTAAGTGTACGTGCCATTTCAATTTATGTATCCGTTCATAGCTAAATTATATTTTAGTGATTATTTGATTCTGGAGAAACATTGCCTGGAAGATATTTCGATTAGACTTCAGCTATTTCCTAAAACGTAGTCGAATTACTAGGAACAGGCGTCATAATGTATAGTGGAAAAAAACTGGTGGCTGGATTAGTTCGTTGAAATGGCCCCTGTGAGCTTTATTAACACAAATAGTTCTGTGAATATCCCATATATAGTAATTTTATCTAGAAAGACGTGAAAGACGTATGTATTGGAAGTTTTTGATTTTTTAAATTGTATTTTGCATGAAATACCAATCTACAGCTTTAAAAAGTGTATACTGATCAATCGTACAAATGAAATTTGTCTCATGAATGTGCATTTATTATTGATTATTGAATTGTGTCGTATTAGCGCGTTTAACATTCTTTGTCTTGACAAAGTATGTTTTGAATTTTAATCAAAATGGGGAAATACAAACAAGTCAATCTCGATGATATATTCGGCTTCAAGTGTTGTAAGACCTCTCGGTATTACAATGATTTAGTTACTAGAATCTATTTCTTCAACATGGTGCAATATGTACAAATTCGTATTATCGCGATCGTGTTACAGATGGTCATACTTCCCATAGATGGAACTCGTGTATTTGCCTCTTTTTAATGAAATTTATTGAATAAAAATAATTAGATCACCTGCTTCTGCGATTATAACTTTTTAATTACAGATGGTCATACTTCCCATAGATGGAACGCGTGTATTTGCCTGTGTTTTTAATGAAATTTATTGAATAAAAATTAGATCACCTGCTTCTGCGATTATAACTTTTTAAATACCTTTTCATTGACTGCATTATATCGGCATTCGCTTCAGAGTAGCTCCACAGATTCGAAGCCAATAGGAATTGTTGGCTGGTAGTAAAGGAGTCTTGTGCACAAATAGTTTCTGGGGTCCCAACGGTGCACCCACTATACCCATTGGTAGCGAAAGGCCACTATACTTAATTATATGCAGATCAACGTGGTATGATATGTCGATAATTGCCGAAGTACAACTTGAGATCGCGAGGTAAATAGCGTTCTCGAGTGGAACATTATACTTAGTCATGGTGTAGTTCAGCATTTTCTTTTACAAAACATTCTTTAATACATATGACAAATCCAGAATAATTTTTCTATCGGTTGATTTTTTTTTTGTCTTAGGGATTGTAATTTTTATCTACTGGTATTCAAGCTATTTATAACTTCAGGAAAACGGCTGACGCATAGTTAAATTTGGTTTTCCCATTGACCTGACCACATGCTATTTATAACCTTCGTTATTTTCGAGCTATTGATATATTTTACAGAAACTATTGTCTTTCACAAATTTCATTTTTCACGAAACTAAGCACGCGATATTTGTGAATTGTATTTATCATCGAAGTTGATAATTATAAATCAATTTGATAGCAATCTATCATGGCCATGAAGAAAAGCCGGCTCCAGACTGATCAATAGCAGTGACGTTTATAATAAATGTGACGTTTATAATAAATGTATCACTTCGAGAATTGTTTAAAAAGCCTAAAATGTCTAATTTTGATGAATAAAGTTCAAACGTAATCTCTTTGCAAATCTATTAAATATTCGCTATTAGGTGTGCATGTAGCCTGCCTTTTGATAAAAACTACGGTTAAGATGCGAGATTACCCTGTCATTTTTAGAGTTAATTATTGCGGTGGCTGCCGTGCAGAGTTCTTCGTTGGAAAAAGAAACGTCACAGAGAAGTGTGAAGTCAGTCGTAAGTCCTACATTTTGGTTTCGAATATCACACACGGAATTCACTGTTGTGTTAATGTAAAGTTTTTTGTGCATCAGTTTGCAAAATTGAATATCCTTTTTCCTCGATTGTTTCAACCTAACAATGTTGAAAGGTAAATGAAAATCGATAAAACGAAATGACAACTTTAGAAAAAACACTATTCATTATTGACTTAAGAATTCCAAGAAAATATCTCTGATAAAGAATACAGCCAACTTGTGTATTAAATTACAAGATGTTTATTCATATTTAGGTTTCAGAATATTGAACATTTTATTGAATAGGCCTCTTGATTTTTTTTCGTTCATGTTTCTCACCGTCCTAAGTCGCCTTCTGCTGAACTGCTACTGTTTTATATGCAGGAATGGAGTTTCAATACTTAACCACCCTCCTACCATTGACACCCATTTGAAACTCCATTTGCAGATATGGTAGCAACCTAACTTGGATCTCGGTGGATGTACACCCACTTGATATTGTATTCTCTATGATGCAACTTCGGAATGCTGGACAGCCCACCTACTACCAATCTTTCGAGATGCTAGCATTGCATGCTCTCTACAGAAATGACATCTTGATCTCAATACTTATCGGAGAGGACAGCTATTTTGAAACACCTTTACATGTGACAGATATTTGCTTGGCAGGAAGTAAACACTTCCGACATCTCTATTGGCAACTTGTGTTGACAAATTGTGTTAAAGACAGAGGAACCGAATCTTACAAGGGTGATTAAACTCGATGGCTTTGCGTCATGGTGTGAGACGTTCTGATATGATGTCAAAAAGCCACAAGTTCGTAAAAAAAAGCCACATGTTTGCAATATCAACGAACGCCTCAACCTGCTGGCCTACTGTCACGGAACAATCAGCTTAAACACAAGGAATGGTCTCTTCATTCCTCAGTTATCACTCAAATCTGTATATGACGTAATCTACCGTTGGTGGTCGCCTTTGCGACTAGGTGGAATGACAAATTTCCATCCCTTGTTTCTTCTATCCCAGACTAGACATGTTGGGTAATCGACGACCTATCGTTAGATAGGACCAGATTGAGTGTACATACCCACTATTAAACACTTTGATTCCGAAAGTGAAACTGAAAGTCTCATCCTCGTCGCATGACTCGGATGGGAGATGAGGATCAACGACTTCGTTAATCTTACATCGGAAAAATTAGTTTTCCTTCATTTACTCAACCGCGAATGCAGTTGATCCATCCTTGACCAGGGCGGACGAACTGTGTACGTCAAAATCATCCCAAACAGGCAATCGGGATCCCTGAGTGGCCAAGTGGTCAAAAACTGTTCCGGATCACTGCCATCTCGTATGTCTCCTTAGGTTTCAGTCTCTGGTTTGACCAAAGTGGGTATGTGAAAAAACTTGCCGGTAGCTTTTCATGAGTTGGTGGTTATTTCCAGGGTTCTCCTTTGTCCTTCCATCATTGATACTGTCTGCCATGTATAGCCTATCTTGAGTTACAAATGGCGTTAAATCCTACAACATGCCTTCAAACAGTCAATTTTCTCACCTAGTCATGAGAAGGAATAAATCGAACATATAGAACTTGTCCGATATTCTCGCCTACTTTGTGTATACATGACCAAAACGTTATCCCCATGACCAAAGACCCTATCTTTGGTATTAACCTGGCAGGATAAGACCCATTTTGAACCTGATGTCGATGGCATGTCACCTTTCCCTACAAGACCTGCTTTTCGTGACTTTAGCGACTGCACGCAGAATTCGCGAAATATATACCCAATAAGCAGATCCGAATTACATCAAAGTTCCGAAAATACGGATCAGTCTTTTTTATGACGGCATCTTGTTTCATCAACAAAATCTCCCTTACACGTGAAACTAAACGTTTTCCACGTCATCAGCAGGTAAATCGGGAGGTCTTTATTTTCTCATATGAATCCAATGTTAATGAATTGACAATACTTCAGTGGCTTCAGTTTTACTAATGGCCCTCTGAAACAAACACGAGATCTCGGATCTTTTCTTAAGTGATTTTCGTTTGTTCCCCTGATTAGAAAAAAAGAATGAGTAGTTAGATGATCACTGTGATCAATATCTTTTGAGTGAAAGTGTCGAACCAATGCATGTGAGCTAAAGAAATTTCTGATCAATGTCATTCTAAAGAATTTCCTTTGCCATAGCTCTTGTAACTGCACATCCTGTGTATAAACCCGGGTATTCTTTTTCAATGGGATCCACTTTCTGATCCAAAGAAGGCTAGTCAGTTACAAGTGAATTAACCGCAACGTCATATCCAGCTAGATCATTGCCAAGTAATGAATACCCACAACGGGCAAATACTGTTCCGATTGTCACATTTCCTGAAACTGGTATGACAAATTTACAGAGAGGAACATCAACAAAGCCGCACTCTACTACCTGAATAAAAAAACTCCCATTAAGACGTCTCAGCAAAAAGGCTAAGTACCTGATAATAAATGACGGAGAAGCTCCTGCATCCCTTTAAATTTTAATAGGGATAGGATTAGCCGAATCACCCAAGAGTTATAGGGAAGCTTTCGGCATGAAGGGTTTATTATTCTCCATAATAAAATCAGACTAGGTTTATTGACTCTAAAAAACGTATTTCAATGCATGACCGTGATATTGACCGAAGAAATAAGAGCATTTAAAATAGGTAATTTGATTCTGATGCTTATTTTCTTTGTAGCAATCTTAAACAACGAATACTTTCTTGTAATAGATATACGAAGGACGAGATTAGGTGTTTGATCAAAGGTATTAGAAGCTTGATATCTAAAGTTTGTGACATTGAAGTTTAGAAGGGCTCGTATTAGACTTAAATACTTTCTTACCAAAAGACTGCGAAGCGGAGGACTTGCCTACAAAAGACACTTTTAGATAAGGAATACGCTTCAGAAGTATTGGCGGCATTTTCCAAGGTTTCAACCTTGTGCTCAAGAAAACTCTTAATATTACTATAGACACGGTTGCTGAACTAGAGTAATGCATGCTGTCTGAGATTTTCATTATCTTGATCAACTTTCTTGGCTATGCACCATCTATCAAATAACTGCTTTTTTTCACTCGTAAATTAGACACGAGTTTGTCCAGCTTTTTATAGCTCCTGAATGTTTGCCGATAAGCCCCGGGAACTGAACTCGTAACCCTTTTAAGATTCATTCCTTAACCAGATTATACTTGGCTGTAGTGATAATGAATTGTAAATATCACTAGCTTTACCAGGAAATATACATTGTAATAATAGTCCAATGCTTCCTTGGCCTTTAAAATTTTCAAACTGAAGAGAATGTATCTACTTCTCTAAAAGGGGACACTAACTTAATATTTTTAGTAACATAAAAACTTGAAGTTGTTTGTGAAGTGATTTTCACCTAATTTGAAATTCCTTTTCATCAGTCTATTTTTGCATTTTCATCTTTTTCTCCAATTGCAACTGTCTCTCTCTCTCCTTATCTAATTATCAGAAACGAGGCAGTATATCACAAAGTTTTTAAAATCTTTTTTTCTGCGATCTTTCTGAAATAGCCTAATGAATATATGAAATGTAATGTTTGTTTAAACTTGTACCACAAGAAAAACTTGCATTATCATTTGTTTCTGAAGCATATATCAATCAGTAAATTAAATGCATGCACGGCTTTGTCATTATATCTTGACAATTTTTTTGTGACGTATTAGTCATCATTATTAAAAACTTAGATGTACACAGCACATAGGAGTCTGAAACGCAACAATTGAAATGTAAATTGGTCTTAAATTTTCGACACTGAGCGATCAGAGATGACATTGTCGAAGCTCTAGAGGAGAAATGACTTGAATTTGTTTTCCCATTCACAGAACATTGCCCAGATGGTAAACCTATAGTATCCTGTAAAGTCGATCCTTGTCAAGTCACGAAATGTCCCAAATATCCTCGGGCCCGCTGTGTGTAAGTCTCTAATATTTCGCTCGTATAATGTTCCGACTATTCCTAGCAAATCTTTCTTAGAGTAATGTCATAGAATAATATAAATGTTTTAGGTCTTTGCGGTTTTGTTGCGATTTTATGCTCAGAAATATTGAATAGATCGCCATTCTATATCTATGTATGTAAGCTGTTCCTTCTTCATCGATTAATCAAAGATCTATTCACAACTTTTTAAAATATTTTATACCATTCCAAGCAAATTAAATCTCATTAAAAATTAAAGTCTATCAGAATGTAATTATTTCACCACTGTGAAGAGCATCAGTTATTTACTAAATCCCATTTCTTGTAGTGTGTAACGTGCAATAGGGTGATTCGAAATCATGCTTTATTACATAGGATTTAGGTATTTTGAGAGGATTTAGGTAATTTGAATGCAGTACATTCAATTAAAAATCAATAGGGTACTCTTTTCAGACTTTTTATATAACTTGTATAATACTTCATCCATTATCATAATCGTGCAGTATTTTTACACTAAACTGCTTCATACTGCACCACGTGTCTAAAAATAGTATTTGTACCAGGAACTACTTTTGACTGCAAACAATTTACTTTTATGTAGCATACTTTGGATATTTTGATTTACTAGGTTTATCTGCGGAGGAGTAAGGCAAAAGATTTGGTCCTTTCAAGTAGAGATGATAAACTTGACAATGTGAATCATTACAACAGATAGCAAGAGAAACTGTTGAAATGCAAGACATACATTCGTTATGAAATAGAAGGCTTGTTTTGATAGATAAGATTAAACCTCAAATCCAATAAATCAAGATGACGAGGAAGCAACTTTTCCTTCGGTGAAATGAACTTGGAGAAAAAAAATGGATTTGAAGCGAGCCATGCAGGTCATGAAAATAGCTAGGCTATAGTCCTTCCAACAAAGGATACAAGTCATTAGAGCATGCAGATGTGATCTTCAACTGATAATAACATTAGCGACTCTTCAACTGATAATAACATTAGCGACAAATATGCTTCACTACATCTCAAATTTCCTGAGAGTGTATTTGTTTCTGATTATGATAATTGCCTGGATTCCAAACATTTATCAACAGCACGAAATGTCAACATAAATCAAACCCATAAGAGAATTTACTGCACGAAACATATTTGATATTCACTAACACATTTAATCCTGCGTCTTGATTTTCCATTAAAATAATTTCGATATTTTTCCTCCTTAAGATTCCAAGCTATTAATGATGGAACAAAAACACGTGTGCTTGCATGAAGGTCTGTCCCTACATCCATATGTACATCGTGCAAGCTTGACCAAGCTAACAAATTCAGTCTATCAGAGGTAGCAATGCAGAATTGAGTAGGATCGACAGAAAACAAGCTCCATTCCATGACAAAGTTATTTCACGACGCAGTCATGCGCAATCCGAATCAAAATTTCAATTCTAAGTTGACTAAATTGAAATTATTAAACGAAAGGTACGCTATACAATCGCAGGGTTAAAAAATCACTGAGCGTTGTTATTGTATACTATTGCTTTGTATTTAACTACGGTTTTGTATTCACTATGGAATATAGCAGAAATTCAAGCACGTCGTTTATTCTTTTTATTGTTCATCCTTGGGCAGAACAGTAGAACAAGTATATACGTTTATACATTTCTGTAAGAAATATCAACTTGTTTTTTTCTTAACCTTACTGTCCTCCCAAAGTCATACAGTATAGCCCTGAAACTCCCTGTAGTTTCTCGTACAAAATCAGTAGCCTATAATTGAGGTCCATTGCATCAACTGGAGTCAAGCCAGTATCATAAAAGTTACCCCTCCATATCGTCTTGTTTTGCAATTAGTGAGAAAAGACCCGTCTCTAAAACACGTTTATTCCATAGCATACATATTGTAACTAATTTGCTTGTCTGGCTTGCATCTAGCGCCTTGTTAACTTTATATCTGACCTATCATGCTGCTCCAGCAGTGGGGAAAAGTCTACAACCCTATGCTATCTTTACAGAGCTCACTACTGCGGTGGTTGTCATGCACACTTCTTCGTTGGAGAGAGAAATGTCACCAAAGATTGTCAAACCAGTGGTAAGTCCCACATTTGACTTCTAATGAACATCGTGCTTGCAACCAATATTTTGCTGCATTAATATGAAGTTTGATGTATGTCCGTTTGCCGAAGCTATCGTTCAAAATAGATTTTAACTTATATTGATGATCACATCAACGTAAAATGTTGACGTCTAATGAGACTCAATGTAATAACTAACTTGGCTTTTGAATGAATTTAATTATTATTACAAGTGCTAGGTAGATCCATCTGATTTTAAATACTAACTTGCAGATTATAAATAGATGCAACTTGTAACGTCTTCGTGAATAATTAGATTTCCGATTTTAAGAATGATAGAATCTGATTCTCGTGAATATCGTGGTCAGAAATTTACTACTTAAATATGTAGGACAAATGCTACTAGTGATTTGTTTCCATGCATGTAGCTCTGACGAAATATTTTAATTTTATATATATATATATATATATATATATATATATATATATATATATATATATATATATATATATATATATATATTATAGTTTAATACAAACAATACTATCATAGAGGTTGGAGAAATTAAATTCGTACTCTAAGGACTTTCGAGCCAAGGTCCGTAAGTAACTGGCACCCATCGCCATGCCTCCACGCACCATCCCATATACCGTCACGACTAATCACGCATCACCAAAAAATGATGGAACTCAATCGATGTAATGAGCTCGTTCCTAGCAGACAACTCGCATGACGACAAAGTAAATAATTCTCTTATATATACACAATCGTTCCAGATTCCTATGAAATAAATCTTTCACACTTCTGTCTGGTATATATTTATAATTCTTTGTAATAAATATTATATATGCCTTGATTTCTTTCAAAGAGCTTCTCGTCGGTCAGTGGTTCTGTCCGAAGATTTCCTGGGTTTTTCCTCCATCATTAATACTGGTAGTCAGGTATAGCCTATGGTGTGCTGAAAATGACATTAAACCCCATAACAACCTAGTGCCATCTCGAGGACTTTTTTTCTCACCTAGGTATGGAGTTCAAAACAAAGGCAGCATATTTAATCTCCCTCACGATCAGGCATTGGAACTACCCATGGTAGGCACCTTACGTTCCACATTGAATCCCTCCTTAGCGTGTTCAATGTGACAGTCACTCGCGGTCCTAAGTCGCCTTCTGCTGAACTGCTACTGATTTCTATGCAGGAATGGAGTTTCAATACTTAACCACCCTCCTACCATTGACACCCATTTGAAACTCCATTTGCAGATATGGTAGCAACCTAACTTGGATCTCGGTGGGTGTTCACCCACTTGATATTATGTTCTCTATGATGCAACTTCGGAATGCTGGACAGCCCACCTACTACCAATCTTTCGAGATGCTAGCATTACATGCTCTCTACAGAAATGACATCTTGATCTCAATACTTATTGGAGAGGAAAGCTATTTTAAAACACCTTCACATGTGACAGAAATATTTGCTTGGCAGGAATTAGTCACTTTTCGACAACTCTATATTGGTAACTTGTGTTGACAAATTGTGTTAAAGACAAAGAGGAACCGAATCTTACAAGGGTGATTAAACTCGACGGCTTTGCGCCATGGTGCGAGACTTTCTGATATGATGTAAAAAAAATGCCACAAGTTCGCTAAAAAGCCACATGTTTGCAATATCAACGAACGCCTCAACCTGCTGACTTACTGTCACGGGACGATCATCTTGAACACAAGGAATGGTCTCTTCATTCCTCAGTTATCACACGAATCTGTATACGACGAAATCTGCCGTTAGTGGTCGCCTTTGCGACTAGTTGGAATATCCATCCCTTGTTTTTTCTATCCTAGGCTTGACAGCTTGGGTAATCGACGACCTATCGTTAGATAGGACTAGCTTGAGTTTACATACCCACTATTAAACAATTTTGATTCGGAATAGGTTTGAGTCTCGGTTTGGCCAAGTTGGGTAAGTGAAAAAACTTGACAATAGCTTTTGAGTTGGTGGTTATTTCCGGGGTTCTCCTTTGTCCGTCCTCCATCATTGATACTGTCTTCCATGTATAGCCTATCTTGAGTTAAAAATGGCGTTAAATCCTACAACATGCCTTCAAATAGTCAATTTTCTCACCTAGTCATGGAAGGAATATATCGAACATAAAGAACTTGTCCGACCTTCTCGCCTACTTTGTCTATACATGACCAAAACGTTATCCCCATGTCCAAAGCGGACCCTACCTTTAGTATTAACCATTTTCAACCTAATGTCGATGGCATGTCACCTTTTCCTACAAGACCTTCCTCGTGACGTTAGCGACTGCAGGCAGAATTTGCGAAATATATACCCCATAAGCAGATACCGAATTAAATGAAATGAAATGTACTTCAGTGGCTTCAGTTTTACTAATGGCCCTTTGAAACAAACAAGAGATCTCGGATCTTTTTCCTGTTAAGTGATTTTCGTTTGTTTCCCTGATTAGAAAAGAGAATGAGTAGTTAAGACGATCACTGTGATCAATATCTTTTGAGTGAAAGTGACCTCATTAAATGTCGGACCAATACATGTGAGCTAAAGAAATACTCTTCTGATCAATGTCATTCTAAAGAATTTTCTTTGCCATGGTAACTGCAAAAGCTGTCTATAAAACCGGGTATTCTTTTTCAATAGGATCCACTTTCTGATCCAAAGAAGGCTAGTCAGTTACAAGTGGATTAGCCACAACGCTATCTCCAGCTAGGTCATTGCTTCGGAATGAGTACCCACAACGGGCAAATAATACTGTTCCGATTGTCACATTCCTGAAACCGGTATGACAAATTTACACAGTAGAGAGGAATATTAACACAGACGCACTCTACTACCTTAATAAGAACACTCCCATTAAACGACGTCTCAGTAACAAGGCTATGTACCTGATAATAAATGACTTGAGAAGCTCCTGTATCCCTTAAAATTTTAATAGGGATAGTATTAGCCGAATCACCAGAGAGTGATAGAGAACCTTTCGGCATGAAGGGTTCATTATCCTCCATAATAAAATCAGACTGGATTCATTGAACCCAACAAACAAACATTTATTTCAATACATGACCGTGACATAGACCTATGAGAAATAAGAGCATTTAGAATAGGTCGCTAGATTCTGATCAATTTTCAGTCTGTAGCAATCATAAACAACGAATACTTTCTTGCAATAGGTATAAGAAGGAAGAGACTAGGTGTTTGATCACGGGTATCAGATGCTTGATTTCCAATGTTTGTGACATTGAAATTTAGAAGGGATTTTATTAGGCTTAAATACTTTCTTACCAAAAGACTGCGAAGCGGAGGACTTGCCTACAAAAGACACTTTCAGATAAGGAATACGCTTCAGAAGTGCGAGCATCATTTTCTAAGGTTTCGACCTTGTGCTCAAGAAAAATCTTGAACAAGAGTAATGCATGCTGTCTGAGATTCCCATTATCTTGATCAACTTTCTTGGCTATGCACCATCTATCAAATAACTGCTTTTTTCACTCGTAAATTAGACACGAGTTTGTCCAGCTTTTTATGGCTCATGTTTGCCGATAAGCCCCGGGAACTGAACTCGTAACCCTTTTAAGATTCATTCCTTAACCAGATTATACTTGGCTGTAGTGATAATGAATTATAAATATCACTAGCTTTACCAGAAAAAATACATTGTAATAATAGTCCAATGCTTCCATGGGTCTTTCAAATTTTCAAACTGAAGAGAATGTATCTACTTCTCTAAAAGGGGACACTAACCTAATATTTTAAGTAACATAAAAACTTGAAGTTGTTTGTGAAGTGATTTTCACCTAATTTGAAATTCCTTTTCATCTGTCTATTTTTGCATTTTCATCTTTTTCTCCAATTGTAACTATTTTCTCTCTCTCCTTATCTAATTATCAGAAACGAGGCAGTATATCACAAAGTATTTAAAATCTTTTTTCTGCGATCTTTCTGAAATAGCCTAATGAATATATGAAATGTAATGTTTGTTTAAACTTGTACCACAAGAAAAACTTGCATTATCATTTGTTTCTGAAGCATATATCAATCAGTAAATTAAATGCTTGCACGGCTTTGTCATTATTTCTTGACAATTTATTTGTGACGTATTAGTCAAGTCATCATTATTGAAAACTTAGATGTACACAGCACATAGGAGTCTGAAACGCAACAATTGAAATGTAAATTGGTCTTAAATTTTCGACACTGAGCGGTCAGAGATGACATTGTCGAAGCTCTAGAGGAGAAATGACTTATATTGAATTTGTTTTCCCATTCACAGAACATTGCCCAGATGGTAAACCTATAGTATCCTGTAAAGTCGATCCTTGTCAAGTCACGAAATGTCCCAAATATCCTCGGGCCCGCTGTGTGTAAGTCTCTAATATTTCGCTCGTATAATGTTCCGACTATTCCTAGCAAATCTTTCTTAGAGTAATGTCATAGAATAATATAAATGATTTAGGTCTTTGCGGTTTTGTAGCGGTTTTATGCTCAGAAATATTGAATAGATCGCCATTCTATATCTATGTATGTAAGCTGTTCCTTCTTCATCGATTAATCAAAGAT
Source organism: Potamilus streckersoni (assembly GCA_016746295.1). NCBI lineage: Eukaryota > Metazoa > Mollusca > Bivalvia > Unionida > Unionidae > Potamilus > Potamilus streckersoni. The sequence continues at coordinate 1,446,745 of JAEAOA010000138.1, read as the reverse complement.
CTATTCACAACTTTTTAAAATATTTTATACCATTTCAAGCAAATTAAATCTCATTAAGAATTTAAGTCGATCAGAATGTAATTATTTCACCACTGTGAAGAGCATCAGTAAATCCCATTTCTTGTATAGTGTGTAACGTGCAATAGGGTGACTCGAAATCGTGCTTTATTACATAGGTATACCTTCCATGGAAGGATTTAGGTATTTTAAATGCAGTAAATTCAATTAAAAGTCAATAGGGTACCCTTTTCAGATTGTATATGTAACTTGTATAATACTTTATCCATTTTCATAATCGTGCAGTATTTTTACACTAAACTGCTTCATACCGTACCACGTGTCTAAAAATAGTATTTGTACCAGGAACTACTTTTGACTGCAAACAATTTACGTTCATGTAGCATACTTTGGAGCTTTTGATTTATTAGGTTTATCTGCGGATGAGTAAGGCAAGTGATTTGGTCCTTTCAAAGTAGAGATGATAAACTTGACAATGTGAATCATTACAACCGATGGCAAAAGAAACTGTTGTTGAAATGCAAGCCATACATTCGTTATGAAATAGAAGGCTTGTTTTGATAGATAAGATAAAACCTCAAATCCAATAAATCAAGATGACGAGGAAGCAACTTTCCCTTCGGTGAAATGAACTTTGAGAAAAAAAATGGATTTGTAGCGAGCCATACAGGTCATGAAAATAGCTAGGCTATAGTCCTTCCAACAAAAGATACAAGTCATTAGAGCATGCAGATATGATCTGCAACTGATAATATTAGCAACACATATGCTTCACTATATCTCAAATTTCCTGAGAGTATACTTAGTTGTTTCTGATTATAATAATTGCCTGGATTCCAAACATTTATCAACATCACGAAATGTCAACATAAATCAAACCCATAAGAGAATTTACTGCACGAAACATATTTGATATTCACTAACACATTTAATCCTGCGTCTTGATTTTCCATTAAAATAATTTCGATATTTTTCCTCCTTACGATTCCAAGCTATTAATGATGGAACAAAAACACGTGTGCTTGCATGAAGGTCTGTCCCTACATCCATATGTACATCGTGCAAGCTTGACCAAGCTAACAAATTCAGTCTATCAGAGCTAGCAATGCAGGATTGAGTAGGATCGACAGAAAACAAGCTCCATTCCATGACAAAAAGAAGTTATTTCACGACGCAGTCATTCGCAATCCGAATCAAACTTTCAATTCTAAGTTGACTAAATTGAAATTATTAAACAAAAGGTACGCTATACAATCGCAGGGTTTCAAAATCACTGAGCGTTGTGATTGTATACTATTGCTTTGTATTTAACTACCGTTTTGTATTCACTATGGAATATAGCAAAAATTCAAGCAAATCGTTTATTCTTTTTATTGTTCGTCCTTAGGCAGAACAGCAGAACAAGTATATACGTTTATACATTTGTGTAGGAAATATCAACTTGATTTTTGTCTTAACTTTGCTGTCCTCCCAATGTCATACAGTATAGCCCAGAAACTTCCTGTAGTTTCTCGTACAAAATCAGTAGCCTATAATTGAGGTCCATTGCATCAACTGGAGTCAAGTCAGTATCATAAAAGTTACCCCTCCATATCGTCTTGTTTTGCAATTAGTGAGAAAAGACGCGTCTCTAAAAACACGTTTATTCCATAGCATACAAATTGTAACTAATTTGCTTGTCTGACTTGCATCTAGCGCCTTGTCAACTTTATATCTGACCTATCATGCTGCTCCAGCAGTGGGGAAAAGTCTACAACCTTATGCTATCTTTACAGAGCTCACTACTGCGGTGGTTGTCATGCACACTTCTTCGTTGGAGAGAGAAATGTCACCAAAGATTGTCAAACCAGTGGTAAGTCCCACATTTGACTTCTAATGAACATCGTGCTTGCAACCAATATTTTGCTGCATTAATATGAAGTTTCATGTATGTCCGTTTGCCGAAACTATCGTTCAAAATAGATTTTAACTTATATTGATGATCACATCAACGTAAAATGTTGACGTCTAATGAGACTCAATGTAATAACTGACTTGGCTTTTGAATGAATTTAATTATTATTACAAGTTCTAGGTAGATCCTTCTGATTTTAAATACTAACTTGCAGATTATAAATAGATGCAACTTGTAACGTCTTCGTGAATAATTAGATTTCCGATTTTAAGAATTTGATAGAATCTGATTCTCGTGAATATCGTGGTCAGAAATTTACTACTTAATTAAATATGTAGGACAAATGCTACCAGTGATTTGTTTCCATGCATGTAGCTCTGACGAAATATTATATATATATAGATATATATATATATATATATATATATATATATATATATATATATATATATATATATATATATATATATATATATATATATATATTATAGTTTAATACAAACAATACAAACATAGAGGTTAGAGAAATTAAATTCGTACTCTTAAGGACTATCGAACCAAGGTCCGTAAGTAACTGGCACCCATCGCCATGCCTCCACGCACCATCCCATATACCGTCACGACTAATCACGCATCACCAAAAACTGATGGAACTCAATCGGTGTAATGAGCTCGTTCCTAGCAGACAACTCGCATGACGACAAAGTAAATAATTCTCTTATATATACACAATCGTTCCAGATTCCTATGAAATAAATCTTTCACTGTTCTGTCTGGTATATATTTATAATTCTTTGTAATATTATATATGCCTTGATTTCTTTCAAAGGGCTTCTCGTGGGTCAGTGCTTCTGTCCGAGGATTTCCGGGGTTTTACCTCCACCATTATTACTGGTAGTCGGGTATAGCCTATCGTGTGCTGAAAATGACGTTAAATCCCATAACAACCTAGTGCCATCTCGAGGACTTTTTTTTTCGCACCTATGTATGGAGTTCAATACAAAGGCAGCATATTTAATCTCCCTCACGATCAGGCATTGGAACTACCCATGGTAGGCACCTTACGTTCCACATTGAATCCCTCCTTAGAGTGTTTAATGTGACAGTCACTCGCGGTCCTAAGTCGCCTTCTGCTGAACTGCTACTGATTTCTATGCAGGAATGGAGTTTCAATACTTAACTACCTAACTTGGATCTCGGTGGGTGTTCATCCACTTGATATTATGTTCTCTATGATGCAACTTCGGAATGCTGGACAGCCCACCTACTACCAATCTTTCGAGATGCTAGCATTGCATGCTTTTTACAGAAATGACATCTTGATCTCAATACTTATTGGAGAGGAAAGCTATTTTAAAACACCTTCACATGTGACAGAAGTATTTGCTTGGCAGGAATTAGTCTCTTTTCGACAACTCTATTATGGTAACTTGTGTTGACAAATTGTGTTAAAGACAAAGAGGAACCGAATCTTACAAGGGTGATTACAATCGATGGCTTTGCGCCATGGTGCGAGACTTTCTGATATGATGTAAAAAAAATGCCACAAGTTCGCTAAAAAGTCACATGTTTGCAATATCAACGAACGCCTCAACCTGCTGGCTTACTGTCACGGGACGATCATCTTGAACACAAGGAATGGTCTCTTCATTCCTTAGTTATCACACGAATCTGTATACGACGAAATCTGCCGTTGGTGGTCGCCTTTGCGACTAGTTGGAATATCCATCCCTAGTTTCTTCTATCCCAGGCTTGACAGCTTGGGTAATCGACGACCTATCGTTAGATAGGACCAGCTTGAGTGTACATACCCACTATTAAACACTTTTGATTCGGAATAGGTTTGAGTCTCTGGTTTGGCCAAGTTGGGTAAGTGAAAAAGCTTCCCAATAGCTTCTCATGAGTTGGTGGTTATTTCCGGGGTTCTCCTTTGTCCGTCCTCCATCATTGATACTGTCTTCCATGTATAGCCTATCTTGAGTTAAAAATGGCGTTAAATCCTACAACATGCCTTCAAACAGTCAATTTTCTCACCTAGTCATGGGAAGGAATATATCGAACATAAAGAACTTGTCCGACCTTCTCGCCTACTTTGTGTATACATGACCAAAACGTTATTCCCATGTCCAAAGCGGACCCTATCTTTGGTATTAACCATTTTCAACCTAATGTCGATGGCATGTCACCTTTTCCTACAAGACCTTCCTCGTGAAGTTAGCGACTGCAGGCAGAATTCGCGAAATATATACCCCATAAGCAGATACCGAATTAAATGAAATGACATGTATTTCAGTGGCTTCAGTTTTACTAATGGCCCTCTGAAACAAACAAGAGATCTCGGATCTTTTTCGTGTTAAGTGATTTTCGTTTGTTTCCCTGATTAGAAAAAGAGAATGAGTAGTTAAGAGGATCACTGTTAGCGTGTTTATTTGCTTGGCAGGAATTAGTCAGACTTAGTCAGTCCTTAACCAGATCATGCTTGGCTGTAGTGATAATGAATTGTAAATATAATTAGCTTTACCAGAAAATATACATTGTAATAAGTCCAATGCTTCCTTGGGTCTTTCAAATTTTCAAACTGAAGAGAATGTGTCTACTTCTCTAGAAAGGGCACATTAACCTAATATTTTTAGCAATATCAAAACTTGAATTTGTTTGAAGTGGTAATGTGATTTTCACCTAATTTGAAATTCCTTTTCATAAGTCTATTTTTGCATTTTCATCTTTTTTCCAATTGGAACTATTTTGTCTGTCTCTTTCTCTTTCTCTCTCTCTCTCTCTCTCTCTCTCTCTCTCTCTCTCTCTCTCTCTCTCTCTCTCTCTCTCTCTCTCCTTATCTAATTATCAGAAACGAGGCAGTATATCACAAAGTATTTAAAATGGCTTTGTCATTATTTCTTGACAATTTATTTGTGGCGTTTTATTCAAGTAATCATTATTGAAAACTTAATGAACACACCACACAGGAGTCTGAAACGCAACAATTGAAATGTACATTGGTCTTAAATTTTCGTCACTGAGCGATCAGAGATGACATTGTCGCAGCTCTAGAGGAGAAATGACTTTATATAATTTTTCATTCACAGAACCTTGCCCAGATGGTAAACCTCCAGTATCCTGTCTAGACGATCCTTGTCAAGTCACGAAATGTCCCAAATATCCTCAGGCCCGCTGTGTGTAAGTCTCTATAATTTCGCGTCATATGTTTCGACTATTACTAGCAAATCTTTCTTATAGTAATGTCATATAATAATATAAATGATTTAGGTCTTTGCGATTTTGTAGCGGTTTTATGCTGAGAAATATTGAATAGATCGCAATTTAATATGTAAGCTGTTCCTTCTATTCATCGATTAATCAAAGATCTATTCACAACTTTTTAAAATATTTTATACCATTTCAAGCAAATTAAATCTCATTAAGAATTTAAGTCTACCAGAATGCAATTATTTCCCCACTGTGAAGAGCATCAGTTAATTGCTAAATCCCATTTCTTGTATAGTGTGTAACGTGCAATAGGGTGACTCGAAATCATGCTTTATTACATAGGTATACCTTCCATGAAAGGAATTATGAATTTTGAATGCAGTAAATTCAATTAAAAGTCAATAGGGTACCCTTTTCAGATTGTATATGTAACTTGTATAATACTTTATACATTTTCATAATTGTGCAGTATTTTTACACTAAACTGCTTCATACTGCACCACGTGTCTAAAAATAGTATTTTTAACAGGAACTACTTTTGATTGCAGACAATTTACGTTCATGTAGCATACTTTTGTGCTTTTGATTTATTAATTTTATCTGCGGATGAATAAGGCAAGAGATTCGGTCCTTTCAAAGTAGAGATGATAAACTTGACAATGTGAATCATTACAACAGATAGCAAAAGAAACTGTTTTGTTGAAATGCAAGTCCATACATTCGTAATGAAACAGAAGGCAGTTTTTGATAGAGAAGATTAAACCTCAAATCCAATAAATCAGGATGACGAGGAAGCCACATTTCCTTCGGTGAAATGAACTCGTACCCGAGCTGCTTTGCAATTTGTCCCATTTAACAAAGGATACAAGTCATTAGAGCATGCAGATGTGATCTGCAACTGATAATAACATTAGCGACAAATATGCTTCTCTATCTATATCTCAAATTTCCTCAGAATATACTTGTTTCTGCTTATCAGAATTGCATGAATTCCAAACATTTATCAACAGAACGAAATTTCAACATAAACCCACAGGATAATTTACTGCACGAAATAAATTTGATATTCACTAAAACATTTAATCCTGCGTCTTCTCGATTTTCCATTAAAATAATTTCGGTATTTTTCCTCCTTACGTTTCCAAGATATTAATGATGGAACAGAAACACATGTGCTTGCATCAAGGTCTGTCCCTACAACATGTACATCGTGCGAGCTTGACCAAACTAACAAATTCAGTCTTTCACAGCTAGCAATGCAGAATTGAGTAGGATCGACAGAAAACAAGCTCCATTCCATGACAAAGTTATTTCACAACGCAGTCATTTGCAATACGAATCAAAATTTCAATTTTCAGTTGACCAAATTGAAATTATTAATCGAAACGTACGCCATACAATCACAAGGTTCAAAAATCACTGAGCGTTGAGCATGTATACTATTGCTGTATTTAACTAAGGTTTTGTATTCATTATGGAATATAGCAGAAATTCAGTCACGCCGTTTAGTCTTTTTTATTGTTCCGCCTTAGGCAGAACAGCAGAACGAGTATATACTTTTATATATTTGTGTAGGAAATATCAACTTGCTTTTTTTAAAAACTTTACTGTCCTCCCAAATGTCACACAGCATAGCCCGGAAACTAACTGTAGTTTTAGTAGCCTATAATTGAGGTCCATTGCATCAACTGAAGTCAATTCTCCAAATCAGGTATTGTGTTTTGTAATGAGTGAGAAAAGACCCGTCTCTAAAAACATGTTAATTCCATAGCATACAAATTGTAACTAATTTGCTTGTCTGACCTACATCTAGCGCCTTGTTAACTTTATATCTGACCTCTATCTTGCTGCTCCAGCAGTGGGGAAAAGTCTACAACCCTATGCTATCTTTACAGAGCTAACTACTGCGGTGGTTGTCATGCACACTTCTTCGTTGGAGAGAGAAATGTCACCAAAGATTGTCAAACCAGTGGTAAGTCCCACATTTGACTTCTAATGAATTTCATGCTTACAGAAAATATTTTGCTGTATTAATAAGTTTCTTGTATGTCCGTTTGCCGAAACTATCGTTCAAAATAGATTTTAACTTATCTTGATGGTCACATCAACGTAAAATGTTGACGTCTAATGAAACTCTAATGTAATGACTAACTTGGCTTTTGAATGAAGAAATGAATATATATTGAATTTGTTTTCCCATTCACAGAACCTTGCCCAGATGGTAAACCTCCAGTATCCTGTCTAGTCGATCCTTGTCAAGTCACGAAATGTCCCAAATATCCTCAGGCCCGCTGTGTGTAAGTATCTAATATTTCGCGTCTTAAAATGTTCCGACTATTCCTAGCAAATCTTTTCTTATAGTAATGTCATAGAATAATATAAATGATTAGGTCTTTGCGGTTTTGTATAGGTTTTATGCTCAGATATATTGAAAAGATCGCCATTCAATAACTATGTACGTAAGCTGTCCCTTCCTTTCATTGATAAATCAAAGATCTATTCACAACGTTTTAAAATATTTTATACCATTTCAAGCAAATTACATTTCATTAAGAATTTAAGTCTACCAGTATGTAATTATTTCACCACTGTGAAGAGCATCAGTTAATTACTAAATCCCTTTTTTGTATAGTGAGTAACGTGCAATATTGTGAATCGAAACCATGCTATTACATAGGTATACCTTCCATGAAAGGAATTATGAATTTTGAATGCAGTACATTCAATTAAAAATCAATAGGGTAATTTTTAAATTTTTAAAAGGAACTACTTTTGACTGCAGACAATTTACGTTTATGTAGCATACTTTGGAGCTTTTGATTTATTAGGTTTGTCTGCGGATGAGTAAGGCAAGTGATTTGGTCCTTTCAAAGTATAGATGAAAGTTGACAATGTGGATCATTACAACAAATAGCGAAAGAAACTGTTGTTGAAAGGCAAGTCCATACATTCGTAATGAAACAGAAGGCAGGTTTTGATAGAGAAGATAAAACCTCAAATCCAATAAATGAAGATGACGAAGAAGCCACTTTTCCTTCGATAAAATGAACATCGAGAAAAAATTTGTAGCGAGCCATATAGGTCATGAAAACAGCTAAGTTGGAGTCCCTCCAACAAAGGATACAAGTCATTAGAGCATGCAGATATGATCTGCAACTGATAATATTAGCAACAAATATGCTTCACTATATCTCAAATTTCCTGAGAGTATACTTAGTTGTTTCTGATTATAATAATTGCCTGGATTCCAAACATTTATCAACAGCACGAAATTTCAATATAAATCTAACACATAGGAAAGTTTACTTCACTCTTAGAGGAAATAAATTTTTTGGTATTCACTAACATTATTTAATCCTGTGTCTTCTCGATTTTCCATTTAAAGAATTTTGGTATTTTCCACCTACGATTCCAAACTATTGATGATGGAACAGAAACACGTGTGCTTGCATCAAGGCCTGTCCCTACATCCACATGTACATCGTACGAGCTTGACCAAGCTAACAAATTCAGTCTATCACAGCTAGCAATGCAGAATTGAGTAGGATCGACAGAAAACAGTCTCTATTCCATGACAAACTAGAAGTTATTTCACGACGCAGTCATTCGCAATGCAAATCAAAATTTCGATTTATTTTTGACTAAATTGAAATTATTAAACGAAAATACGCTATACAATCACAAGGTTTAAAAATCACTGAGCGTTGTGATTGTATACTATTGCTTTGTAATTAACTATGGTTTTGTATTCACTATGGAAGATAGCAGAAATTCAATCACGTTTGTATATAAGCTTATATATTTGTATAGGAAATATGAACATTTTTAGCTTTACTGTCATCCCCATGTCGTATAGTATAGCCCAGAAACTCACTGTAGTTTCTCGTACAAAATCAGTAGCCTATATTTAAGGTCCATTGCATCGAATGTACAGCCAGTATCAGACCAGTAAACCGTCTAAATCGTCATTTCGAATGTTTTGTAATGCTTTCTAATAAGTGATGTAATGAGTGAGAAAAGACCATCTCTAAAAACGTTTTTTTCCATAGCATACAAATTGTAACTTGCTTGCCTGACCTACATCTAGCGCCTTGTGTTAACTTTATATCTTGACCTCTATCTTGCTGCTCCAGCAGTGGGGAAAAGTCTACAACCCTATGCTATCTTTACAGAGCTCACTACTGCGGTGGTTGTCATGCACACTTCTTCGTTGGAGAGAGAAATGTCACCAAAGATTGTCAAACCAGTGGTAAGTCCCACATTTGACTTCTAATGAACATCGTGCTTGCAACCAATATTTTGCTGCATTAATATGAAGTTTCATGTAAGTCCGTTTGCCGAAGCTATCGTTGAAAATAGATTTTAATTTATCTTGATGATCACATCAACGTAAAGTGTTGACGTCTAATGAGTAATAGACTCTTCAATGTGAAAACTAACTTTGTTTTTGAATGAATTTCATTGTTACAAGTGCTAGGTAGATCCTTCTGATTTTGAATAATGCCAACTTGCAGATTATAAATAGAAGCAACTTGTAACGAATTCGTGCATAATTAGGTTTCCGATTTTATGAATTAGATAGAATCTGATTCTGGTGAATAACGTGGTCAGAAATTTGATTAGTAAATTGCTTCTCAATTAAATATATGTACGACAAATGCTACCAGTGATTTGTTTCCATACACGTATCTCTGACGAAATATTCATTGAATTGTGATATTTTGTTTTGTTCAAGATTGATTTCTTGTATGTTAATGCGATGTATCTTGTAGCATTGTTTTACATGAAATACATTCCATGCAGTCACTAATTTTGAATAATTGAGTCACACACACACATACACACATACATATACCCTAGTGACACACTGTATACTGCAAACTAACCTACTACAAATATTGAAAACGAGAATTAGGTTGAGCAAACGTACATGTCCCATAACAATGCCTGGAAATTGATACAAAGACAAAATTTGACCGGACGGACGGAATACAGTAACGCCACATGCTCTATCGTTATCGTAGTTGAGTATAAATCGTGGATGCCTGAAGGATTTTGTGTCGGGGGGGATCAGATAGCCGTGAAAGATGGTAAAGTAAGTAGTCTGAAACTAAAGCTAATGTTTACTAAGCGTTTTCAACAGAATCTCGGTGACATGTTTTCGGCTTCATTTGCAATGAAAAACGTCGGAATATACAAGGACATGTACCATAATGGATACACTTTTTTTAATTTTCAGGTCTTTGTCCGGATGGTAGCCAGCCAGTAAATTGCTATGAAAATCCATGCCAATTTGCGAAATGTCCCTATTCAAAATGCGTGTAAGTCTTCAGTTATCCCTATTTGTTTATTGACTATTTGTACAAAGCTAAGTACACTCCATAAATTCCATCTTTACATGTCAAATTTGTTTGGATAAAAGAAAGACACAAATCAACATATTCCTTCCGTGTCCTCGCACAGAGCTTAGTTCAAATCACAGAATCGATATAATTAAGCTTTCTATGCCTTAATCTCATCCGTAACATTCTCTTTGTTGCAATTTTCTGAATTTTTTTAATACGACACAAAATTTTAATTCGAACACAATTCACAGGTCCCCGAATGGTCTAAAGCGCTGTCATTACGGATCACTGCCATCACACCTGTCTGCGTGGATTTCAATCTAGGATTCGGCGAATGTGGATATGTGAGAAAGCTTGCCAGTAGCTTCTCGTGGGTCGGTGGTTCTTTCCGCGGATTTCCCGTTTTTTTCCTCCACCATTAATACTGGCCGTCATGTATAGCCTATCGTGTGCTGAACAATGGTGTTAAGCCCCAGAATAACTGGCCGCCATGTATAGCCAGCCTATCGTGTAAAAGTCACATGTTCTGATTTCTGAAATCCATCATCATAACATCTTGTGGCCTAGGTTGGATCACTACATAATTTTGCACATTTTACCGCCATATTTATCATTTACGAAGTATGCCATCAAAATTGTTTCCTGGGGGAGAGGGCATAAGATCACTCCTCTCTTCCTAAAATGGCACAAGAGACGATAAATCAAATTGGAGGCTAATTTCCATTCTTCACTTTGAGTTCAGGCTAATTATACGTTTGGACCTATCCTTATTCCTTTAATCAATACATACTTCGGTGTCAAAAATAAAGCAGATTATATAAAGTTCACTTCTGTCAGGCGTCTCAGCAAACATTCTTTATATAGGGCAAAATAGGAAAGAAATCTTGTTGGTGTATTACTGCACATGACCTTGTCCGTCGTGATATTCCACCAAGTTACCGTCTGTACTCGTCTGACGAGTCGAAATGTAAAATGCATAGACCCAGATTTGTCGGTTTTGTTAGGAGTAATCCGTAGAAAGATAGACCCTGATCTTACATGCATTATGTTGCAGCAGATTTGGATCTTTGTTATTTGCAAGACGACTCCAGTTATTAGCAACTACATACGTTATGAATTCATAGATGTTCAAATTTAGCACCCTATTTTAGGCAGTTTAATGTATCAGTCTCCAAAACCATTTCTTTGAGTAATCTTATAAATGAGCAGTCCCACGCCGAATCCTGTCTGGCGGCTTTTAATATTTCTAATCCCGGGTTTGGGGAAAATGACTAAAAGAATCTTTATTGCGAACTACTATTTTTAGAAACACATTTGATCAAACATTTGCTATGTTGTACCTGACGACATTCCATGGAATAAACAATTCAACTCTTATGTAGCAAAATTTCCTGAAAAGCTTTTTCATTCGAGAAGAATTGAGAATATTTGAACTCCCAAAATCAAGAATTTTACATTTTACAAGTGTTAACGTTACTCCATTTTAATAATTCGAATAAAACCCTTGCATTTGGTTATATAGATATTTCAGTCGGGAGGTTCATCGCGGAATCGCGTACTGTGTGGAATCATGAACTCTGTATCAAATATAGCGGAATCGTATACTCTATATCAGTGGAAAGAATGGAATCGATTACTTTGTATCAGATATAGTTGAATCACATACACTATATCAATTAGTGGAATCGCATACTCAATATTGAAAATCAACCAAGTCTCTCAAAGCACAAGGTTGAAATATTTAACTGGAGTTTGTAATAAATACTACTATGGTTTTAAACTGGAATATCTTAATTATTGCAAAACACGTACGTTCTCTTTTAAACAAATGTAAGATACACTTCGCCGCAAATACGATTGTACATCTTCATTAGGAACCTGGTGTATTTTATTGAACCAAGTCTGGTCTGTAATAATACTTATTTGTGGTTCATTGTATCTTTTTTACTAGTCTGTAATATGTGTGGTTCGTTGTTTTATTGACTCCAGTTTGTAATAACTTGTTTAGTTCATTGACTCCAGTCTATAATACTTATTTGTGTGGTTCATTGTTTTATTGACTCCAGTCTGTAATAATGCTGATTTTGTGCGGTTTATTGTATTTTGTTGATTCCAGTCATTAATATTTTATGTGGTTCTTTAATTTTACTGTCTAGAATACTTATTTTGTGTGGTTCATGTATTGCATATGTAAATCCTGTACATTTTAATGCATCTCGATCCTGTGAGAATATTCTTAAGATGCTGTTGATTATTTCTCAAAAACAAAATTTACAGATTCTGTATCGCGACGAAATTAATTTCATAGGGATAACGATAGATGTATTAATGATTCCAATAAACTCAAATCATCTTTTTGGTCAATGCCAGTTATGACCTTGATGATAAAAGTATAAGTGGAGACAACTGAAGGTAGAAATCCAGTTTATGCACAAGTACCAGATATACCTATTTCATTGTAGATCTGTTGAAATTTGGTTTAGATGTATACTCTGCTTTGTTTGATCAAAATGACGGTTGAACTAAAGATGCTTTTGTTTTTCAGACCTAACTACTGCGGTGGTTGCTATGCAGTGTGTGTCTGAGGTTAGTGAAGGAAGTGATCAAAGATGTGGTTTCAATTCATCGTCATGGAGAACAGGAATTATCTCAATATGAAGTCGAAATATTTTTCGTTAGAATAAAAGTTTCATACTTTCATTGTATTGTCAACGCATTTTTTTTCTTTTAAACCTCCTGCAAACAGCTTAGCCCTTTCGCATATACCATTCTGTAGATATAAGATTTATCTTAGTTTGGCAGCCTGCTATAATTGTGAATTTATTAGTTTTCCACAAAGAATGAAGGTGTCCCTTGTATGCTTCACGATATATTCGAAAAGAAAGTGTATTGGCTTTTGTGTGGGTACGAGTCTGAGAGATCTACTGAAATCAAACATTTTAGTAAATGGATGAAAATTACAAAAATATATTTTGAAGAAAATTAACACAATTGCCAAGTTGCAGAAGCACGATACCTAACTTGAGAAATACTGACAATATAATGTAGTGCGAGTCCGGTTTCGTCCAGGTACACCACCAAACGGAGACGGGGGGGGGGGGGAAGAATCTAAAAATAGACTGGTTCTACATTCGTGGGTTTTGAACCAGAATTATTGTCCTGATTCCTGACAATGTCAGTTTTTTAGTCAAACTTTTATATTTGCATGCTACACCTATTTCAACTTCATACATGAAGTCTTTTGGAATTTCCTTGCAAGCAAGGTATGTGCCAGCTGTCAGAAAGTGTAGTGCTGGTGTTCCACAGGGTACAAGTTGTGATTCCAAGTGTTCTTGAGAAACCAAAACTGAATTTGCTACATCTTCCTAAATTATAGAAATTTTTTAATGCAGTAAAAGCCTACTTGTAATACATAAGGCCTGTCAGAAAATCTGAGTTAAAAATATTGATATCTTAAATTTTAATGGAAATTTAAATGAACATTTATATTTTTAAAATATTAAATTTTCATAAACGTTATAACATTCAGATTGACAAATTTAAGGCAGCAAAGTTGATTAAAGAATGGTATTTAAAACAAATGGAATTTGAGTCTGTTCAATTGACATTATTTACAAGGGTACTGAAGCATGATAGCTCAGTCATTTTGGCAGCAAATTGTAATATGCCTATCCAGATACATATAGGTGTACACACGAAAAAGACTCTTGCTATGTTCCACAATTATTGTCAGGTATTTGCACAGTTGTTTGTATAATTAATAGCGCACTCAAATTTAAAGTTTTGATGGGACCATTACCATGTTTTATAGCAAATATACATTCCATTTAATGCTGATAGCTAAAAAAGTCAAATGTGATGGGAAAATAGTTTCAGGGATCTCTCATGATCTAAGCCATGTCTTTGAGGCGCTTAAATCAGTGTTCTGAAACTAATCTGGGACACTTGTAGCAGTACATTGCACATGTCCTTATGAGACCTTGCTATCACCACCGGACTACTGGAGAGCTTCCAAACTGATCCAACTCTTTGTTTCAGATACCAGGCTAGACCTGAAAAGATATAACATTTCACTTAATTTTAGAAAACAGTAAGATGTAGGCAAATAAAGCTAAAATGAGATATGGTGATTTCAAATTGACATTCAGGTTGCAAACATAGTGGGGGGGAAGTAAAATTGACAGTGACACTCAGAAATGTGAAGCAATGGGCATATATTAAAGTGATAAATGCATCCTAAAAATAGATGAAGTTTCTACAAGCATATCTAGCCATTTTCAGATTAAATAACTAATCGGGTAGAGTATTATCATAAAGTTTAAGGCACTGTTGGAACGGTGAGGTTTGATCATTGGTGGAAACATTGGTACATACCAGTATAATGGAAAGTACCAAATTATAATTTATTACTATAGGCAATCTTATTTCATCAGGAAAATAACAATTTGGATATTGCGAGTGAATTCAACCAAATGTGGACACACAAATTGACTATAGGTATCAATAGATCCTATATCAACCAAATGTGAAATTCTGATCCCCAAAAATTGTAAATAAGGATGGATATTTGCAAGTATGGGACATGTGCAATGTACTTGTTAAAATCACATGTGCAAACATATTAAAATGAATTATTTGAGCATTTTTAGTGTATTTTTACGTGTTGGTAACCAGCCATTAGGCTCAATGATTCAGTGGAATCGGATATCAGCTGCAATACCGCACTGTCAAAGTACTAAATTGAAATGTTACCATACAGAGGTATGCTTATGATGAAAATATATTTGAAGTGCACACAGCCATAACTGAGCCTTTCAGATTCATTATAGTGTCAGCATATGATGTACTGAATGTCAACTTTTGATACCAAACATTCCAAACGTCTGTGATAGCCTCTGACAACCAAATCCAGCTCCATGCCTTCACGGGTGGCTTAACTACTAAGCCCGGCGGAACCTGTTTAAACTAACTGGAGAAGGGATGGCAGGCGAGTGTCTGGCGCCTCAAAACCAGATGCTTTGGGCAGATGGGGCCCGTTAACCTTGGGTGGTAGCCCGTCTAGGAGAAGGTAAACCGATTTCAAACCTTCGCTGCCTTGCGACTATACCCTTACATGGGAAAGGTTAAGGAGTAAACCCCAACAGAAAATCCGGAGACGGAGTCCCTAAGGCGGCTTGTCACTAAATTTAGTGACATCTCGGCAACTCCTGCGACGCCGCTGGTGCCATGACGTATCGGCTTGTCCTTTCCCTTGGATCCATCAGCTGCGTGGAGAGGGGGAGTCAGTTGCATGGGCAACAGCTGATTCTCCATATAACCTTGCCCAGGCTTGCGCCCTGGAGAGGTCACTCCAGCTTCGCTTCACAGCGTTGACACAACACGGGAAGCAACAGTTACCGGTTATAAGTCACCACTCGATTGGCGTAGAGTTAGACGCCAGGGGTTGCTTCCGACGGTGGGAGAGACCAACAGATCTCATTGGACAGCTATCGCCCGCCTCAAGCTGGGCAGCCCCCAGCCAATAAGGTGCCGTCCCGCCACAGCTCGCCTGCCTTGCTGGGTGCGCAGGGCTTAAGATACGTGAGTACCTGACAAGCGGGCTGCAACTACAGCACCAAGAAAAACAAACGAAAAACAAGGAAATCAACAATCCTCAAGCTAGGTACCTGGAACGTCTGGACTATGCTGACAGGGCTTTCAGATGATCTCCAGGCAATCAGTGATGTTCGAAAGACTAAAGTCATCAACGACGAACTCGCAAGACTCCATGTCGATATCGCCTCACTTCAAGAGACACGGCTACCAGATTCTGGGTCCCTCAGAGAAAAGAACTACACGTTCTTCTGGCAAGGAAAGAGCTCAGACGAAGTTAGGGAGTATGGTGTTGGTTTTGCTGTCAGAAGCTCTGTTGGCTAGGATAGAACCCTGCCAACAAGGAAACGAAAGACTGCTATCTCTTCGCCTCTACATCACAACCGGGCTAGTTAATCTCATCAGTGTTTACGCTCCCACACTCAGTGCCACCACATATACCAAGGATGCGTTTTACAACGAGCTCGACTTGCTCATCGACAATATTCCGAAGGAAGAGAACTTGATATTTCTGGGCGACTTCAACGCTAGGGAGGGTGCCGATCACAACTCCTGGCCTTTGTGTCTCGGCAAGTTTGGCATTGGGAAGATGAATGAAAACGGGCAACATCTACTAGAAATGTGCTCGTTCCACATCCTCAGCATCACCAATTCATTTTTTAAGACAAAACCACAGCACAAAGTGTCTTGGAGGCATCCCCGATCCAAACACTGGCATAAGCTGGACTTGATTATCACAAGACGTTCAGCCATGAAGGGTGTGCAGCTTACTCGTACATTCCACAGCGCTGACTGCGACACCGATCACTCTCTAGTCTGCTGTAAATTTAAGCTTCAACCAAAGAAGATCCACCACTCTAGGCAAGTGGGTAAACCACACATCGATGTGAGCAAGACGTTATATCCAGACAAGGCTGAGGAATTCACTAACGCCCTCTCCAAGGCGTTCAGTTCAGAACCTTCCTACGGCAGTGCCAAAGAGAGATGGGACAACATCAGAGATACTGTGTACAGTGCAGCCACAAGAATCTTTGGTAAGAAGCAGACAAAGAACAATGACTGGTTTGACGCCAATTCCGCCACACTCATGCCAGCAATAGAAGAGCGTCGCAGTGCCCACCTGGAATTTAAGCGTTCTCCCTGCGTGAGGACACTACATGCATATAGGTCTACCAGAAGCAAAGTGCAGAGGTTAGCACGGCAATGCGCTAATGAATACTGGCTTCTACTCTGTCAGAGCATCCAGTCAGCAGTATACAACGGAAACATCAGAGGCATGTATAATGGCATAAAGAAAGCAATGGGTCCAACGAAGAAAGTGATAGCTCCACTGAAGTCTTCTGCAGGAGATATCATTCATAACAAGAACAAACAGATGGAGCGCTGGGTGGAGTACTACTCCGAACTGTATTTCAGAGAGAATAACGTGACCAACAATGCCCTCAACACCATTGAAAACCTCCCTTGTTTGACCAAAGTGGATGAGAAACCTGCTGAGACAGAACTAAAGCTAGCATTAGAGAAACTGACCACAGGTAAAGCCCCAGGAAAGGATGGCATCCCAGCAGAAGTCATCAAATGTGGCGGCAGTGTGCTGTTCACACACCTTTATGATCTTCTCTGCCAGTGCTGGGATGAAGGTGCAGTGCCTCAGGACATGCGACGCCAACATCATAACCCTGTATAAGAACAAGGGCGACAGAAGTGACTGCAACATCTACAGGGGCATATCACTTCTCAGCATCGTGGGTAAAGTCTTCGCTAGAGTCATCCTGAACAGACTGCAGACGCTTGCCGACAGAGTGTATCCAGAGTCTCAGTGTGGGTTCCGCGCAGAGAGGTCCACAATCGACATGATCTTCTCCATCATGCAACTGCAGGAGAAATACAGGGAACAACACCATATAGACCTCACCAAAGCATTCGATCTGGTCAGCAGAGACGGACTCGTAAAAATCCTGACGAAGATTGGATGCCCTCCAAAGCTGTTAAGCATGGTCCAGTCTTTCCATGAAGACATGAAAGGCACAGTGCAGTATAATGGCTCATCGTCCGAACCATTCAATATCCACAGCGGAGTAAAACAAGGCTGTGTCCTTGCCCCCACGCTCTTTGGCATCTTCTTCGCTGTCCTGCTTAAGTACGCCTTTGGGACGTCCACAGAAGGGATCTACCTGCACACGCGTTCAGACGGCAGACTGTTGAACCTGGCACGACTGAAGGCAATGAGCAAAGTAAGGAAAGCAACCATTAGGGACATGCTCTTTGCAAATGATGCTGCTATAGTCACTCACACAGAAGATGAACTACAACGCCTGATGGACCCCGTTGCTAAAGCATGTGATGAATTCTTGAATTCGGGCTGACCATCAGCCTAAAGAAAACCAACGTGATGGCTCAGGACGCAGACCCTCCCAGCATAACCATTAACAACTACAAACTAGAAGTAGTCAGTGAGTTCACTTACCTTGGCTCTACCATCACCAACAACCTCTCACTAATGCTCAACAAGCGGATTGGAAAGGCGTCAACAACTCTCTCTAGATTGTCGAAGAGAGTGTGGAACAACAACAAGCTGTTATTAAACACTAAGATCACCGTGTACCGTGCCTGCGTGCTTAGCACTCTTCTGTATGCCAGCGAAACTTGGACCCTGTACGCCTCTCAGGAGAAAAGACTAAGCGCCTTTCACATGCGTCGTCTCCGTCGCATACTTGGGATCACCTGGAGCGATCGTGTGACAAACAACGAGGTGCTTCAACAGGCCAAAAT
Organism: Potamilus streckersoni; assembly: GCA_016746295.1. Taxonomy (NCBI): domain Eukaryota; kingdom Metazoa; phylum Mollusca; class Bivalvia; order Unionida; family Unionidae; genus Potamilus; species Potamilus streckersoni. The sequence goes on along the minus strand of JAEAOA010000138.1, from coordinate 1,427,917 downwards.
TCCCAGCATGGTCACACTCCTCCGCCAACGTCGCATCAGATGGCTGGGTCATGTGCATCGAATGGATGATGGACGGATCCCCAAAGACCTTCTCTACTCTAAGCTTGCCTCGGGCAGAAGATCAATAGGACGACCACATCTTCGCTTCAAGGATGTCTGCAAGCAGGATATGAAAGCTCTTGGAATAGAGGTCAACACCTGGGAAGAGCTTGCCCTCGACAAGTCCAGCTGGCGACATGCTCTGTACACAGGTCTGAAAGCCAGCGAGGAAAAGTTACGACAGCTCGCTGATGAGAAAAGATCTGAGGAAGAGGATGCAGTTCCAACCAAGACCTGAGTCATACTTCAAGTGTAGCAACTGCAGCAAGGATTGCCACTCCCGTGTGGGACTTTATAGTCACAGAAGACGCTGCACAGCTACAAACTAGGACACCTTTCATGGGCGCATTTCCATCGTCTCTCGAGACTAACGGAAGTCAACCAACCAACCAGATATAGATAGATATAGATATAGATATATATAGATATATATGATATAATTTAATATCTTTCCCAATAAATATATGTTCATACTTTGTGGGAAAATGTTTTAATTTTTAAAATAAAAATTTAATTTTATTTTTATATATTTATAGTCAATATACATGTTTCGAATTTTCAAGTGTCTGTAATTAATAAGATATTTTATCAGTTTAAACTTTATTCAAATGCTGTGCTGACAGGCCTTAGAACCTAATTTTACGATATATTCTCTAAATTTTATTTTCTTCTCAATACTGAACTTTCCACTGTGACAATCAATACAAATGTTAATCCAAAATACCTTCAAAGATGACTTTACGGTGAAGTTCTTGTCAAGGGTTGACCTGCCTTTTTTTAGGCTGAATTTTAAACAAAACATACAACGGAACACTTCCGAATCACTATGGCCTTATCACTCAGTACACTGTAAGCTCTCATTCTAAAGAATGAACAATTACCTTTAAATCCTTACCAAGAATGCGATTTCCTTCGTGCAAGAAGTTAAATTTACGAGGCATAACCAAAACAGTACAACAAATCCTTAAATGAAGACCCTTTTGTATACAAGATTTCCTGAACAAGATGGATTAAATAACTCCAGATTGTAACACATTTAAACCCCAAAGTTGTTTCTTGGTCTGATGCAAACGTCTCCACTTCACCGTTTGTATTGTTTTTGTTATGCGGATCTCTGTACAAATGATTCGCATACATTGTTGAAGAAAAGTGACGGTATACGGCCTTTCTGATAGAGCAGGAGGGAATGTTGAATCTAGTTAGTTTATTAAAAAAGACCAGATATAATTTTCTTTAAATGCTCGAATGATGCAAAATGCAAAAGAAACGTCTGACAACAATATGAATCGAAGGTTTTATTTATCTAAAAATGTCCTAGAAAATTTTCTGTACTGGCATTCCGACGTTTCATAACTCTATCGCGCACACACTCTCGTGCACTAACAAATACATTTGTTGGACCGGCCAAATGTTCTCCATTTCCAATCACTGGTCTGTTGCAATCTGGATGTCGCATGCCCTAAAGCAACTAGACATGCATCCAGGACCTTATCGTTCAACTTTGGTCAGTATGGTATTCTTTCGCATTGGTATAATAACCAGAAGAGTCCCTAGGTGGATTGTAACGAGCGCGGATCTGACACCCTCCCCCCATCCAGCGTTTATTACTCTAGTTCAAAATCTACTTAAAAATTGGAAATGTGTTTACGCGTATGTTAGCGAATGATCTCTTATCTGCATGTTCGACCATTTTGATGCAATTCTACTAACGAGTTTTCGTCCTGTGAATATATCTTTAACTTCATTTCCGAATATATTACCTTTCTGTGTGGAGTGTTACGTGCTTGACTGCATTTTGCAGGTGTTAAGGCCTATTTGTCCATCACTTGCCCGATATTTCTAGACCCACTTACGAATAATATGCACGGCCTATCGCTTGCCTGATATTCCCAACACATTTATGTATATTGTGTGCCTTTCATGATTCGTTTGTATTTTTCTTTAATATAGCGTCGTTTTAACACTGTGCATAGCATCATACGCACATGTCGTGTTGGAGCGCACCATTCAGTAGCATAAAATAGTACAGCAATAAAGCAGCTAATGTGTCGATCTAGAGTTTTGAATTTTAAAAAAATAAAATGCTAGCTCTGATTATTTAATGTTTTGTTTCTTAAACATACTATACTATTCTAAAACTATTATTATTAAATATGAAAATGTCCAAAGGCTGATTCTCGCTCTCTCTCTCTCTCTCTCTCTCTCTCTCTCTCTCTCTCTCTCTCTCTCTCTCTCTCTCTCTCTCTCTCTCTCTCTCTCTCTCTCTCTCTCTCTCTCTCTCTCTCTCTCTCTCTCTCTCTCTCTCTCTCTCTCTCTCTCTCTCTCTCTCTCTCTCTCTCTCTCTCTCTCTCTCTCTCTCTCTCTCTCTCTCTCTCTCTCTCTCTCTCTCTCTCTCTCTCTCTCTCTCTCTCTCTCTCTCTCTCTCTCTCGTTGTTTCAACTGGAAAGTTCCCTTTTATAGTTTTTTCTCTAAAAAGTCCTGTAGATACTAGTTGTGTTTTATGGAGAATTCCAATATCAACATTGAGTCTTTTCAGCACGACACTGTTCGCATATTTTCGTGCATCGTTGATCCGGTATAGGTGTTCAAACAAGCTACGTGTCATGGTTCTGACATTCCAACATCATCTTAGGGCTCGTTTCTTCATTTGTTTTGTTTTGCATGCAATCCGGTTGTCGAATATGAATTCTAAGCTCTAAGAACCCACTTAAGCAGGTGGATAATTGTCTTGGGACAACACCTTATTTTCTGGACGGTAACTGATGATTAAGATCTTATAATCTCGTAACCATCAATGACTGGGGTGGGCAACTTTTCCAATCGGCGGGGCCGGATATGGGAAAATGAAGTCCTTGGCGGGCCGGATTACTGAATCGATACCTTAATCGCGTATTTATCCACCTATGAAAGGAATAAATCGTATTTAATGTAAACTTTAAACTTGTAAACTTGTAAGTTTTTAGCATAGAGACCAAAAACAGTATTTAATTTAACGTAGTGTACTTCAATAGCTGCTGAAGTCAATGAGACATTTGTGGTCGATCAAAGTTGTCAACAAGTTGTTTGAACTCTGGCTGCATGTCGGACATAGAAATCCTCAGTAAAGACTGCACGTGAACATCAGTTAGATTGGAATACAGCTTTGTATTATTAATGTTCATGTTCGAAAATGTTTGCTCGCAAATGTATGTAGACCCGAACAGAACAAGTAGTTTTATGGCCAGACCATCTTTCTCAGGTTAGCAAACTTGGGCTCGTTCAGTGACGCATAAAATTTGTTTATGCTTTCAGATTGGAATTTCTCCTACAAGGTAGAGTCACACTGCAGATCAATCAATTCCAGCTGTAGTGCATCCGGCACCTTTTCAAAGTCAGTTGCAAACGGTGATGACAAGATATCAAACTCGGCAGCAAGTTTCTGGAAGTATGCAAAATGACGAGCAAATTTATTGTCTATTGCAGATATGATATTTTTATACTTCTCAGTTGACATCATCTGGGATGCCATAGTTTTGAATGTTGGAAAGTTTGTTGTGATATTCTTACTGAGCTGACGAGAAAACAGTTTTAGCTTCACCCTGAATGCCTGAATGCCTTCACTGTTGAGTACATTTCGTGAGCAAAAGTGCCCTTCCCTTGAAGTCTGATATTCAATTCATTCATATGTTCAAAGAGATCAACTGCAAACGCCAGATCTGACAGCCATTCACATTTTCTGAGTTGATGATATTCTGTATCTTTCCCTTTCATCTCCAAAAACAGTAAGATTTCCGTTTTCAGGTCCCAGACACGTCTCAGAACTTTCATCAAACTCAACCAGTGTACAGCGGTATGATATAAAACATCACTGTGATCCGAGCCGCAATCTTCCAGAAGTGTGATAAATTGTCTGATTTAAACCTCTCGCTCTGATGAAATTAACAATTTGCACAACTGGATCCACATGTTTCATGTCAAGCACACTTTTACATAGCACTTCCTGGTGTATTATGCAATGTAGAAATATCAACTCCCTGGTGCAATCGACCTCTGCAACATGGTCACCCAGTCTCTTCAGTATTCCAACTTTCTTTCTTGTCAAAGATGGACAACCATCCGTAGTAACACTGGCCATTTTCTGCCATGGTAATTGCATTGCATGCATGGCATTTTCCACACATTCAAAAATATCTTCCTTGGTAGTAGTGTCTTTCATTGATTCCACTGACATCAATTCTTCTGTGATTTCAAAGTTTTCTGAAATACCTCTTACAAAGATGGGCAACTGTGCAGTGTCATCGATATCAGTGCTTTCATCCAATGCAAAGGAAAACAGCTGAAATGAAGGTACACGCCCTTTCAGTTGTGATGTCAGGTCTTCACCAATTGCTTCAATGCGGCGAGCCACAGTTCTTCTCGATAAACTGACTTTTTCAAACTTCTTTCTTTGTTCTGGACAGACTTGATCAGCTACATGGAGCATGCACTTTTTGACAAATTCACCATCACAGAACGATTTGCTGTGTTTAGCAATGTTGTATGCAACCACAAAGCAGGCATGAGTAACAGTTTTCTGGGCTACTTTGGTTTTTCCGAATACATTCTACTGCTTTACACGTTTTCTGTCCAGTTCTGTTGCTCCAGTTTGCTGTTCTGCTGCTGATAAAGTTCGGCCATAGCCTGCATATTTTGTCGCATAATGGTGGCTAATGTTGTACTCTTTCAACACCGCAACACTTTCACTGCACAGCAAACATACTGCTTTCTTGCCGACTTCTGTGAAAAAGTACTTAGGCATTCAATCTTTGTTAAATGCGCGACACTCGCTGTCAACTTTACATTTCTTGGCAAAATCCATGTTAAAATTTTTATTGTAAATTCTAAATCTAATTTTAACTGAATTCTAACCGCGGGCGACATTATCATGTACGACCAGAAACAGTCTGCGGGCCAGTCGAAATCCCGTCGCGGGCTGGGTCTGGCCTGCGGGCCGTATGTTGCCCGTCCCCGATCAATGACAACCCCTGTAGCCTATCCTCTGCGCTATTTAGAGCTGGGCTTATAATTGGTCATTGCTACCTGTTATGTCAATGACCTGAACCGAGGCTGGAGTGACCTCCCCAGTACGCACGCCTGGTCATATTACTATAGAAACCCTGATTTGCCCAAACATTGGGACCTCTTAATTGACGTCACATGGATACTGGTCTTTGATAATGGAATTTGAGCAAACGCTGTGAGCATCTCTCTAAAGTTATTTCCCTTTACCTTCTTGACAATGACAAATCTGCTGTGATGCATTACTGAATCGGACTTGCTTTGTGGTAAAATAAGGGCTAAAACAATAGTTTACAAAATGACAACAATTTACTTTGATAGATTATATCAATCAAATCCTACCGCTTTCTTAAGTCGCGTATCATTATATGAGCAGCCTTTGAAAGCGAACTGAATTCACGAAACGAGAATAACAATGTTTGTTGGTCAGTGTGTCTGAGCTTATAAGCTTCGATGCTGTAACAAGATTTGGCATATCATATAATAGAACGAAATTTTGTTTCCAACGTTTACACTTCATAAAATTCATCTTGTGCAGCTAAAACCTATCGTTTTAGTATCTTGCTTTTGTTTTGCTGGTACAAAATGATGAAATATATCCGGACTTAACGCAAGAAAATTTTATATACAAGTTAAATATTAAGGTATGTAGTAAAATAGTGAAACAGTGGTATACACGTTTTTTATATTCTGTCCAAAATCAATATGAGAATCTGAGGCAATTGTCAAAGTACGCTTGTAGGGGGGCCCCGAGTGGCCGAGTGGTCTAAAGCGCTCTCCGTTACGGATCACTGCCATCTCACCTCTGTCTGCGTGGGTTCGAGTCTAGGATTCGGCGAATGTGGATATGTGAGAAAGCTTGCCAGTAACTTCTCGTGGGTCGGTGGTTCTTTCCGGTTATTTCCCGGTTTCTTCCTCCACCATTAATACTGGCCACCATGAATAGCCTATCGTGTGCTGAAAAATGGCGTTAAGCCCCACAACAACAACAACGCTTGTAGGAAGAAGAATTGAAAAGTTATTGCATGCGTTTAACTTAGTGTCCAAATTTAATCGCCTACACGAAAATGTCCCCACATTAACAATGATATTTAAGAGTTAGTCAATCATTGTACTGTAAGCATGAAGATTGGAATAAATAATGCATGACTTTGAGCTGTAAAATCTATTTACATTTCTAAAGTGTTTCATCAAAATGATGGATAAGGCGTGATAATGTATGCTCAACAAAAGACTGTTATGTCGTGATGTTTTTCCAAAGTTCAAAGCTAAAGAAAGCAGTCAGTAGTGGTAAATTATTGATATCGTCTTGACCAACATTATCCCGTACACAATATATAAATAAATGTGTCAAAAAATGATTGTTTATGTAAGAAGTGAGGTTGATGTAATACCTATTTTAACAACCATTTAAGTCTTGCTAATTATTACAAAGGTAATCTGCAAAAAAACCGAACAAATTACAAAAACAAATATAGAGCATAATCAAATTTCTTTTGGATTTTTGGAGTTCTAAAGCAGCTTACTGACACATTATATAGGGTAAGTGAGACTGTATTATATATATATATATATATATATATATATATATATATATATATATATATATATATATATATATATATATATATATATATATATATATATATATATATATATATATATATATATATATATAAAATACAAACAATAATATCATACTTGTTAGAGATATTAAATTCGTACTCTGCAGAGTTTCGAATTCGGGTCCGTGAGTAAATGGCACCCATCGCCGAGCCTGGGTTCGTAACACTGCAGAGTACAAATTTAATTTCTCTAACCTGTAAGATAGTATTGTTTGTATTAAACTATCATTTCTGCCCACTATAATCAAGATTATACTACAGAATCCAGGGATAGCACGATAGCACTGTCAGTTCTGTCAGGTATATATTTATAATTCTTTCCATATATATATATATATATATATATATATATATATATATATATATATATATATATATATATATATATATATATATATATATATATATATATATATATATATATATATATATATATATATAATTGTGTGTGAGTGTGTAATGCAAGGAATCGGCGGCCAGTAAAGCAACCAAATTATATTATCTCTGGAAGATCAATACAATGGACAATAGCAATTTAATGGACAATCAATTCAATTGGTTTAAAAATGGCTTGTTCCAGATACCATTTGCAGTCATAGAAAGAATAAAACTTGAAAAACATAAACCATCCGTTGCTGAGTGGCTTAAAGTATTTGTCTAAATTATTTGTCATATGATAAGGAGACCACCTACACATGACTCATCTCTCTCTCTCTCTCTCTCTCTCTCTCTCTCTCTCTCTCTCTCTCTCTCTCTCTCTCTCTCTCTCTCTCTCTCTCTCTCTCTCTCTCTCTCTCTCTCAAGCACTAGCAACCACAGCAACCCCGAGTCAAACAAATTTACCGACCTAAAAAGCCGCTCTGTTAGATAATGTGGACGATAAATCACTCTAGAGTTAATATTATTTCAACTACATGTCGTGTGATTTAAAAAAAATAAAAATTTCCATTTTCTGCGATTAACATGTTTTTCGTATTCTGGTTTCATGTTTCCAACCATCTTAAATATTTAAAAAGTCGATTACGAGCCTTTCCAGCACAAAGTTTGTCGTGCTGCTGTTCTCCCTGGCAAATTATCAAAAAGGAGTAAAATCAGAACAGAAACCAATATATGGTACACGTTGAAGACGGACGTAATGACATGCATGTTACGAATTGCGTATGACTAAACGTTCCAGAAAGGAACAATAATAGTTATTCTTGCCCTTCTTCTTCGTCGTCGTCGTCTTCGTCTTCGTTTTCTTCTTCGTCTTCGTTTCTTTTTTCGTTTTGTTTCATTTATTACGATGATCAAAATTACAAATGACATTCAAACTAGGTTGCCATTCTTTTTTTCGATCATGCTCTTCATCATTAGGCAAAAGACAGAATTTCGTAAAAGTTGCTGAAAGTTACTTTTTATTTTCAATGTATGTAAGTATGTAATGCACCATTTGAATAAAATCATAATTTTTTTTCTAACGCACCCCACCATCCTTATGGAGTACCACACAGAATATTTCTCACATTCCCATCGTGTGTATGGTATTTTTTCCAAGAGTGGAACACCGGTACAGACTATCTATCTTTCAGCAACTGACGTCACATAGAAATTGCGTTTTGATTGGGGCATTACCACTTTCTTTATGATATTATTATACATACAACGTAACTGTTGTCCGATATTATTAACTATTTTTTTTCTTTTAATATTTTTTTATTCTGTGCTGCCTCGGCGCACTTATGTTTTTAACCTACGCTTTCTGGCCAGGAATGTGGCAAATTTAATCTAGTAATATGTATCTGTGTCAATAGAAGTAAATTCCATATACATGATGAGAATTTGCGAAAATGTCTGACCGACGAATGCAGTTTTCCTATCGTACGCATCAAGGATTCTTCTAATCCACGTGGCTTCCTCAAAATAGAAAACTGTGCCGCACATGCATAAGAATGAGAGAACAAGACGTCCTTGTATATGAAGGAGGCTATTTCTCACCTTCTACATATGCCATCCAAAAGAGAAATAGCGAAAATTTGTTTTCGAAGGATCTTGCAGCAGTGATTCTTTTAAGGTAGATCTGTAAAATGCGTTGAATAAATTAAATTTTTTGTGATTTAACTAAAAATTCAACTGAAGATGCAGATTTGAAATTATCAAGCAACCATCGGCAAAACCTCGTGTCCTTTGCAGGAAAAATGTATATAGGGCCTGGTATATCAAAGATTCAGTGTACACACACACACATACACACACACACACATACACACACACGTTTCATACTATTTGAAGCATCATGTAGATTTCTCTATTTCAAGAGGTGATTTACTCGATATAATACTTGTAGCTCTCGATATAATACTTGTAGCTCAGCGACAAATATAATTTAGAATTAGCGGTGCTTTTTGTTACCAGAGAATATTTTCCCCTAATTGTATTAAACTTACCAGAAAATGTCTGAGGTTCACTTGGGACTATGGAGAACTTTTCTCCTACCGGAAACAAAGATATGTCTCGAATGTAATGACGTGTGCAAAATTCGAAACTTTTCACACAAATCAAACTGATTTCTAACGAGTGTCTCTGAGTAAAAAGATTATAAATTCTAAACAAGAGTATGACTATCGGAATTTTCTTGAGAATTGCAATACTAGGAATAAAGATTGAGGTGTTTGGAAAATATCTTCTTGCAACTAATGTTTCTTTTAGGTAAATCCTTTGACATATGTTAGTAAGGTCAGCGACGAACCTGTTCTAGTGACAAGGAGTGCCTGTTATATTTAAACAGATGTGTCATTAAGTTCGGGAAGAACTGCCTCGTACTAATTTCAACCTGCAAGTAAGTATGCTGGTTCTGTAACCACGTGATGTTTAAACTAATTCCACGTTCATTTGATATGTAGATATCGAAAATTTAAAGGATCGGTATTGTGTCACGAGTCTTATATGCATATTATAGTGAACCCTTACAACCTTTTCGAAATTTCATCACTTTTCAATGAAATTTCGTATCATATTGCTCTTAAAGTAAATCGTGAACGTTCTCATAATGTAAAATGTCATATAGGCACATTTTTAGTGTTCAAGTAGGGGGTGTCTTCACAAAAGCAATTTTTTGCAGCAACATTTCTAGTTTTAAAAATTCTTATGAAAGTGTAAGTAAGTTCCATGCTGTTGAGTGACAGTAAAAAAATAGTGTTGTGTTATTCAATCAAATATTTTATATGCTCGTTCATGAGTGCGAACAGGACATACAGCGCTAACCTTGCCCGCCTAACCGTCCCGACATTAGTTCGCTTAAGTGTGACGTTTCGGTTTGTTGGTTGTGCAAGACTGACTGCAAGGAGCGGCGTGGATGCAAGTTGGGGGGGGGTAAGGGATGATTCTGATAAGTATTATCTGCATTCTACATAATGAGTCCTAACACTAGAGGGGTACATGAAATCATTTTTTTAAAAATAAATTTATCCAAAATCATGGTCAGTGGTATTGAACTCTTAGTAAAGTATTCGCCCCATGGAGAAGTTTTCACACACAACACACTACCCGATTACGCATATTAGACGTTGCTTTGATCAGCGTTCGAAAGGCGGTTATGATGATGGCTATGACGATGACCTATCTATTTATTTACTAGAAGCACACAGACAGGGGTAAACCTCAAATTCCAGGTGAGTAGTCGTTGTCGTGGAGACCGGGGAGAAAGTGGTGGAAGGTATAATAAATCAAATCGGTACAAATATGACTAACTTTCTAAGAAATTTGTCATGAATTATAATAACGTTGCCCTGCCGTTGAAGATCAAATTAGAAGCTAAGCGTAGCGATGAAAAGGAAGCCGTTTATTTACATAACTAAACTCTATTAATTTTGCCCACTATTGCTGACTTTTTTTTTACCATTAGTAGTAACACTTTAGAATTATTTCATTTACTGCACCTACTTTCATAACAAATAATTGTCTTAAAGAAAATAAATCACATTTTTTTTAATCTCTGTTATATTTCAAGTCTTGACTGAATGTTGCTTAACACCGATCGGTGCCGTGTTGCATTTTGTCCTCAGTCCCCACAGGCAGTTTGTGTGTAAGGAAAGCATTGGTGTATTTATTCAATCGTAACAAATAGAAGATTCTCTACCAAATGCACAAAATATAGCGGAAAAATGGATAAATCTCTGGAAAATGACTGAGATTTCAGTTACACACTACATTCACTAGTCAAAATAGTACCAAGTCCAAAGCACTATAATACCTTTAGAAGGGTATTTGCACAAATTTAGTGTTAAGAAAAGTTTTCTACAACTTAATAAAGGAAACATGGGACTGTTTCGACCAAGAATAAGTCATCATAGTCGCCCTAAGGGAACTCTGCGATGGTGTGATTTGCATATAACTTCATTTTTTAAACGAGGTTCAGGTGTATGAAATGTCCGCTATTGCAGCATTTCCAACCTGAATGTGTTTTTTGTTCTTGTTTTGTTTTTTGTTTTTTTGGATGGATTTTTAGGTTTATTTTAGATTTTTCTAGGGTTTCATCGTTGGCAGAAAAACCGATATTGTTCCAGTTGCAAAGAATATTATCCCCAATGTTAAGGGAAAATTTTATTTTGGAACATAGATATGTAGATGATATCTACTTATAAGGAAATATTTCATATGTTAAGTGGAAACAGCGCATTATCACGTGCATAAGAGCAGATATACTTCCTAAATGAAAAGGAAAACAGTTCCAAAAGCGATATCGCCACTTGGCGATAACTGTTGTATCGCCACTATAGCGATATCATTTTTCTCCCACTGACATATTTCAATATCTTATTATGAAATGTATAATAAATGAGAGCACAAGATAATGTTTTGGCTTTCCTTGGAAGTTTTCGAAAAATCAGGCGCAGTATCTCTTTGCATATTTTCGTTCAAATAAATGGCCGCAAAAATTGGTTGTATTCGATGAGTTTGTTTTATTATTTCAACAATTTTGATGGAAGGGGCAATCTGAAAACATAGATAGACATATATGTGCAGTAATGTGTGCAGATAAAATGTTACAATGGTTTAATGTGTACATTCTTTTACTTAAATTTCTCAATGATACCTATTATGAAATGGAGAATATGTATTTTATATGTCCAGTTTGCATGGAAGTTGCAAAGCGGAATTTTATCTCGGACATGAAAATATTAAAATTACGTTGGTTTGTATATATTCGCTGTTATATTTTTGTGTACCTGTGGCCACGCATGTCTTTAACAACTAATTGCTCTCTTTGGTTTTCCAGGAATTCCATGCTTAAAAATAGACGAGAAGAATCGTATCTCTACCGTTTGGACTCTAAACCTCGATCACCAGATTCAATAATGTAATGTACTGGCCAATCGTTTAATCTGGTAAAATACTAACACTTGCTAGATCAAAAGGAGAAAATTATGTACTGTGAACATGGCTGCAGGTGGTGCTCAGAGCTTTTCATTTTATACTGGTGCACATATAAGACAAGAAATTAAAATTCTTTTGGTTGCTTCTGTATAACCGGAAATTAACTTTCATTTGTTGGGGCAATTACATTAACATGGGCTTGCATTATTTGTTTTCATTTCCACTCGTTCATGTTGTATTGGTGGCCGCTGCAGCCAATGCTTCACAATTCTTGTTTTAGAATGTTAATGGTAATACATATAAGTACTTAAGTCTCAATTCCATCTCAAAGTTTCTATTAAAAATGCATAATAAAATAATTTTTTGTGTTCAAACTTATACTTGGTCACCAATGTTTAACGTTTGCTGCAATAAACGGATCCATTAGAATGTACAGACGAATAAGACGTACATACGTAGTAGAAGGATATCATAGCACTGACTCATACATGTTATGCCTTTCTCACAGAACAGGTGTATGATGAAGTTCCTACAACATTCACAGTTAAGGTGGCGCTCTACAGTTTCGAATTTTGCATAATGTTAAATTTTTAAAGAAAAAGAATTTCCCCAGTTTTCCTCAATGGTCTTACTAGCTATTTAAAGAAGACAATGTATATATTATATAATGTTGAAAGGATTTTTAATTCTCTTTATTTTAGTCTATGATCATGTGTGCAATATGGGTAATAGAGTATATATCATGACCTTTCTTCAGATGCACACCTTTAAAAAAACTGCTAGCTCCGCTTGATCATTTTCACTCACCATTCTTCAGAAGTAAACTGTTAAGAAAAGAGCCATTAACTCTTCTTTTCTCATTTTATGTTTTTGGTAATTCATTTATTGCAATTTTAGAAGCTGGTGTTGTCTGTCAAAATTCATTTCCCGGTAAGGGAGCAGTGAGTTTAGTTAGCTGTTTGCCTGGATGATGTATATATGTACAAGTACAATATCCAAAGAAATGTCAGCCACAGTACATGAAAGTAACATAGATGCATACCAACTTTCTCTCTATTGTGTATGTTGCAAATGTAAACCACTTCACCTTCAAACCGCCACTCTCAAAAGTTGATAATATCTGTAGAGCACCTCCATAAAGAACACATGAGTATTATAATTGTATAATTTAATTTTGGTTGTATGGCTGAAACATTGAAACAATCCTTTTGAATAATTCTCCAACATTCACCCATAGCAAAACAGTTTTTATTAGTGTCAAACTGATATAATGCTGAAAGACATCAACATGAAACTTGCCACAGTTATTCATGAGATGTTACCAATACATATTAGTTTGAAAAGTAATGGAACAGATGATGCTCATGAAGGTCAGACGTTGAAATATTTGCTTATTGTTCTAACACTATAATATAGAAGCAAGCAATTTTATTTTGTAATAATTTATTTCCTAATTTTATTACAAGTGAATGAAAACATTTCCATGATATATTCCTTCAACTTAAAAATAGTAGTTTTAAATTTAAGTTGACTTCACTTTGTTGTAAGACTTCTAATTTCCCCATCATTTAAGGTCATTACACACGCACTATACAGCCTGAAGGCATATTGTGTAAGCAAGAGCAAATTAAGCATAATTATCTTATTGTCATGCACACAGTCAATGTTAATTTTCTATTTTAATCAGAATATCGTACATGGAGACATGAAAATAAGACATATTTCCACAAATTTTCATATTCAACGATAAGCATATGTTAATAATTCTTTTCCAGCAACTAATGAGAAATTTAACCCATTTTGTGATGGTCGGTTTATTAAACATAAAATTATTTTCTTTCATCATTTCCCGATTTATTAAGAGAGAGAGAGAGAGAGAGAGAGAGAGAGAGAGAGAGAGAGAGAGAGAGAGAGAGAGAGAGAGAGAGAGAGAGAGAGAGAGAGAGAGAGAGAGAGATGGTGGCAATGTCACTTTAGCGATATAGGTGTAACATCGCTTTGAAGAAGTACTGGGATAGAACTGGAAAACAGAAAGTCAGGGGGTCTAAGGAATTCTTTATTAAAATTAAACAAAAATACATTTGATATAGAAGACAAATCACAAACATTCATTTAAAAAATATAGCAAAAATGTTCCATTTAAAAAGAGCTAACCAACTTACCACAAATTTTATCATTTCCGTACTCTTGAATTAAAAGCCACATAAATTGCCAATAGTACAAAAATGCTCACCAGTAAACTATTACAAATTAGTACCAATGTTACTTTCAATCAATGTATTTTAATAAGTATTCATTCTAAACTAGAATATTATTTCCAGTAATTTAGAAGGAATTTTATTTTTTCTAAATAACTTATTTGTAGCATGACGTTGGTAGCGAAACAACTTTACAAAAACCAAACTTAATATTCTAAATTAACACAATTCTAAATAAATTTAAACAATCCAAGACACACTATACTTAAAAATTCATATTGTACCGTAATGATGATGACAACTTGCTACAAGATTTCCAGAGGCAGATGAAATATTCTTTAAATGTGTTGCTTCTCGATTCATAGAGAACTGTAACTAAGTACATTCCTCTTACCTGAAAAAGGAAGTCAATGGTATAAGTCTACGGTAGCACTTCTTGATGAAGCCGTGAGAGCGTAGGGTATACGTCAGTTATGTGATGTGATTATGACTTTTAACGTAGTTTTAATAATTTTTCAGTCATATCGTTACGTTGTCTGCAGTGTGGTAGTTTATAGTGATGTTTAGCACTGGGGCATCATGTCGCAGACATTGTTGCATGGTATCCCACCCAGTCACATTATCCAGACACCAGGCCGATCAGTCCGAACACTAACCTCTTAATGCTGAGCGTCAAGCGAGGCAGCTGTTAGTATCCTTTTTGTAAGTCTTAGGTATAACTCGACCGGGGATCGAATCCACGATCTCCCGCATCCGAGGCGAACGCTCTAACCACTATGCCACCGGACCGGTTTCAGACGTTAGTTAGCTGTGAGCTTAGATCATGTACATTTTCCACTAGAACTATACCCAAAGAAATGTCAGCCACTGTACATGAAAATATCAGAGGTATATCTACAGTCTCTTCACTCTGCATGTTGTAAATGTAAACAATTTCATCTTTCACCAACCACTATCTCAGAGTTCATAATAACTGTAGAGTACCTCCTACAGACAGATTTTGCAAGGAACATAAGTGCTTGCGGGACATACGGCTCATGACTCTCCATTTTCTTTTTAATGTTATTTTATCTCTTTTATCTCAAAGACGAAGTCGATATATAATTTGTTCTTAGGGTCTGAAGAAATAAGATATGTAATTGTTTTATCACGGTACAAAATATTCAACATATAGGCATTCGTACGTAGTGGACAAACCCGTATATCGACCCATTTATTAATTCTCATCCAAGTACACTATGGACGTTTTTCTTTGTGGAATCTCTTATGTCGAACCGTGGAATCACTTATGTCGAACCGTGGAATCACTTATGCCTGATCCCCATTCATTTGTCAGTAGTAATTTAAAAATAAAAACATGCTTATCTTAAAGAACGCAAGATGTTCTTGTACTCTGGTTTGACAGTTTTCCAAATATTGCACAGATTCATAATTCTTTAAATTCTAATATTGCACAGATCTGAACCTTTATCTTGCTTTCGAATTGCTGTATTTTGTAATTGTGTATGATCATTGTATGTAAACAATACCCACTCGAATTTTACATCTTTAAAAAAAAACACGGATGAAACGAAGTACCTTCGTTTAAACAAACCAGAAAAACGGATAAGGAGAGAGAGATGTGTGTTTGTGTGAATGACCAGGAGAGGAAAAAAAAACAGACGATCCATTTCTCATTATTTGCTCAACTTTTTGGGTGTTCCTTACCTTGCTGGATGTACTTCGTCGCTAGATAAATATCTTATACCCATAACATTGTAAACAGATTGGACAGATACTTGACAGTATCTTAAATATCATGGCTAATGTAGGTCAAGCTGGGGTCATTGGCGTGTTCGGAAGTCATTCTAAACCGTGCAGTTTGCTAGGACATCTCGACACTATACACGAATGCGCAGTAGACTGGAAGTTGAATTAGAATTTGACAAACACTATAAATATGGTTACGGCTAAAATGTCCCAGGACTTTAGATTTTGGCTTCCTCTTTGCTTAGGTAAGTTTATTTTGCTGTCTATCCGATTTTACAGGATGGGTCACAATTTTCCGCCGCTTTGTTTTCAATAGACAGACAATACAAACGTACGTAAATGCAGTTGCCTTTCTGAATCAGAAATTAATATTAGTAGTATTTCACAGCTAGTACCTTTGGATCAATTATTCGATCTAGTTGTTTTTGGTGGCGATTATTTGTATCTAGAGATATTAAAACAAAAAGCAAAAGACAGAAATAACTAATAATTCATATACAGTCATGCCAATGACATTGCTTTGCATTTTTCTTTTGGTCGGATTACAACTTAACATTTTGCAAATGTTTTTGTTTATGTAAATGATATTTTTTTTAATTCAACATTTGTCTTTGTTTAGATGTACATGTACGTCATATCCATTTCATTTGATATTTATTGACACAAACAGCGTGTATTTTGACATTATAAGTACAGGAGACTATAAAGAGTAAATAACGTCAATTGTTTTGTTCTTAAATCTACTAATTATTAAAAATACCCCGTCTCTCTATTAGCAGAGTTTGTGCCCTATTGTAGGTGACAATTAAAAATCAGACGCATGTTGTATCATACTGAACTTAGACCGCCGAATATTTTCTAGAATATTGTAAATAAGTCATTTCTCCCAATAATTTGGAGAGAAAATTGGATCAAAATTAACTCGCTGTGGCATTCACAATAAGATTTTGATACATTTCAAAACTAGCGTCACGAAAACTTACAATACGGAGATAACTTCACTTCAAAACGAGAGATACGATACATATGTGTTAGAAATAAGGTGACATAAACATATACTAATTTATAATTAAAATGACTTCGTATTTCTTGTAATGGACGATTAAGTTATTTACTGTTACATATAATCGACAATTAAAGTTATTTACTGTTACATGTAATAGACAATTATACTAATTGACTGTTACATGCAATCGACAAATAAAGGTATTTACTGTTTTGTGTAATCGATAATTAGGTTGTTCACTGTTACATGTAATCGACAATTAAAGCTATTTACTGTTAAATGTAATCGACAATTCAATGTTACATATAATCGAAACGTCCATTAAAACTTTTCTTCGGATCTTGCCATAAAAGATCTCTAACTGTAACTTCATTAGTTTATTCATTTTTTTAAAATTCATTTCTTACACATTTTTCGTGCGATATAATTCAATTGAAACGCGATCAGTTCTGTTTTTTAATTAGGTATTATAGGCAATATGTGACAACATGTGATTGGTCAATTAGTAGCTGTAGTAGACGCTTGGGTTGAGTGGCGTAGGGTAAACTGGACTACACGTCTTGCATAGGAAGCCAATTTCATCCCCAGATTTTGTTGATTTTATGCTCGTTTTGTACACACTAGTACACACATTCGCGCCATATGAAATATAACCTACATCTTGTAAGGCATTCGTCATTTTAAAGGGATCGAATTGTCTATTTAAAATATTTTATACATTATCTGCGTTCTTGCATAATATCAGCTTCTAATATTGAAACATACAATACGTGTATTCTTTAAAGTAAAAAAATAGTTCAGATTGGTAAATAAACAAGAATTTTTTTTACTGTTTTTGTTAACATTTTTTGTGGACAAATTAATAAAAACAGCTACATTAATACCGTGTAAATCATGATCAACGGAAACCTTTTATAAGCTGTCGAATATGATACAATTTGGAGATATGTTTGCGGCAAAAACTTTGAACTAACTTAGACGTATCACTTTATAGAAATTGACGATCTATTGGCGAATGAGCTTCCAGTCATTGATCACTAGCGAATACAGGTAGAATGAAAGAAATCTGAAGTCAGTCTAGAGACAATAATTTGAATCACAAAGACAAAGCGATTTAAATAAGGGAGATATTTGTCCTTGAAGATAATATCGGTTACTAGTTCAGCACAAGTGGTTAGCAATGTTCTCTATGGTTAATACAAAGGTGCTCAGTCAGGAAGAATTATAGTACAGCTAAGCTTCAACAGATTCAATCTATAATTACACTAGCAAAGTTATATTCTCTTAAACTTTAGGAAATTTGTTTTTAATTCTCTCAAGACATTGCAAAACAAGTGAGGAAAATATATTTTAATATTAGCTGTCAATAACTACTACATTATTGTTAATCTTTTACGGGACGGGTTTCATCATCATCAGAGACCCGAATTCCATATTTGGTATCATTTGCTCATTTTCACTTCTCACCTTTGGTGAAGTTTTGACGTTCAAAGTAGTCCTTATTAATTAAAGTAAAACTATATTGAGCTTTTTCATTTGGACTATAACGTCTGTGCTATAGACTCTATCTATTTTACTGGAAGTGTGTTGTTCTTTTTTTGTGTTAAAAATAACAGTCTTTACTTGCTGTCAATAAAAACAGTTAATCTTTGCATTCTGTCAACAATAGCAGTTAATCAGCGTGTACTGTCAACAATACCAAATAATTTTTGCATTCTGTCAACAATAATATTATCATATTGTATTGTTAGCAATAACAGTTAATCTTTCCATTCTGCCAACAATAACAGTTAATCATTGTGCAATGTCAACAATAGCCCCTACGTTTTGCATTATGTCAATAATAACAGTAAATGTTTGCGTCCTGTTTATAATGACAATCTTTGGATACACTTTGAATTTTTATGTTCTTTTTCCGTCTTATTTATGTAAAATGGAAAATGGGGAAGAGGTCAGCACAAATTAGTTCTAGATTCATTTCTTTGCAAACTATTTGGTTTGTGTGTATGTTTTTGTGTGGTTTTATGGTGTGTGTGTGTATGTGTGTGTGTGTGTGAATCGTTTGTACACAAATCAACTCCTATGTTCATTTGTAACTTATAAAATGACAGTTTTGGTTATTACTTATTGATCGTGCCTCAACAAGCGTCAATATAAGATAAAATTATATTGTAAATTAAATTTTCAACTTCACATGTTCTGATCTGATTCAGATGAGATAGTGTTTATAATCACAATAGTGTGTATAAAATGAAATAAACGAGAATAATTTACAATCGGAAAAATCAAGGTAAAACATTGAACTTAACTACTCATAAAACTGACATCCAATACTTTAACTTTAAACAACATGGTTTTAAAAAAGCCTTTAAATCGATGTATTCATGAGTAGTTTGCTAAATTTAGAATATGTGTTGAAACAATATAATCATGAAAAGATTGATTATCGTTACAAAAAGAAACACAACACGTTTCGTAACTTCTTTGAAAAGTATTCCTGACTCATTAAAATTCAGATGTGTTCAGTTGCGAATCTTGTCATTCTTAAAAGAAACGAATTCTTCCATTTATCAAATTTGAAGAAAAACAAAAATCTAAATTTTAGTTTTAAGAAAGGCCAGACATTTCGGGAAAATTCGTGATGTTTGGACCTTATTTTCAACCCGGATTCCTGTAATATGTTTTTTTTTAAAAACGAAAAAGTTAATTTTAAAAAAATCAGTTTTTGAACATGTGTTAAGATACTTCTAAGTACTGGTTCCGTTAAAAACATATTATTTTGCAAGTATCTGGGGGTTCCCATATTTTGGTTTTTAATTAAACCCACGCATGAATATTGCTCTGCATGTATTCCGTCTGCACCTCGAATTTTAAATCTTAATAGATAGTCATGCATCGGATTGTCGCAGACCTAGAAAGATGTCACGAGCTCTTCACGACCGTAAACTTTATTTGAACACTTATATAAAGGTACATTTCTCAGCAGTACCGGATTTAGGCCATAAGCTAAACAAGCTACAGCTTTGGGCCTCAAAGTCTGAACTCAGTCTGAACGGCCTCTCAAATTTATTTTATACTAAATAGCTTCCCATAGCTTAGGGCTTCGCTTTGTCTAAATCCGGCCATGTTTTTCATTTTCAGAGGTTGAAATAAAAAGAGCACGAGAGCTCCGTAACCCAGTTAGTTGGTATCAAGAGTTAGCCTGTGCACCAGATGTTATCTTTACCAATTGAATCAAACGTTTACAATACTCAAGTCTTGTGTTACATTGTTGATAATACGTTCTCTAATGACGTCATAGTCATGATAACCTAGATAACCTCTCTCACTACAAAGAGAATCCCGTGTGATGGCACTGTCTACAACATTTCATCAGATACCCTTTTTTGTCTATTATTAGATGGACTCAATAATATAATCACGTGTTTAACCAAGATAATTCTTCTTCACGAGATGTTATTCGAAGGCCGCGTGATGATTGGTAGTTTATTCTAAACAAATTTAACTTTTGCTTATATTTGTTAGTTATTGTTGGTATGCATTCTGATATCTCAGGTGGAGGAATTGATCTGGTGTGTGACCAGCTGGTCCAAACTTCCTGTGACCTTTCCATACTCGTCACATATACCTAAACTATATTGGGACAAAAATCATAGTACCTTTGTTGCCGAAAAAAGTGGAATTTGCTGAAACCAAGCTATAACAGCATGACATTTAAACAGGGCTAAGCGAGGTTGTATTGAACCCTACCTGCCTGGTTTCGATAAGCAAAATATTTATCCTTCTTCTCACAACAGTTAAGACTCATTTCGTTTTTAATTTCCAGACACACTAGCCAAATGAAGTAATCTGCTATTTCTTAGATCACATGATCAAACGATATAGATCTTTGCTTATGTTATGTGATACAAAAACAAAAGTATGTATTGTACAGAAAAGGCAAATGCGATTAAATACCGAGTAATCTTAGACGAGCATGTCGGTTATACAAACAATATTTTGTCTATTATATCTTATCAGTTATAATCACTATGTGATGGTGTGGTTGTTATGGGTGGATTGAGGTTGGGGTTCTCCCACTATTATAATTAATCCATTGTAGAAGTCCGACCCAGGCTCGATTTTGGTTGGAAGTTAATAAGTGAAGGATAGAGGAAAAGCTCCGAGCATCCAGTTAATTAATGCCGACGGTTAAATGTTTAAATATACGGAAATGGCGAAATTCAATGAATAACAATTTAATAACAATTCAATAATCAAATGCTTCAAATTCCCAATTACACTACTTCCGCTCCACTCTTTGATAGCGTATTGCATCAATTGATTAGAAGTGTGAGATCGATTTCCACCAGTCCTTGTATTCTACTCATCTGTGCATTCTTCTATCCTATTTCTCGCAATTTATTTTCCTCTTCCTCTCTGACTTTTTCCAAATTCCTTATCCTCCTCCTCGACTTCTCCATACTCCTTTTCTTGCTCCTCAACCTTCTATCCACCTTCTCTCCACCGTTTTGACCTTTGGTAGCGTTCACCAGTTAATATGTACTTTTGAGAGCGTGACGTATGTAAGGGGAAGTTGTTTGCATTTAAAACATGCATAGTGGAGAGAATGTTGGCATACCTCTATGCTACATTCACGTAATGTGTTTGACATTTCTTTGCATATTGTACTTTTGGAAATTGCAAATGATGTTACGAGATTGCTAACTAAAATGACTGCTCCCTTGTGCTCCAAAAATCAACTTGAATTTGCCTAAACTACACTATCCTTGGCAGCTGTTAAAATAGGGAAAATTAATTTTGCCAGACTAGATAATACCAACTTTTGAAAATGCAATAAATGAATTACCAAATATACAAATTGTAAGAAACGTTATCGGCGCTATTTTAATACAATTTACCTTTTAAGTTCAGGAAGTGAAAATGAGCAAGTGGAGCTAGCACTTATTTGAAAGTTGCACATCTGGAGTAAGGTCAAGTTGTGTGCTCTATAGACCCATCAATCGTATACCAAAATAAAGGAAATTAAAGTTCTTTGAACAATACCTAAGACATACAAAGTCTTTATTTAAATAGCCAATATGACTAGTGAGGAAACCAGGTTAAATTCGTTTTCTTTAACATTCTAACCATATGCTAAAAACGAAACTGTAGAATGCCACCTTTGTTGACTACGACTGTTCAGCCTGGCTCACTTCTGTCTCCCCTCTTGGAGACTCGGGACTCAACTAAACCGGAAGTTATGTTCACTAAAAGCTTTTTTTGAAAAATAAAACGGTACAATATCTTTCCTTAGCCCTCTCATCTCACACTATACACAGACTATCATCAGATACTGCTATTAAATTTATTCAGTCACTCATTCATTCACATCGAGATACTCATACATTTTTGTATGGTAAAACAATGTCATCTGTATGATGTATACACGGTATAAATTACTTCTTCTACATTTATCAATAAATTCTGTCACGTCAGTATGTATTCCTAATCCCGTTATATTAAACAATATCATAATAATCAGATGCATTCCTTTACCTTACACTCATAATAAGTACACAAATATTCAAATATACATGCTTTGTGTTATGCATACTTCCATGTTAACTAATTTTACATATTTCAACCGTAATCCAAACTCACAATTCGAGCATGCATAAATTCTAACATAGCGCGTTAAAGATGTGCTGGTTTACTACGAAGTAATTTAATAGCGAATTACAAAATTAATTCTGACCAAAAGCTAACAATCTACATTATTCTATACGTAAGACTCAAGCCCATTTCTCAGATACACATGTAAATGAAACACCACAAAGGTAATTCTTCATATTAAACGATGCTAGAAATTAATCATACATGTTTCAA
The DNA here is from genome assembly GCA_016746295.1 of Potamilus streckersoni. Lineage (NCBI taxonomy): Eukaryota > Metazoa > Mollusca > Bivalvia > Unionida > Unionidae > Potamilus > Potamilus streckersoni. The sequence continues at coordinate 1,404,980 of JAEAOA010000138.1, read as the reverse complement.
AAACTTACAATTATGATGCCATAATATTCTGCAAAAATCGAGCAAATAGCTTACTGGCATTTTCGAAGCCTTGTATTTCCTTAGAATCTGCTTCTAAGTTTTACAAGTGGCTTTCTCGGAGTAATCCTATTTGCCTAACAATCTTCACAGGAGAAATTAATTTATTGCTTATGAGTTATGAAAATTATAATCGAATCTAAATTGTAATCACACCATCTGTCTCAGTTCCGATTGGATCTCGCTGTGATCCGATCCAGTCACTTAGAGGACAGTGTCCATCTCGCTGTCTGTCCGCGTGGACAAGTCAAACGTCAGTGACTGTAATTGTTGGTCCAACAAATGCATGCAGGTCTTAAACACTAGCAAATTATTAGACACTCTCTAAGTAAACGGTAAACTTAGCCCTTTTCTGAACTGGAAAGTGAGATGAAAAAAGCAAAACATGACAGAAATTGGGAATGCATAAGAAACTGTCTCTGTATGTCTGTCTGTATCTTTGTCTCTGTCTCTCTCTCACACACACACGCATGCACACACACGCATACACACACGTTATCGATCAAATAATCAAATAGGAAATAAAATTTAATAAAATATCATCTTACACTTCCAAGCTTCCAATCATCATTAAAGATACCAGATTCAGAGAACTGAAATTGGTGCTTAGAATTTTCAATAACAATCCAGCATCTAATATCTAAATAAATATCGGATTTATCAATCTCAATTTTTGGGGAGCACCATGGGAGAGCACAATGAAATTGTGGAGAGCATATGTTTCAAACTCTAGCTGTCGCTACTGTGTTATATCAGCGTAGAATATGATACACGCAGTCGTTGATCATAATAAAAACAGCCGAATCAAATAAAACCAATCTACAAGAAATTTCCAATACATTACTCAGAACATTTTGAGAAAGAGACTTAGTCGCAAGAGAATCATAATGAAACCATCCACCTTGTGAAAAACTCGAATGAGACGTTTCCCTTAAATTTAAAATTTGCTGAATCTCCAGATTACAATAAACTTTTCACACCAAGAAAACTTTAATGCCCTCTTGACAGAATTCAAGACGCTTCAGCAGGACCAGACGCTTCATCAGGGCCATTCAAGACGCTTCATCAGGGCCATTCAAGACGCTTCATCAGGGCCATTCAAGACGCTTCATCAGGGCCATTCAAGACGCTTTATCAGGGCCACGCGATTTCATAAGGACCAGACGATTTCCTGTCAACTTTTGAAACACTTACAATACACAACAAAATATTTTGAATAAAATATGTCAAACAAACCAGCCTATTGCCAACTTCACCACTTACAACATCAAAATCAACAAGATAATGAAACGCCTTAATCCAGGAACTTAATGTTCTACACATGTCGACGACTTTTTAACCTAGTATAAATACCGACTCAACTACATGTATGCTTATGGAGATTTCAGAAATTGTCAGAAGAAAAGGTTTAGAAATCGCAAACAGTTGGCATGTAATTCTGCGGATTATATGGATTTATGATACATAAAAGCTTACTCTTGATAGTTCCCGTGTACTTTGTTAAAGAATACATATTTGTGTCTCCCACCTTTTTGAAAGCGGGAGATGTGGTAGCAGCATCAATGTTCGTCCGTCACACTTTCGTTTAAGATCTTTAACGTTTAAACCGTTTGAGATTAAGCAATGCAACTTAGCATATTTAGTCGCTCAAAGTTGTGTCATGTCCAATACTGAAGATGCATGCATTCACGGTTAAATTCAACTCTCAATATATACATCTTGTATTACGCTTTCCCCTCCGCTCAATAACGTTAAAGCCATTTGAGTTTAAGGGATTACGCCTGGAATATTTATACGTCTTCAATAGAAGATGTATAGTCTACCATATTAGAGGTCATATTTTCTTGATCAAGTTCAATGATCAATAGTTTTACTTTTCGTCACACTATTCATGCCGCTCTATAACTTTAAAGCCGTTAGATAGTAAGGGATGCAACTCTGCACACCTTCATTATCAAAAATTAAATATAATATAATGTTTTCTTGCTTACGCAATAGGTTTTCAATGGGTCCTCTCATTTCAAGAGCATCAGTAACATTTTAAGGCATAGGCACGCGAGGCACATGCCTCGGACCCCGCACAGCGGGGATGGGAGCCCGCTGCGACCCAAAACAGAATTTAATTGTCGGTTGTGTTAAAATTTTAGTGTTTGTGCTTAGGGCCCCCAAACTTCTTAAAACGGCATGAAGAGCATATTCAATGAAATTAAGGCCTCCTATACTTTCCGTACTTCCCTGTTATATAGATGGCTCTTACAATGGAGACAAGGTTAAATCGGCCCTGGCAACACCCAACAATACCATGCACAACCCTACAGAAGTTGAGTGAGGGCATTTTGGGAGTTTGAGGCCCTTAGGCCTTGGTACTATTGAAAATTAGAAATGAATCGAAGGCAGAAGCATGCACATATACTTTACTATATAAAAATATAAAAGACAAATAAGTACAAAACAAAGTATGTTTATTAAAATATAAAGATATAACAGACACTTAAGTACACAACGAAGTATACATATTATTCCCAGAATTGTTTAATCACGAAATGTTTTAAAGGCCTCTTAGGGGTTGTGATCCGGGCCATATATCCCTCTGCTCCCCCATTGGGCCTGATTGCATCTCAAGCCGGTTGCCAGGGAAAAAAAATCATTTTTACCGCAGAAATTACAGACGTATTCAAATATCTGAACTACATTGAAATCTCACAAGAAACAAATATAATCATCTTTTCTGAATTCTTTTCCACACAAAGTAGTGAAGCATCTTAAATTTGCCAACATACATACATACATACATACATACATACATACATACATACATACATACATACATACATACATACATACATACATACATACATACATACATACATACATACATACATACATACATATGTCAGGCATTAGCTTTAAAAATTAGTATTTATTTGCTAAAATAAACTGTATTCCATATGAAAATTTACAAAAACAAACTTTGCTGATTAGAATACGCCAGATCGTGTACGGTCATGAATACAAACTGCAATTTTAACGTAAACAATTACGAAAACAGATATCGGAGTTTCTTTAAAGGATAGAAAATGGCAATTCATGAACCGAACTAAAACGAATTCTTTCTGAATGAATTGTCAATATTTTGCTATATACTTTCTGCAGAATGAAAATAGAATATATAAAAAATGTAACAATTTCATTTGACAGCAAACAAGAAGATTCAGTTAATATATGAAAGGAAAAAGAAGATACCCTGTATCCATGTCCTGTTTCCAGATCTGTATCGAATATATCCATATCCTGTTTCCACGCGCTGTATCCAAGCCATGTATCCATGTCCTGTTTCCACGTTCTGTATCCAAGCCCTATATACAAGCAAACACTTGAAATAGCGTTATTTTATATAATGTGTAATTATTCGAATTTGATCTCAGTTGCTAAAACTTTTAGGCTGCTTACATTAACTTGACTATTGGCTCCTATTTTAGCGTAAAAAAGACATTTAGCATTCGTACAAACTCTCAATTTTCTCTTTTCAGGATTGATATTAGTTACGTGTAAAAGTGTACGGAGGCCAGAAAGAAATATTCAGGATCAATGTGTGCAAGTACTGCATATAGACTGTGTGCATCACTATGTACCAGAGGGAGACGAGACGATATGTTGCTCAAACAATAAGACCTACGCTAATTTGTTAATATCAACTCTCTCTCTCTCTCTCTCTCTCTCTCTCTCTCTCTCTCTCTCTCTCTCTCTCTCTCTCTCTCTCTCTCTCTCTCTCTCTCTCTCTCTCTCTCTCTCTCTCTCTCTCACACACACAAAAAAGGCTCGTCTTTGTTGTCAAAAATGTCAAATGAAGACAATATAAAACACTATTTAGAATAGTGTCTCAATGTGAATATATTAATTGCCATTACATTTGCCTTCATATCATAAAATATTATTATGATACAAAATTTAAATATAGATTTGTGGAGCATGTCATTCAACAGTGTGACAATTCTTCGTGCGGGTTATGGCCTTTTCATCCTTTTTTCTTGCTAGAACTTAACCATTTCACTATTCATTCATATATTTCCTCTTTTAGTCATTGTGACCTTGGTATCTGCTGTCTAACATACAAAGATGAGGGACGGGCTATTATGTTGTTTGTGCTGTTTGCAAACGTATCATTCAGAGGTGTGGGTTAAATATAGGAATGCCGTAATACTATAAAATGTGTAATTTGTTTATTGCTCTTAGCAAAGAAAAGAGAACTTGCGCGAAATGTTAATGCACATACTTGAAGAAAAAAAACTTTTGTGATTTTTGTCCTAGATGTATCAAACTAAATGCATTAAAAATGAATTGAATAAGCACAGTTCAGGTTTTAGTAAAAATAACAAAAATTTTGCTAACCAATATTTGTCTGTTTCCACCATATTTAGTGTTTATTTCATAATTTTCTTTGATAGGTGCGAATATGCTAAAGCCAAGTGTCAAGGCCAACATATGTACATATATTATCTAGGCGCATGCGTCAATGACTCCTCCAATCCAGCACAGACTACACCTTTCACGTCAACAGAAGGAACTACAAAACATTTCCACTTGAGCCAAAGAATAGAAGAACTATTCTGTAGCCAGAGGAACAGTATACCATGTGACACGACATTAAATCCCGTCTGCGCAACAGACGGAAAATTTTACCAAAATAGGTGAGTGTCTTATTGTGTCTGAAATCTCCGGTAAATGAAGGCCGTTTCTCCGTATAGTTTTAAATCAGAATTAAGGGTACATTTTACCCAAATATTTATTGAAGTTCAAAACATGGGAATTTGAAGGAGGATGCTAAGGAATGATATTAAGATAATGTATCCAACCAATATTACACCTTTCCACTGACAGTTTAGTATTTTTCATTTTCATTCTGTTTTGTTTGCAGCTGCGAGTATACCAAAGCGAGATGTGAAAATCCAACACTGCTTCTACAAGAACTGGAAGTGTGTAAAGGCTGAATAAACCAATCAGAGTATTATGTCCTCAGTTCAGTTGCATATTTATTATTTGTTTGATTCTGGTGCATACAATCAGAACTCAACCTGTACAAACTTTAGATATAATATTACCTACACAGTAGCGGGGACAACGACTTATTATTTTAGTGTTTCACACGAAACCGTTGAAAATTACTTCAAAAGTAGAAATTCCTTCCCTTGTAAATATTTTACTTATATACTGTTCATTAAAAGAGGTGCAAAATGCAAGTGAATGTTTATTGGTCGCATTTCTTTTTCGCAGTATACCTCTGCTGCTTGTAATTATTAGCTTGCTCACCTATCCAAAATCGTGATGATTCTGACTCTTGTATGTGGAAGATTTTAGTGCGAGCTCGTTTTGTTGGTTTATGGAAACGACAATTAGAATGACATTGCTTGTGTTTGTGTTTTGTGTTTTATAAATTATGTAAAATTTTAATTTCGTTACTCTTGTCAACAAAACTTTAGCATACTTCATGTAAAAACATAATGGCATATACAGCAAAATTGTCATCTTCCATTGTATTAATGACATTGTTCTATCAATGCAATTAGTGTACATATAGTAAAATGTCAATTTAGCATATTGTATTATATACAACTATAATGTAAAATAATTTGCTGGAATCCAATATGTGAGACCAATATAACAAGAATAGATCAAGATAGTAGACAGTGAAGGTGACAATTTTTTTTTTAATTACCTAGATCAATGATAATTAACTTCTTCATATACATGATGCATGAAATTGTTAAAGAATATAAATGTCCACGTTCTGAGAGAGAGAGAGAGAGAGAGAGAGAGAGAGAGAGAGAGAGAGAGAGAGAGAGAGAGAGAGAGAGAGAGAGAGAGAGAGAGATCATTTTCTAATTTATTGCATTTCCATTTTTCACAAATATTGTGAATAGTGTAATAGAGTTGGTAATGAAATGTCTGATATCGGAATTTTTTCGCTTTCGTACTTCATGAATTCATAGCCATGTAATAATGGGATATTTTCATGCAACGCTGTCCATATTGTGAACGAAGCGTACATTTTGTAAATGGTGTTAATATTCCATAAGAATATTGCATTACCTTTTAAAATAACCTGTAAATAATACACCTTGATATTAAACCTCTGATGAGATTTGACTCTTCTGGAAGTTGTCTGCATTTTTATCTTATTTCATGTTTATCTAAACGTCCGTATTACAGCATAGATGCTGGTTATTGAATATAACACGTTGCTACCTTAATGCGCTTCAGCATTGTATCTTGTATCTCATGGCATTTAATCAATTTTTAAATGATTTTATCAAATAAAATGTTTCTTAATTTTGGATAATATACGATCTCTTTTGTTAGTGACTTTATCGTACACAAAGGATGAAATGCTACTTTTGACTAGTAAGAAAGAACACAAGACACTTTATCTGGATATCCTGAAAGTCGTAGATTATGTTTCAATAGATAGTACAAGACCAAGTTCGTCAAATTTACAACATTTCAGAAACAAATGAATAACTACAAGAGCTATATTTGCAACAAAATCAACGCGAAATTCGCCAACCAATGCAACTCGACTGGACATTCAGTCGAACCCTTTGCGATGCTACCAATTGAATCTAACCTGGGATGGACCGATATAGAACCCAAGCGTAAGGAATGATTCTGGATGCTTCAACTGAAAAATTGTGGGGACTTCGTCCTAAAGGAAAGGTCTAACCTTCCTAATGCAATCTTATCAAAACTACAGTCACACAAATCTAGACGTATACATATTTTGCAATTTTATTTACCTAAGAAAATACTCCGTAGCTATTTAAACATTTATAATAGGCCGTGAATTACTAGATTTTTTTAAGGGAATTACTCTTGATAATTTACTGGAGTGAAATAATGTTTCCATTGCCTGTCAAAATACACTGATAACATTATCACCAAGAAATTTAAAGTATGTTGTGGACGCGTCCGCGAATAACGAATATATTTCTTCTTCTTCTTCTTCTTCTTCTTCTTCTTCTTCTTCTTCTTCTTCTTCTTCTTCTTCTTCTTCTTCTTCTTATTATTATTATTATTATTATTATTATTATTATTATTATTATTATTATTATTATTATTATTATTATAATTCTTGCCATTTATCCCATAACACCACGCTCTTGCCAGTCTTCTTTTATACCCATATCGCTACACATGCATAAGTGGTTAGAACATCGGATAAGGAGGCCGCGTGTTCGATTTTCGGCCGAATCATGCCAAAGACATAAAAATGGTACTAACAGCTGCCTCACTTGGTGCTCGGCATTAATAGTTTCAGGACTAGTCTGCCTGGTGTCAGGATAATGTGACTGGGTGGGACTACGCTACGTTTCTGAGGCATGATGCCTCTGTGCTAACATCGCAATGTATTGCCACACTGCAGACGTCGTAGCGATGACTGAAAAATTGTTAAAGCTACGTTAATAATCCAAATCACACACACACGCACACACATTTTATTATAGAAAAATTATTTGTTCCATTAGCGTGTTTATGAACCCATCATTTGAAACCGACTGTTTGTTTTAGGTCATTGAAGAAGGTAAACATCGATCTAGCGAGCTTCATGCCAAGTGCTGTGTGATTCGCTCGGTAATAAGGCTCTCTTTGCCCTTACATGTTACAGGATGTAAATAATAATAATAATAATAATAATAATAATAATAATAATAATAATAATAATAATAATAATAATAATAATAATAATAATAATGATGATGATGATGATGATGATGATGATGATGATGATGATGATGATGATGATGATGAAGAAGAAGAAGAAGAAGAAGAAGAAGAAGGAGATGTGTTTGCTTCTGTTATACAAATGGGTCACATATTCCACAACCTGCTTATAAATTAACCATTTCTCTAACCAGGGTAATGTAGTACAGTTTAATATTACTTGTTTGGAAAGTCACATTCGGTCAGAACGCCAAACACTCCGCACGAGAATCTTGCAAATCGCCGTCCTTTGACGCTATGAACGTGCACAAAATTCATCGCCAGCACTAATTTCCGTCCTTGGGTACAAGAAATGCAATCCTAATCTTTCTTTCCTGTACAAAATTGGCGTAGAAAAACTGTACTAAGCATGACATCAAGTCCAGCACAATATAATTCTAAAACAGGTATTTTTAGACTTTTGAATATTAACATCTAAAATGATCTTTGTAAACCATGTTATAGGTTGATGCAACAACGCATTTCAAAGACAAAAATTGTAGAAGCAAAATATACCAAATAATAGGCAACATGGCATTAATTCCAGGCCTTCATGAAGCTGTGGATATGGATAATTCAATGGTTTTCCAAAACTACCTCAAACAGCATGCAAACAAGATTAACTCCTGGTTTATTGCGTGCTAACAGAAGCACAATAACATTCACATTAGTATAATAACGTGTTCATTCCGTGCAACATCTGCACGAGTTTATCTGAGCTATGTCTGTACATGCATAATCAATACAAAATTGGACATTTGTTATACGTGCAGGAAAGCTAGGAAACTATTTTTATGGATAATTTCATAACCTGCATCTTTTGACAGAATCCGGATGTGTTACGTGACAGGATGTAGCCCTTTAGCTCTCGGTGTCTTTAATTTATTCCAAATGATACAGTTTTTATTTGTGGGACAGCAACCATTTACTGATGGTGATTAATGTTTAAAGGCGATCATCTATTTTAATTCATATTTATTCATGGACTATATTTTTTTTCAGCAAGACAGTGCATGTGCAAAAGAAAGTTCATTTTACTATGTCTAGGTATGACAATTGAGATCGATGAAATGTTTGCATATACAATACGTTTACCTGCTGAAGCAATCCGTACGGTAATGTTTAGTAACCTCAATTCTCAACATTACAGTGCACTAAAACAGCACATAAATATCGTCTATAACCATGTGACAGCTATACAATTTTATGAGAATGAATGCATAATTTACTTCTAATTAATACCACTCCTAAGCAAAGCACAGGTTCAGGAATAAATCAATGTCGCAGGACATGAATTGTAGGATTAGAGGAAATTATTGTTGAACTAAAGAAAATATTAAATCAAGAAGACGTTGATCTGAGACACAGAGAGTACGCAAAGGGTGATAATTCAGTTCGCTAAAAGCGGTGACCATGCATTGTTTCCTCGGTGGATAAAAATGTAGTTATGATGTTATCATTAAATGTGAGTAATGGATTTCATCATCTGCATTTTCGTGGGAAATCCAACCGAGACCCAGAATGTGTAAGCTGGAACAGAGCTTTGGCGAGTTCCTGCCCAAAGGATATTGCCCTAAAAGAGATTTCTCAGTCACGTGATTCGATTATTATCCTTTATGTTCACAAATGAAAAAGCATTTTCTAATACTTATTTTACTTGCTAGAAAAGCATTAAATGTTCATATATAAAAATGTTGAAAAACGTTGTAGCATTGATTCGTTTCCATAGACCGGGTTATAGATCATAAGGGCTTTTGATAGGCTGGGTTTGATAATTATTTTATTCTTTTTGTGCGAATATGACTACTTTTAATCATTTAATGCAAATCTTATAACAAAATAAAGATCTTAAGGTATTGCAAGTCACCTTTAAGATACACAAAAGAAAGGTAGCTCTACATGAATACCAAATAATCTTGACCTTCTACCCGCATTCCAAATATGAACAGGGAAAAAGTAATTTTGGAAACCCGATTTTCGTACCGAAAGTTTTGCCTGTAGTTGGAACCTGATTTTAGAAGTTGCTTGAGATCTAAATCAGACTGGTCTGAACAGCACATAGACAGGTGAACCTTTGAAAAAGTAGGATAAATCTCAGATTTGGATTAAAAAGTATCCATGACACGAAAACGGTTGGTCCAATAAGCAAAATATGTCCCATATTTATCCATCTGAACCTACGCGAGTGAAACAGCCAATCAAAAACAACGTCTTTGACAGCTTGGCATCCGGCAAAACAAATCTATTGGAAGAAGATGTATTTTGTGTAATAATAAGCAACCCCGAAAGTGCGTTTCTTACTCCCATTTCAGGCGAAAATGACAAAAATCTCCAGACGTTAATGAGTTAAAGTAGATCTCTTTTCGTTATCAAAAGAACTCATTAGAATTACCAAATATGGAAGAATCAACGCTCAAACGGTCGAGGTTTGCTATGCGGAATCTTGCGCAAGCACCCGTCATGACTTAAAACCCTTCGACTACGCCGTCGGGTTGAAAGGTCCTCCCTAATGGACCGGCAAACATTTGTCACTGCAAACTGGACATGATATTTGTCTTCCACGACAAATTATCCAATATTAGCAATTTAAAAAAATTAATTAGCATCACTTACAAAACGGGCTTGAGAAAAGCACGCATTTATATTGGATAAAATTTAAGACTAACGTTTTATGTTTGTGTGGACAATGGCTGTTTTTTTAATGTAAAGTACTAATTAGTTTTCTTTCAATTACATAACTAGCCACTCAAAAACTTTGTCGGCTATGGCGGAGATTTGAAGCTTATTTTGTCCCATTGCAAAGCTCACCTGTGTCAGTGCCTTCTGCAAATATGGCACCGGAGGTCCTGAGCAATGACTCTGAATTATTAGCAAGTCATGTGACCAAAGCTTCTATACAACCAAGAGAGGAATAATTGGAGTAGGTGATATTTTGTATTCATAGTTTATAGGCTGTATGACGTAGGATCATGATGTTGTTATTACTTTTTATTTTTATTTATATAAAATTAAAACCCTATTTATGGAACTGGCGTTATAGTTTTAATTTCTAAACAGCTTTTTCGTCTGCCATCTACTACTTTTCTTGTATATATTTTGAATTTCAACGTATGTTGTATTTGTTCATTAAAGGACTCACTTACATCTAAGTAAAGATATGCAGCACTAAGCTTTTTTCTCAGTACAAATTCATGCTCTGCGTCTTTACCTAAAACCACCCAATCAAAATTTCTTGGCCTTTATATAGGTGAATGACCACTTAAATATGTTTAAAATTTGGTCTTTAGTGGTCAGTAGTATACGTAAATGGTTCTATACATTAACGATTTTCTGCATCTGGTATATTTGGGATTAGATAATAACAAAACAGTAATGGTTTTTCTGTGATGACAGGCCCTGTATAGTTTCAGTGGAATTGTTATGTTGTGCATAAGCTGCGATATTCAAGCCATGTGGTTCGTCGACTAACACTCATATCTGTATCTATTATTTTCATGGTAACAGTTATCTGTCAGACATGTTTAATATTAAAAGTTAGTTGCTTACATTTGATGAGATCCGATTGTGCGCTCAATGGTGATGACACAATCGCGAGCCGTAGCCCATTCTGATACCTCTTCCGTTTATTTTTGTTACAATGTTACTATTGGAGCTATAAGGCGCGGATAAAAAAAATGCAAGTACTATTTATTTAAGGGTAAAAAAAATATAATTACTTACAAAATATGCAATGACAATTATTTAGATGTGAGCGAGGTATCTTACAGTACTGTTGTTGATGCAATATATTCATATATTTGCGGAATATTTGACCCATAATTATTTTGTGATGCTGGTGGGTATACTCGGTATGCAAGACATATGTAGCAAGTTTGATAGTTTTACTACAGGTATCTGCTAGGTATACAAAATACCGCCACGATAAACATACTACCCAAACAACATCAGACAATACGAGCCATTACGGGGGAAATCTCTGTCTAGGAAGCCAAGAATCTACGAAATCTACATAAACAGATTTTACCGCATGTGGAAAATGGTAGCTTTACAGCAAAAGAGGATGCACTAAAAAGAGTCAGTGCAAAAGACAGAGCTGAGGACCGATGCGTTTGCGAAAGAGGAGGCCACAGCAAAAGACCAACATGAGCATATTCCAATACAAGAACATCTAAAATACCTGTTGGTCGTACTAGAGAGAGTCGTGCAAAGTCTCGTGGAGCATGAGTAGAGCGAGAACGGGCAGGTGTCGAGAATCCACACAAAAAGACCACACAACCACAGTCCGATTACAGTAGATGCGCTTGGGAACATCCGGTTACTACATGGCTGGAATGCAATTGGTGGCGATCAACTATGGCAACTATACAAATATTTATGTCGTGTCTTGCGAGGCCTTTCTCCTATCCTTCAGTTTGCCGAGAGCTGGTTATATGGCTGTAAGGCTGCAAGCTGTAAGACTACTCAACAACCTATGGACGTGTCTACGATGGCTGCCCTTGATATTGGATATTGTGGTAGAAGCTTCCTAGCACACGACTGCCATTCAACCAACCGCCACCAGTGTGGTCGAAATATATTGCAAATGCCGTGCTACACATTGCTCTTGCACTCGAATGTAATGGCCTCTGGAAAACAATGGTCTCACGATATAAAAAAAAACAACTTGCCAGAAGAACACAATATTGCAAGAAAAGAAGAAACTATTGAATACAAGCGTCAACGTTGCAAATCTCCTATGTAACGCCAATGCAAGAGAGTTATCATTGGAGAAAGGAACTGATTTGTTTTGTTTTTTTATTCTTCCGACAGTTGTGTGTTGCAGACGATGAGGCAATCGTCGGCATACGAGTATTTTAATACCTATCCATGACTATTTTGCAAAGAATCCTAGACGTTTGCTTAAACTGTTAGCAAGTAACCCTAGATATTTGGTGTTTACAAAGAACACTAGATCATTACTGCTTGCAAGGAACCGTTTATGGTGCCTGCTAGCACTGGGGTCTGTCTGTAGGTAGTGCTATAGGCTCGGGAAACTCAGCAGATGCATGTGGGGAACGCTCTCTAGTGCAATACACATTTATTTGTTTTTATACTGAAATATTCTTTTTAGGTAGCGAAGTTTCTCTGCAGCTGTGCCACCAGTAACGTCTGTAATCGCTAAGTCGTACAGTCTTTTGCCGAGAAAAAGAATAGTCGCGCATTTCTCGATTAAAAACTCCTTTTCTGGATCTAGCGAGGGCAGTGTTTTGCAGTCTTTCGCTTTCGCTAGTAGAACCTGCTCGTGTTTGGAATCACATACAATATTCTATCATGTGTATTTTGGGCAATCCGAGCCTGTGCATTGCCATCAAACCAATCAGCGTCTTTGCTCATCTTGGATTGAGGTAGGCGGCAGTATATCCACTAAGCTTGGTACACTATTGCCTCTTCGAACAAACTGCTCTCCAAGCTCACGTATAACCAGCGATAGCGGTGTATAGTTCTTGTGGCAGATTTAAAAATGTATGCGACTGGAGGATGCTCGCGTCCCATTCTCACTTTCGTAGTAATCAATGCCTTGAAATTGTGTAAAGTTGTACTCAACATTTTTGGATCCCAGCTCTACAATGTTTTGTTCATTAGTCATGCTGGATCCTCGCAATCGTATCTGGTGGAACCCAGTACTACTAGTATTGTCATCTTGTATTGTATGTTCGATATCCTTTGAATACTTCTGAAACTTAGTACTTCCAACCTCGCGAGTACAAAAGGTTGTTGTTTGTCGGAACAGCGAAATAAACTCTCGAGACTCCTTCTTTGCATGAAATCTACACAATATTGCAGCGCAATATGGAAGGCGTGTAGATGCGCAGAAATGCTATCCTTTTCAGCCCGATTTTGTGCAGCACGATATTGGTGTTTGGTTATGTCCCAATAAGCCTCGCTTCTTCTTCCATCAACCGGGTCCCGCCAGGTGCTTCGGTGTAGTAGAAGAACTTCGATCGAGCAGGCGTCAGTGTACTAGTGTTGACAGCAGCGAGACTGTTCGCCTTATATCGACATCTTCTATTGGAGAAACTAGCATGATTCGGTTTGTATGTCATATCTTTCGGTTGCACCGCCATATATCACATCTTGTATCTGTTAGATATTGTTGTTTTAATGCAATGTTGGATTCTAGATCGCCATCAGGATGTAGAGGGTGTTGGTGTTTTATTTGGGATATATAGACTGCCTAACCTTCACTGGTCTTTCGAGACGTTCGTATGCATGCATGCATTCCGTCTTTGTTTTGTCGAGTACGAACTCGTGAATTGGCAAACCGTCGCCTGGCACCGATATTTGCCCCTGTAAAATTGGTTCCAAATATTTCTTACAGACCAGCACTCTCCATCCGGAAGATAAATTCGTTCTGGAACTTTCCGCGGCAAAACATCCCAGATATGTCCTCGAGATAGATAGACAGTTCGTTCCGACGCTTGTTTGGCTTTCTAGAATACATTTGCTAGAGTTATCACTGTAGATACCTACGTGTACAAGTCCCACGTGTGGCATTGATGGCATAGAAACTGATCTCGTCGGCTTGAAGAATCCTTAGAAAACCTGTTATCAGCTGGAAGAAATCTGGAATAGGAATGCTGGCTGTGTCTTCCCTATATACTCGGAATGGAGATGGTGATAATTGTATTCTGGTTTTAAAGTTTTATATATATCGAGTATGCGTCGATCCTTCTACAAAAGAGCTTCAATTGTAGATCAATATATCGATAGTGCAGTGTTGCTATAAAGGGTTATAGTAACTATAACAATGCAGAGTACGATGGGAAGCCTGTTAGTGGTGGCGTAGGAGCTATTGTTGGTGATAATTGCTTTTGCTAAGGCAGATATGTGGTTTTCGTACGCGATACCTTGCTTTCTGAAAGAATAATCCACATGTATGGATCGTCGGCGAAAATATCGTTTTCAGGCAGCAGATCTGTTCGAAGCTAATCGGTGAGACCGCTGCCAATTAATCGACGTCTGCGATATGCAACGCAAGGATGCCGTACAAGATGTTTGAAGAAGCATCATATGATATATATTAACTACTTCTGCATTATGGTGGTCTCTGTGGTCTTTTTTTTTTCATGTGTGATCTTACGTTTGGTGATATCTGGCATATGTGGTGATGGAAACAATCGATGCCCTA